>OX453040.1:17652038-17712038 GCA_949699805.1 Tromatobia lineatoria
ATAAAGTTCGATCAGATTTTGTTAAGAAAAAGTTAAGGTTCGATGAAGGTGAGTGCGACAAATCGAAAAATATTATTCCCGAAAAAGTTCATGTTAAATCAAAGTTTGAACCATTAAAAAAAATTACGATTCGAAAAAGTTTATGTTCGATGAAAGCCAGCCTAGTCAACGAAATTCGTCGGAGAAACAGTTAATGTTCGATGAAGGTTGATGAGAAAAATCGAGAAATATGATTTTCGAGAAAGTTTATGTCCGATGAAAGGGAGTGAATTCGACAGAATATCGTCGAGGAAAAGTTAATGTTCGATGGAAGCTAGCCTAGTCAACGAAATTCCTCCGACAAAAGTTAATGTTCGATAAAGGTGAGTGAGAAAAATCGAGAAATATGACTTTCGAAAAAGTTAATGTTCGATGAAGGAGAGTTAAGTCAACGAAATTCCTCCGAGAAAAAGTTAATGTTCGATGAAGGTGAGTGAGAAAAATCACGAAATATGATTTCCGAAGAAGTTTATGTTCGATGAAGGAGAGTGAAGTCAACGAAATCTGCGAGAAAAAGTTAATGTTCGATGAAGGTGAGTGAGAAAAATCGAGAAATATGATTTTCGAAAAAGTTAATGTACGATGAAGGAGAGTGAGAAAAATCACAAAATATGATTTCCGAAATAGTTTATGTTCGATGAAAGTTAGAAAAATTGAAAAAATCACGATTTGAAAAAGTTTATGTTCGATGAAAGAGAGTGAAGTCAACAAAATTCGTCCAAGATAAAGTTAATGTTCGATGAAGGTTAGTGAGAAAAATAGAGAAATATGATTTTCGAAAAAGTTAATGTTCGATGAAGGAGAGTTAAGTCAACGAAATTCCTCCGAGAAAAAGTTAATGTTCGATGAAGGTGAGTGAGAAAAATCACGAAATATGATTTCCGAAAAAGTTTATGTTCGATGAAAGTTAGAAAAGCTGAAAAAATCACGATTTGAAAAAGTTTATGTTCGATGAAAGAGAGTGAAGTCAACGAAATTCGTCCGAGAAAAAGTTAATGTTCGATGAAGGTGAGTGAGAAAAATCGAGAAATATGATTTTCGAAAAAGTTAATGTTCGATGAAGGAGAGTGAAGTCAACGAAATTCCTCCGAGAAAAAGTTAATGTTCGATGAAGGTGAGTGAGAAAAATAGAGAAATATGATTTTCGAAAAAGTTAATGTTCGATGAAGGAGAGTAAAGTCAACGAAATTCCTCCGAAAAAAAGTTAATGTTCGATGAAGGTGAGTGAGAAAAATCGAGAAATATGATTTTCGAAAAAGTTAATGTTCGATGAAGGTGAGTGAGACAAATCACGAAATATGATTTCCGAAAAAGTTTATGTTCGATGAAAGTTAGATAAATTGAAAAAATCACGATTTGAAAAAGTTTATGTTCGATGAAAGAGAGTGAAGACAACGAAATTCGTCCGAGAAAAAGTTAATGTTCGATGAAGATAAGTGAGAAAAATAGAGAAATATGATTTTCGAAAAAGTTAATGTTCGATGAAGGTGAGTGAGGAAAATAGAGGTGTATGATTTTCGAAAAAGTTAATGTTCGATGAAGGAGAGTAAAGTCAACGAAATTCCTCCGAGAAAAAGTTAATGTTCGATGAAGGTGAGTGAGAAAAATCGAGAAATATGATTTTCGAAAAAGTTAATGTTCGATGAAGGTGAGTGAGACAAATCACGAAATATGATTTCCGAAAAAGTTTATGTTCGATGAAAGTTAGAAAAGCTGAAAAAATCACGATTTGAAAAAGTTTATGTTCGATGAAAGAGAGTGAAGTCAACGAAAATCGTCCGAGAAAAAGTTAATGTTCGATGAAGGTGAGTGAGAAAAATCGAGAAATATGATTTTCGAAAAAGTTAATGTTCGATGAAGGAGAGTGAAGTCAACGAAATTCCTCCGAGAAAAAGTTAATGTTCGATGAAGGTGAGTGAGAAAAATAGAGAAATATGATTTTCGAAAAAGTTAATGTTCGATGAAGGAGAGTAAAGTCAACGAAATTCCTCCGAGAAAAAGTTAATGTTCGATGAAGGTGAGTGAGAAAAATCGAGAAATATGATTCTCGAAAAAGTTAATGTTCGATGAAGGTGAGTGAGACAAATCACGAAATATGATTTCCGAAAAAGTTTATGTTCGATGAAAGTTAGAAAAATTGAGAAAATCACGATTTGAAAAAGTTTATGTTCGATGAAAGAGAGTGAAGACAACGAAATTCCTCCGAGAAAAAGTTAATGTTCGATGAAGGTGAGTGAGAAAAATCGAGAAATATGATTTTCGAAAAAGTTAATGTTCGATGAAGGAGAGTTAAGTCAACGAAATTCCTCCGAGAAAAAGTTAATGTTCGATGAAGGTGAGTGAGAAAAATCGAGAAATATGATTTTCGAAAAAGTTAATGTACGATGAAGGTGAGTGAGAAAAATCACGAAATATGATTTCCGAAAAAGTTTATGTTCGATGAAAGTTAGAAAAGCTGAAAAAATCACGATTTGAAAAAGTTTATGTTCGATGAAAGAGAGTGAAGTCAACGAAATTCGTCCGAGAAAAAGTTAATGTTCGATGAAGGTTAGTGAGAAAAATAGAGAAATATGATTTTCGAAAAAGTTAATGTTCGATGAAGGAGAGTTAAGTCAACGAAATTCCTCCGAGAAAAAGTTAATGTTCGATGAAGGTGAGTGAGAAAAATCGAGAAATATGATTTTCGAAAAAGTTAATGTTCGATGAAGGAGAGTGAAGTCAACGAAATTCCTCCGAGAAAAAGTTAATGTTCGATGAAGGTGAGTGAGAAAAATAGAGAAATATGATTTTCAAAAAAGTTAATGTTCGATGAAGGAGAGTAAAGTCAACGAAATTCCTCCGAGAAAAAGTTAATGTTCGATGAAGGTGAGTGAGAAAAATCGAGAAATATGATTCTCGAAAAAGTTAATGTTCGATGAAGGTGAGTGAGACAAATCACGAAATATGATTTTCGAAAAAGTTAATGTTCGATGAAGGAAAGTGAAGTCAACGAAATTCCTCCGAGAAAAAGTTAATGTTCGATGAAGGTGAGTGAGGAAAATAGAGAAATATGACTTTCGAAAAAGTTAATGTTCGATGAAGGTGAGTGAGAAAAATAGAGAAATATGATTTTCGAAAAAGTTAATGTTCGATGAAGGAGAGTGAGAAAAATCACAAAATATGATTTCCGAAATAGTTTATGTTCGATGAAAGTTGGAAAAATTGAAAAAATCACGATTTGAAAAAGTTTATGTTCGATGAAAGAGAGTGAAGTCAACGAAATTCGTCCGAGAAAAAGTTAATGTTCGATGAAGGTGAGTGAGAAAAATCGAGAAATATGATTTTCGAAAAAGTTAATGTTCGATGAAGGAGAGTTAAGTCAACGAAATTCCTCCGAGAAAAAGTTAATGTTCGATAAAGGTGAGTGAGAAAAATAGAGAAATATGATTTTCGAAAAAGTTAATGTTCGATAAAGGTGAGTGAGAAAAATCACGAAATATGATTTCCGAAAAAGTTTATGTTCGATGAAAGTTAGAAAAGCTGAAAAAATCACGATTTGAAAAAGTTTATGTTCGATGAAAGAGAGTGAAGTCAACGAAATTCGTCCGAGAAAAAGTTAATGTTCGATGAAGGTGAGTGAGAAAAATCGAGAAATATGATTTTCGAAAAAGTTAATGTTCGATGAAGGAGAGTGAAGTCAACGAAATTCCTCCGAGAAAAAGTTAATGTTCGATGAAGGTGAGTGGGAAAAATAGAGAAATATGATTTTCGAAAAAGTTAATGTTCGATGAAGGAGAGTAAAGTCAACGAAATTCCTCCGAGAAAAAGTTAATGTTCGATGAAGGTGAGTGAGAAAAATCACGAAATATGATTTCCGAAAAAGTTTATGTTCGATGAAAGTTAGAAAAGCCTAAAAAATCACGATTTGAAAAAGTTTATGTTCGATGAAAGAGAGTGAAGTCAACGAAATTCGTCCGAGAAAAAGTTAATGTTCGATGAAGGTTAGTGAGAAAAATAGAGAAATATGATTTTCGAAAAAGTTAATGTTCGATGAAGGAGAGTTAAGTCAACGAAATTCCTCCGAGAAAAAGTTAATGTTCGGTGAAGGTGAGTGAGAAAAATCGAGAAATATGATTTTCGAAAAAGTTAATGTTCGATGAAGGAGAGTGAAGTCAACGAAATTCCTCCGAGAAAAAGTTAATGTTCGATGAAGGTGAGTGAGAAAAATAGAGAAATATGATTTTCGAAAAAGTTAATGTTCGATGAAGGAGAGTAAAGTCAACGAAATTCCTCCGAGAAAAAGTTAATGTTCGATGAAGGTGAGTGAGAAAAATCGAGAAATATGATTCTCGAAAAAGTTAATGTTCGATGAAGGTGAGTGAGACAAACCACGAAATATGATTTTCGAAAAAGTTAATGTTCGATGAAGGAGAGTGAAGTCAACGAAATTCCTCCGAGAAAAAGTTAATGTTCGATGAAGGTGAGTGAGGAAAATAGAGAAATATGACTTTCGAAAAAGTTAATGTTCGATGAAGGTGAGTGAGAAAAATAGAGAAATATGATTTTCGAAAAAGTTAATGTTCGATGAAGGAGAGTGAGAAAAATCACAAAATATGATTTCCGAAATAGTTTATGTTCGATGAAAGTTAGAAAAATTGAAAAAATCACGATTTGAAAAAGTTTATGTTCGATGAAAGAGAGTGAAGTCAACGAAATTCGTCCGAGAAAAAGTTAATGTTCGATGAAGGTGAGTGAGAAAAATCGAGAAATATGATTTTCGAAAAAGTTAATGTTCGATGAAGGAGAGTTAAGTCAACGAAATTCCTCCGAGAAAAAGTTAATGTTCGATAAAGGTGAGTGAGAAAAATAGAGAAATATGATTTTCGAAAAAGTTGATGTTCGATGAAGGTGAGTGAGAAAAATCACGAAATATGATTTCCGAAAAAGTTTATGTTCGATGAAAGTTAGAAAAGCTGAAAAAATCACGATTTGAAAAAGTTTATGTTCGATGAAAGAGAGTGAAGTCAACGAAATTCGTCCGAGAAAAAGTTAATGTTCGATGAAGGTGAGTGAGAAAAATCGAGAAATATGATTTTCGAAAAAGTTAATGTTCGATGAAGGAGAGTGAAGTCAACGAAATTCGTCCGAGAAAAAGTTAATGTTCGATGAAGGTGAGTGAGAAAAATCGAGAAATATGATTCTCGAAAAAGTTAATGTTCGATGAAGGTGAGTGAGACAAATCACGAAATATGATTTCCGAAAAAGTTTATGTTCGATGAAAGTTAGAAAAATTGAGAAAATCACGATTTGAAAAAGTTTATGTTCGATGAAAGAGAGTGAAGACAACGAAATTCCTCCGAGAAAAAGTTAATGATCGATGAAGGTGAGTGAGAAAAATCGAGAAATATGATTTTCGAAAAAGTTAATGTTCGATGAAGGAGAGTTAAGTCAACGAAATTCCTCCGAGAAAAAGTTAATGTTCGATGAAGGTGAGTGAGAAAAATCGAGAAATATGATTTTCGAAAAAGTTAATGTACGATGAAGGTGAGTGAGAAAAATCACGAAATATGATTTCCGAAAAAGTCTTTGTTCGATGAAAGTTAGAAAAATGAAAAAATCACGATTTGAAAAAGTTTATGTTCGATGAAAGAGAGTGAAGTCAACGAAATTCGTCCGAGAAAAAGTTAATGTTCGATGAAGGTTAGTGAGAAAAATAGAGAAATATGATTTTCGAAAAAGTTAATGTTCGATGAAGGAGAGTTAAGTCAACGAAATTCCTCCGAGAAAAAGTTAATGTTCGATAAAGGTGAGTGAGAAAAATCACGAAATATGATTTCCGAAGAAGTTTATGTTCGATGAAGGAGAGTGAAGTCAACGAAATCTGCGAGAAAAAGTTAATGTTCGATGAAGGTGAGTGAGAAAAATCGAGAAATATGATTTTCGAAAAAGTTAATGTACGATGAAGGAGAGCGAGAAAAATCACAAAATATGATTTCCGAAATAGTTTATGTTCGATGAAAGTTAGAAAAATTGAAAAAATCACGATTTGAAAAAGTTTATGTTCGATGAAAGAGAGTGAAGACAACGAAATTCCTCCGAGAAAAAGTTAATGATCGATGAAGGTGAGTGAGAAAAATCGAGAAATATGATTTTCGAAAAAGTTAATGTTCGATGAAGGAGAGTTAAGTCAACGAAATTCCTCCGAGAAAAAGTTAATGTTCGATGAAGGTGAGTGAGAAAAATCGAGAAATATGATTCTCGAAAAAGTTAATGTTCGATGAAGGTGAGTAAAGTCAACGAAATTCCTCCGAGAAAAAGTTAATGTTCGATGAAGGTGAGTGAGAAAAATCGAGAAATATGATTCTCGAAAAAGTTAATGTTCGATGAAGGTGAGTGAGACAAATCACGAAATATGATTTCCGAAAAAGTTTATGTTCGATGAAAGTTAGAAAAGCTGGAAAAATCACGATTTGACAAAGTTTATGTTCGATGAAAGAGAGTGAAGTCAACGAAATTCGTCCGAGAAAAAGTTAATGTTCGATGAAGGTTAGTGAGAAAAATAGAGAAATATGATTTTCGAAAAAGTTAATGTTCGATGAAGGAGAGTTGAGTCAACGAAATTCCTCCGAGAAAAAGTTAATGTTCGATGAAGGTGAGTGAGAAAAATAGAGAAATATGATTTCCGAAAAAGTTTATGTTCGATGAAAGTTAGAAAAGCTGAAAAAATCACGATTTGAAAAAGTTTATGTTCGATGAAAGAGAGTGAAGTCAACGAAATTCGTCCGAGAAAAAGTTAATGTTCGATGAAGGTGAGTGAGAAAAATCGAGAAATATGATTTTCGAAAAAGTTAATGTTCGATGAAGGAGAGTGAAGTCAACGAAATTCCTCCGAGAAAAAGTTAATGTTCGATGAAGGTGAGTGAGAAAAATAGAGAAATATGATTTTCGAAAAAGTTAATGTTCGATGAAGGAGAGTTAAGTCAACGAAATTCCTCCGAGAAAAAGTTAATGTTCGATGAAGGTGAGTGAGAAAAATCACGAAATATGATTTCCGAAGAAGTTTATGTTCGATGAAGGAGAGTGAAGTCAACGAAATCTGCGAGAAAAAGTTAATGTTCGATGAAGGTGAGTGAGAAAAATCGAGAAATATGATTTTCGAAAAAGTTAATGTACGATGAAGGTGAGTGAGAAAAATCGAGAAATATGATTTTCGAAAAAGTTAATGTTCGATGAAGGAGAGTAAGGTCAACGAAATTCGTCCGAGAAAAAGTTAATGTTCGATGAAGGTGAGTGAGAAAAATCGAGAAATATGATTCTCGAAAAAGTTAATGTTCGATGAAGGTGAGTGAGACAAATCACGAAATATGATTTCCGAAAAAGTTTATGTTCGATGAAAGTTAGAAAAATTGAGAAAATCACGATTTGAAAAAGTTTATGTTCGATGAAAGAGAGTGAAGACAACGAAATTCCTCCGAGAAAAAGTTAATGTTCGATGAAGGTGAGTGAGAAAAATCGAGAAATATGATTTTCGAAAAAGTTAATGTTCGATGAAGGAGAGTTAAGTCAACGAAATTCCTCCGAGAAAAAGTTAATGTTCGATGAAGGTGAGTGAGAAAAATCGAGAAATATGATTTTCGAAAAAGTTAATGTACGATGAAGGTGAGTGAGAAAAATCACGAAATATGATTTCCGAAAAAGTTTATGTTCGATGAAAGTTAGAAAAGCCTAAAAAATCACGATTTGAAAAAGTTTATGTTCGATGAAAGAGAGTGAAGTCAACGAAATTCGTCCGAGAAAAAGTTAATGTTCGATGAAGGTTAGTGAGAAAAATAGAGAAATATGATTTTCGAAAAAGTTAATGTTCGATGAAGGAGAGTTAAGTCAACGAAATTCCTCCGAGAAAAAGTTAATGTTCGGTGAAGGTGAGTGAGAAAAATCGAGAAATATGATTTTCGAAAAAGTTAATGTTCGATGAAGGAGAGTGAAGTCAACGAAATTCCTCCGAGAAAAAGTTAATGTTCGATGAAGGTGAGTGAGAAAAATAGAGAAATATGATTTTCGAAAAAGTTAATGTTCGATGAAGGAGAGTAAAGTCAACGAAATTCCTCCGAGAAAAAGTTAATGTTCGATGAAGGTGAGTGAGAAAAATCGAGAAATATGATTCTCGAAAAAGTTAATGTTCGATGAAGGTGAGTGAGACAAACCACGAAATATGATTTTCGAAAAAGTTAATGTTCGATGAAGGAGAGTGAAGTCAACGAAATTCCTCCGAGAAAAAGTTAATGTTCGATGAAGGTGAGTGAGGAAAATAGAGAAATATGACTTTCGAAAAAGTTAATGTTCGATGAAGGTGAGTGAGAAAAATAGAGAAATATGATTTTCGAAAAAGTTAATGTTCGATGAAGGAGAGTGAGAAAAATCACAAAATATGATTTCCGAAATAGTTTATGTTCGATGAAAGTTAGAAAAATTGAAAAAATCACGATTTGAAAAAGTTTATGTTCGATGAAAGAGAGTGAAGTCAACGAAATTCGTCCGAGAAAAAGTTAATGTTCGATGAAGGTGAGTGAGAAAAATCGAGAAATATGATTTTCGAAAAAGTTAATGTTCGATGAAGGAGAGTTAAGTCAACGAAATTCCTCCGAGAAAAAGTTAATGTTCGATAAAGGTGAGTGAGAAAAATAGAGAAATATGATTTTCGAAAAAGTTGATGTTCGATGAAGGTGAGTGAGAAAAATCACGAAATATGATTTCCGAAAAAGTTTATGTTCGATGAAAGTTAGAAAAGCTGAAAAAATCACGATTTGAAAAAGTTTATGTTCGATGAAAGAGAGTGAAGTCAACGAAATTCGTCCGAGAAAAAGTTAATGTTCGATGAAGGTGAGTGAGAAAAATCGAGAAATATGATTTTCGAAAAAGTTAATGTTCGATGAAGGAGAGTGAAGTCAACGAAATTCGTCCGAGAAAAAGTTAATGTTCGATGAAGGTGAGTGAGAAAAATCGAGAAATATGATTCTCGAAAAAGTTAATGTTCGATGAAGGTGAGTGAGACAAATCACGAAATATGATTTCCGAAAAAGTTTATGTTCGATGAAAGTTAGAAAAGCTGAAAAAATCACGATTTGAAAAAGTTTATGTTCGATGAAAGAGAGTGAAGTCAACGAAATTCGTCCGAGAAAAAGTTAATGTTCGATGAAGGTGAGTGAGAAAAATCGAGAAATATGATTTTCGAAAAAGTTAATGTTCGATGAAGGAGAGTGAAGTCAACGAAATTCCTCCGAGAAAAAGTTAATGTTCGATGAAGGTGAGTGAGAAAAATAGAGAAATATGATTTTCGAAAAAGTTAATGTTCGATGAAGGAGAGTAAAGTCAACGAAATTCCTCCGAAAAAAAGTTAATGTTCGATGAAGGTGAGTGAGAAAAATCGAGAAATATGATTTTCGAAAAAGTTAATGTTCGATGAAGGTGAGTGAGACAAATCACGAAATATGATTTCCGAAAAAGTTTATGTTCGATGAAAGTTAGATAAATTGAAAAAATCACGATTTGAAAAAGTTTATGTTCGATGAAAGAGAGTGAAGACAACGAAATTCGTCCGAGAAAAAGTTAATGTTCGATGAAGATAAGTGAGAAAAATAGAGAAATATGATTTTCGAAAAAGTTAATGTTCGATGAAGGTGAGTGAGGAAAATAGAGGTGTATGATTTTCGAAAAAGTTAATGTTCGATGAAGGAGAGTAAAGTCAACGAAATTCCTCCGAGAAAAAGTTAATGTTCGATGAAGGTGAGTGAGAAAAATCGAGAAATATGATTTTCGAAAAAGTTAATGTTCGATGAAGGTGAGTGAGACAAATCACGAAATATGATTTCCGAAAAAGTTTATGTTCGATGAAAGTTAGAAAAGCTGAAAAAATCACGATTTGAAAAAGTTTATGTTCGATGAAAGAGAGTGAAGTCAACGAAAATCGTCCGAGAAAAAGTTAATGTTCGATGAAGGTGAGTGAGAAAAATCGAGAAATATGATTTTCGAAAAAGTTAATGTTCGATGAAGGAGAGTGAAGTCAACGAAATTCCTCCGAGAAAAAGTTAATGTTCGATGAAGGTGAGTGAGAAAAATAGAGAAATATGATTTTCGAAAAAGTTAATGTTCGATGAAGGAGAGTAAAGTCAACGAAATTCCTCCGAGAAAAAGTTAATGTTCGATGAAGGTGAGTGAGAAAAATCGAGAAATATGATTCTCGAAAAAGTTAATGTTCGATGAAGGTGAGTGAGACAAATCACGAAATATGATTTCCGAAAAAGTTTATGTTCGATGAAAGTTAGAAAAATTGAGAAAATCACGATTTGAAAAAGTTTATGTTCGATGAAAGAGAGTGAAGACAACGAAATTCCTCCGAGAAAAAGTTAATGTTCGATGAAGGTGAGTGAGAAAAATCGAGAAATATGATTTTCGAAAAAGTTAATGTTCGATGAAGGAGAGTTAAGTCAACGAAATTCCTCCGAGAAAAAGTTAATGTTCGATGAAGGTGAGTGAGAAAAATCGAGAAATATGATTTTCGAAAAAGTTAATGTACGATGAAGGTGAGTGAGAAAAATCACGAAATATGATTTCCGAAAAAGTTTATGTTCGATGAAAGTTAGAAAAGCTGAAAAAATCACGATTTGAAAAAGTTTATGTTCGATGAAAGAGAGTGAAGTCAACGAAATTCGTCCGAGAAAAAGTTAATGTTCGATGAAGGTTAGTGAGAAAAATAGAGAAATATGATTTTCGAAAAAGTTAATGTTCGATGAAGGAGAGTTAAGTCAACGAAATTCCTCCGAGAAAAAGTTAATGTTCGATGAAGGTGAGTGAGAAAAATCGAGAAATATGATTTTCGAAAAAGTTAATGTTCGATGAAGGAGAGTGAAGTCAACGAAATTCCTCCGAGAAAAAGTTAATGTTCGATGAAGGTGAGTGAGAAAAATAGAGAAATATGATTTTCAAAAAAGTTAATGTTCGATGAAGGAGAGTAAAGTCAACGAAATTCCTCCGAGAAAAAGTTAATGTTCGATGAAGGTGAGTGAGAAAAATCGAGAAATATGATTCTCGAAAAAGTTAATGTTCGATGAAGGTGAGTGAGACAAATCACGAAATATGATTTTCGAAAAAGTTAATGTTCGATGAAGGAGAGTGAAGTCAACGAAATTCCTCCGAGAAAAAGTTAATGTTCGATGAAGGTGAGTGAGGAAAATAGAGAAATATGACTTTCGAAAAAGTTAATGTTCGATGAAGGTGAGTGAGAAAAATAGAGAAATATGATTTTCGAAAAAGTTAATGTTCGATGAAGGAGAGTGAGAAAAATCACAAAATATGATTTCCGAAATAGTTTATGTTCGATGAAAGTTGGAAAAATTGAAAAAATCACGATTTGAAAAAGTTTATGTTCGATGAAAGAGAGTGAAGTCAACGAAATTCGTCCGAGAAAAAGTTAATGTTCGATGAAGGTGAGTGAGAAAAATCGAGAAATATGATTTTCGAAAAAGTTAATGTTCGATGAAGGAGAGTTAAGTCAACGAAATTCCTCCGAGAAAAAGTTAATGTTCGATAAAGGTGAGTGAGAAAAATAGAGAAATATGATTTTCGAAAAAGTTAATGTTCGATAAAGGTGAGTGAGAAAAATCACGAAATATGATTTCCGAAAAAGTTTATGTTCGATGAAAGTTAGAAAAGCTGAAAAAATCACGATTTGAAAAAGTTTATGTTCGATGAAAGAGAGTGAAGTCAACGAAATTCGTCCGAGAAAAAGTTAATGTTCGATGAAGGTGAGTGAGAAAAATCGAGAAATATGATTTTCGAAAAAGTTAATGTTCGATGAAGGAGAGTGAAGTCAACGAAATTCCTCCGAGAAAAAGTTAATGTTCGATGAAGGTGAGTGGGAAAAATAGAGAAATATGATTTTCGAAAAAGTTAATGTTCGATGAAGGAGAGTAAAGTCAACGAAATTCCTCCGAGAAAAAGTTAATGTTCGATGAAGGTGAGTGAGAAAAATCACGAAATATGATTTCCGAAAAAGTTTATGTTCGATGAAAGTTAGAAAAGCCTAAAAAATCACGATTTGAAAAAGTTTATGTTCGATGAAAGAGAGTGAAGTCAACGAAATTCGTCCGAGAAAAAGTTAATGTTCGATGAAGGTTAGTGAGAAAAATAGAGAAATATGATTTTCGAAAAAGTTAATGTTCGATGAAGGAGAGTTAAGTCAACGAAATTCCTCCGAGAAAAAGTTAATGTTCGGTGAAGGTGAGTGAGAAAAATCGAGAAATATGATTTTCGAAAAAGTTAATGTTCGATGAAGGAGAGTGAAGTCAACGAAATTCCTCCGAGAAAAAGTTAATGTTCGATGAAGGTGAGTGAGAAAAATAGAGAAATATGATTTTCGAAAAAGTTAATGTTCGATGAAGGAGAGTAAAGTCAACGAAATTCCTCCGAGAAAAAGTTAATGTTCGATGAAGGTGAGTGAGAAAAATCGAGAAATATGATTCTCGAAAAAGTTAATGTTCGATGAAGGTGAGTGAGACAAACCACGAAATATGATTTTCGAAAAAGTTAATGTTCGATGAAGGAGAGTGAAGTCAACGAAATTCCTCCGAGAAAAAGTTAATGTTCGATGAAGGTGAGTGAGGAAAATAGAGAAATATGACTTTCGAAAAAGTTAATGTTCGATGAAGGTGAGTGAGAAAAATAGAGAAATATGATTTTCGAAAAAGTTAATGTTCGATGAAGGAGAGTGAGAAAAATCACAAAATATGATTTCCGAAATAGTTTATGTTCGATGAAAGTTAGAAAAATTGAAAAAATCACGATTTGAAAAAGTTTATGTTCGATGAAAGAGAGTGAAGTCAACGAAATTCGTCCGAGAAAAAGTTAATGTTCGATGAAGGTGAGTGAGAAAAATCGAGAAATATGATTTTCGAAAAAGTTAATGTTCGATGAAGGAGAGTTAAGTCAACGAAATTCCTCCGAGAAAAAGTTAATGTTCGATAAAGGTGAGTGAGAAAAATAGAGAAATATGATTTTCGAAAAAGTTGATGTTCGATGAAGGTGAGTGAGAAAAATCACGAAATATGATTTCCGAAAAAGTTTATGTTCGATGAAAGTTAGAAAAGCTGAAAAAATCACGATTTGAAAAAGTTTATGTTCGATGAAAGAGAGTGAAGTCAACGAAATTCGTCCGAGAAAAAGTTAATGTTCGATGAAGGTGAGTGAGAAAAATCGAGAAATATGATTTTCGAAAAAGTTAATGTTCGATGAAGGAGAGTGAAGTCAACGAAATTCGTCCGAGAAAAAGTTAATGTTCGATGAAGGTGAGTGAGAAAAATCGAGAAATATGATTCTCGAAAAAGTTAATGTTCGATGAAGGTGAGTGAGACAAATCACGAAATATGATTTCCGAAAAAGTTTATGTTCGATGAAAGTTAGAAAAATTGAGAAAATCACGATTTGAAAAAGTTTATGTTCGATGAAAGAGAGTGAAGACAACGAAATTCCTCCGAGAAAAAGTTAATGATCGATGAAGGTGAGTGAGAAAAATCGAGAAATATGATTTTCGAAAAAGTTAATGTTCGATGAAGGAGAGTTAAGTCAACGAAATTCCTCCGAGAAAAAGTTAATGTTCGATGAAGGTGAGTGAGAAAAATCGAGAAATATGATTTTCGAAAAAGTTAATGTACGATGAAGGTGAGTGAGAAAAATCACGAAATATGATTTCCGAAAAAGTCTTTGTTCGATGAAAGTTAGAAAAATGAAAAAATCACGATTTGAAAAAGTTTATGTTCGATGAAAGAGAGTGAAGTCAACGCAATTCGTCCGAGAAAAAGTTAATGTTCGATGAAGGTTAGTGAGAAAAATAGAGAAATATGATTTTCGAAAAAGTTAATGTTCGATGAAGGAGAGTTAAGTCAACGAAATTCCTCCGAGAAAAAGTTAATGTTCGATAAAGGTGAGTGAGAAAAATCACGAAATATGATTTCCGAAGAAGTTTATGTTCGATGAAGGAGAGTGAAGTCAACGAAATCTGCGAGAAAAAGTTAATGTTCGATGAAGGTGAGTCAGAAAAATCGAGAAATATGATTTTCGAAAAAGTTAATGTACGATGAAGGAGAGCGAGAAAAATCACAAAATATGATTTCCGAAATAGTTTATGTTCGATGAAAGTTAGAAAAATTGAAAAAATCACGATTTGAAAAAGTTTATGTTCGATGAAAGAGAGTGAAGACAACGAAATTCCTCCGAGAAAAAGTTAATGATCGATGAAGGTGAGTGAGAAAAATCGAGAAATATGATTTTCGAAAAAGTTAATGTTCGATGAAGGAGAGTTAAGTCAACGAAATTCCTCCGAGAAAAAGTTAATGTTCGATGAAGGTGAGTGAGAAAAATCGAGAAATATGATTCTCGAAAAAGTTAATGTTCGATGAAGGTGAGTAAAGTCAACGAAATTCCTCCGAGAAAAAGTTAATGTTCGATGAAGGTGAGTGAGAAAAATCGAGAAATATGATTCTCGAAAAAGTTAATGTTCGATGAAGGTGAGTGAGACAAATCACGAAATATGATTTCCGAAAAAGTTTATGTTCGATGAAAGTTAGAAAAGCTGGAAAAATCACGATTTGACAAAGTTTATGTTCGATGAAAGAGAGTGAAGTCAACGAAATTCGTCCGAGAAAAAGTTAATGTTCGATGAAGGTTAGTGAGAAAAATAGAGAAATATGATTTTCGAAAAAGTTAATGTTCGATGAAGGAGAGTTGAGTCAACGAAATTCCTCCGAGAAAAAGTTAATGTTCGATGAAGGTGAGTGAGAAAAATAGAGAAATATGATTTCCGAAAAAGTTTATGTTCGATGAAAGTTAGAAAAGCTGAAAAAATCACGATTTGAAAAAGTTTATGTTCGATGAAAGAGAGTGAAGTCAACGAAATTCGTCCGAGAAAAAGTTAATGTTCGATGAAGGTGAGTGAGAAAAATCGAGAAATATGATTTTCGAAAAAGTTAATGTTCGATGAAGGAGAGTGAAGTCAACGAAATTCCTCCGAGAAAAAGTTAATGTTCGATGAAGGTGAGTGAGAAAAATAGAGAAATATGATTTTCGAAAAAGTTGATGTTCGATGAAGGAGAGTTAAGTCAACGAAATTCCTCCGAGAAAAAGTTAATGTTCGATGAAGGTGAGTGAGAAAAATCACGAAATATGATTTCCGAAGAAGTTTATGTTCGATGAAGGAGAGTGAAGTCAACGAAATCTGCGAGAAAAAGTTAATGTTCGATGAAGGTGAGTGAGAAAAATCGAGAAATATGATTTTCGAAAAAGTTAATGTACGATGAAGGTGAGTGAGAAAAATCGAGAAATATGATTTTCGAAAAAGTTAATGTTCGATGAAGGAGAGTAAGGTCAACGAAATTCGTCCGAGAAAAAGTTAATGTTCGATGAAGGTGAGTGAGAAAAATCGAGAAATATGATTCTCGAAAAAGTTAATGTTCGATGAAGGTGAGTGAGACAAATCACGAAATATGATTTCCGAAAAAGTTTATGTTCGATGAAAGTTAGAAAAATTGAGAAAATCACGATTTGAAAAAGTTTATGTTCGATGAAAGAGAGTGAAGACAACGAAATTCCTCCGAGAAAAAGTTAATGTTCGATGAAGGTGAGTGAGAAAAATCGAGAAATATGATTTTCGAAAAAGTTAATGTTCGATGAAGGAGAGTTAAGTCAACGAAATTCCTCCGAGAAAAAGTTAATGTTCGATGAAGGTGAGTGAGAAAAATCGAGAAATATGATTTTCGAAAAAGTTAATGTACGATGAAGGTGAGTGAGAAAAATCACGAAATATGATTTCCGAAAAAGTTTATGTTCGATGAAAGTTAGAAAAGCCTAAAAAATCACGATTTGAAAAAGTTTATGTTCGATGAAAGAGAGTGAAGTCAACGAAATTCGTCCGAGAAAAAGTTAATGTTCGATGAAGGTTAGTGAGAAAAATAGAGAAATATGATTTTCGAAAAAGTTAATGTTCGATGAAGGAGAGTTAAGTCAACGAAATTCCTCCGAGAAAAAGTTAATGTTCGGTGAAGGTGAGTGAGAAAAATCGAGAAATATGATTTTCGAAAAAGTTAATGTTCGATGAAGGAGAGTGAAGTCAACGAAATTCCTCCGAGAAAAAGTTAATGTTCGATGAAGGTGAGTGAGAAAAATAGAGAAATATGATTTTCGAAAAAGTTAATGTTCGATGAAGGAGAGTAAAGTCAACGAAATTCCTCCGAGAAAAAGTTAATGTTCGATGAAGGTGAGTGAGAAAAATCGAGAAATATGATTCTCGAAAAAGTTAATGTTCGATGAAGGTGAGTGAGACAAACCACGAAATATGATTTTCGAAAAAGTTAATGTTCGATGAAGGAGAGTGAAGTCAACGAAATTCCTCCGAGAAAAAGTTAATGTTCGATGAAGGTGAGTGAGGAAAATAGAGAAATATGACTTTCGAAAAAGTTAATGTTCGATGAAGGTGAGTGAGAAAAATAGAGAAATATGATTTTCGAAAAAGTTAATGTTCGATGAAGGAGAGTGAGAAAAATCACAAAATATGATTTCCGAAATAGTTTATGTTCGATGAAAGTTAGAAAAATTGAAAAAATCACGATTTGAAAAAGTTTATGTTCGATGAAAGAGAGTGAAGTCAACGAAATTCGTCCGAGAAAAAGTTAATGTTCGATGAAGGTGAGTGAGAAAAATCGAGAAATATGATTTTCGAAAAAGTTAATGTTCGATGAAGGAGAGTTAAGTCAACGAAATTCCTCCGAGAAAAAGTTAATGTTCGATAAAGGTGAGTGAGAAAAATAGAGAAATATGATTTTCGAAAAAGTTGATGTTCGATGAAGATGAGTGAGAAAAATCACGAAATATGATTTCCGAAAAAGTTTATGTTCGATGAAAGTTAGAAAAGCTGAAAAAATCACGATTTGAAAAAGTTTATGTTCGATGAAAGAGAGTCAAGTCAACGAAATTCGTCCGAGAAAAAGTTAATGTTCGATGAAGGTGAGTGAGAAAAATCGAGAAATATGATTTTCGAAAAAGTTAATGTTCGATGAAGGAGAGTGAAGTCAACGAAATTCGTCCGAGAAAAAGTTAATGTTCGATGAAGGTGAGTGAGAAAAATCGAGAAATATGATTCTCGAAAAAGTTAATGTTCGATGAAGGTGAGTGAGACAAATCACGAAATATGATTTCCGAAAAAGTTTATGTTCGATGAAAGTTAGAAAAGCTGAAAAAATCACGATTTGAAAAAGTTTATGTTCGATGAAAGAGAGTGAAGTCAACGAAATTCGTCCGAGAAAAAGTTAATGTTCGATGAAGGTGAGTGAGAAAAATCGAGAAATATGATTTTCGAAAAAGTTAATGTTCGATGAAGGAGAGTGAAGTCAACGAAATTCCTCCGAGAAAAAGTTAATGTTCGATGAAGGTGAGTGAGAAAAATAGAGAAATATGATTTTCGAAAAAGTTAATGTTCGATGAAGGAGAGTAAAGTCAACGAAATTCCTCCGAAAAAAAGTTAATGTTCGATGAAGGTGAGTGAGAAAAATCGAGAAATATGATTTTCGAAAAAGTTAATGTTCGATGAAGGTGAGTGAGACAAATCACGAAATATGATTTCCGAAAAAGTTTATGTTCGATGAAAGTTAGATAAATTGAAAAAATCACGATTTGAAAAAGTTTATGTTCGATGAAAGAGAGTGAAGACAACGAAATTCGTCCGAGAAAAAGTTAATGTTCGATGAAGATAAGTGAGAAAAATAGAGAAATATGATTTTCGAAAAAGTTAATGTTCGATGAAGGTGAGTGAGGAAAATAGAGGTGTATGATTTTCGAAAAAGTTAATGTTCGATGAAGGAGAGTAAAGTCAACGAAATTCCTCCGAGAAAAAGTTAATGTTCGATGAAGGTGAGTGAGAAAAATCGAGAAATATGATTTTCGAAAAAGTTAATGTTCGATGAAGGTGAGTGAGACAAATCACGAAATATGATTTCCGAAAAAGTTTATGTTCGATGAAAGTTAGAAAAGCTGAAAAAATCACGATTTGAAAAAGTTTATGTTCGATGAAAGAGAGTGAAGTCAACGAAAATCGTCCGAGAAAAAGTTAATGTTCGATGAAGGTGAGTGAGAAAAATCGAGAAATATGATTTTCGAAAAAGTTAATGTTCGATGAAGGAGAGTGAAGTCAACGAAATTCCTCCGAGAAAAAGTTAATGTTCGATGAAGGTGAGTGAGAAAAATAGAGAAATATGATTTTCGAAAAAGTTAATGTTCGATGAAGGAGAGTAAAGTCAACGAAATTCCTCCGAGAAAAAGTTAATGTTCGATGAAGGTGAGTGAGAAAAATCGAGAAATATGATTCTCGAAAAAGTTAATGTTCGATGAAGGTGAGTGAGACAAATCACGAAATATGATTTCCGAAAAAGTTTATGTTCGATGAAAGTTAGAAAAATTGAGAAAATCACGATTTGAAAAAGTTTATGTTCGATGAAAGAGAGTGAAGACAACGAAATTCCTCCGAGAAAAAGTTAATGTTCGATGAAGGTGAGTGAGAAAAATCGAGAAATATGATTTTCGAAAAAGTTAATGTTCGATGAAGGAGAGTTAAGTCAACGAAATTCCTCCGAGAAAAAGTTAATGTTCGATGAAGGTGAGTGAGAAAAATCGAGAAATATGATTTTCGAAAAAGTTAATGTACGATGAAGGTGAGTGAGAAAAATCACGAAATATGATTTCCGAAAAAGTTTATGTTCGATGAAAGTTAGAAAAGCTGAAAAAATCACGATTTGAAAAAGTTTATGTTCGATGAAAGAGAGTGAAGTCAACGAAATTCGTCCGAGAAAAAGTTAATGTTCGATGAAGGTTAGTGAGAAAAATAGAGAAATATGATTTTCGAAAAAGTTAATGTTCGATGAAGGAGAGTTAAGTCAACGAAATTCCTCCGAGAAAAAGTTAATGTTCGATGAAGGTGAGTGAGAAAAATCGAGAAATATGATTTTCGAAAAAGTTAATGTTCGATGAAGGAGAGTGAAGTCAACGAAATTCCTCCGAGAAAAAGTTAATGTTCGATGAAGGTGAGTGAGAAAAATAGAGAAATATGATTTTCAAAAAAGTTAATGTTCGATGAAGGAGAGTAAAGTCAACGAAATTCCTCCGAGAAAAAGTTAATGTTCGATGAAGGTGAGTGAGAAAAATCGAGAAATATGATTCTCGAAAAAGTTAATGTTCGATGAAGGTGAGTGAGACAAATCACGAAATATGATTTTCGAAAAAGTTAATGTTCGATGAAGGAGAGTGAAGTCAACGAAATTCCTCCGAGAAAAAGTTAATGTTCGATGAAGGTGAGTGAGGAAAATAGAGAAATATGACTTTCGAAAAAGTTAATGTTCGATGAAGGTGAGTGAGAAAAATAGAGAAATATGATTTTCGAAAAAGTTAATGTTCGATGAAGGAGAGTGAGAAAAATCACAAAATATGATTTCCGAAATAGTTTATGTTCGATGAAAGTTGGAAAAATTGAAAAAATCACGATTTGAAAAAGTTTATGTTCGATGAAAGAGAGTGAAGTCAACGAAATTCGTCCGAGAAAAAGTTAATGTTCGATGAAGGTGAGTGAGAAAAATCGAGAAATATGATTTTCGAAAAAGTTAATGTTCGATGAAGGAGAGTTAAGTCAACGAAATTCCTCCGAGAAAAAGTTAATGTTCGATAAAGGTGAGTGAGAAAAATAGAGAAATATGATTTTCGAAAAAGTTAATGTTCGATAAAGGTGAGTGAGAAAAATCACGAAATATGATTTCCGAAAAAGTTTATGTTCGATGAAAGTTAGAAAAGCTGAAAAAATCACGATTTGAAAAAGTTTATGTTCGATGAAAGAGAGTGAAGTCAACGAAATTCGTCCGAGAAAAAGTTAATGTTCGATGAAGGTGAGTGAGAAAAATCGAGAAATATGATTTTCGAAAAAGTTAATGTTCGATGAAGGAGAGTGAAGTCAACGAAATTCCTCCGAGAAAAAGTTAATGTTCGATGAAGGTGAGTGGGAAAAATAGAGAAATATGATTTTCGAAAAAGTTAATGTTCGATGAAGGAGAGTAAAGTCAACGAAATTCCTCCGAGAAAAAGTTAATGTTCGATGAAGGTGAGTGAGAAAAATCACGAAATATGATTTCCGAAAAAGTTTATGTTCGATGAAAGTTAGAAAAGCCTAAAAAATCACGATTTGAAAAAGTTTATGTTCGATGAAAGAGAGTGAAGTCAACGAAATTCGTCCGAGAAAAAGTTAATGTTCGATGAAGGTTAGTGAGAAAAATAGAGAAATATGATTTTCGAAAAAGTTAATGTTCGATGAAGGAGAGTTAAGTCAACGAAATTCCTCCGAGAAAAAGTTAATGTTCGGTGAAGGTGAGTGAGAAAAATCGAGAAATATGATTTTCGAAAAAGTTAATGTTCGATGAAGGAGAGTGAAGTCAACGAAATTCCTCCGAGAAAAAGTTAATGTTCGATGAAGGTGAGTGAGAAAAATAGAGAAATATGATTTTCGAAAAAGTTAATGTTCGATGAAGGAGAGTAAAGTCAACGAAATTCCTCCGAGAAAAAGTTAATGTTCGATGAAGGTGAGTGAGAAAAATCGAGAAATATGATTCTCGAAAAAGTTAATGTTCGATGAAGGTGAGTGAGACAAACCACGAAATATGATTTTCGAAAAAGTTAATGTTCGATGAAGGAGAGTGAAGTCAACGAAATTCCTCCGAGAAAAAGTTAATGTTCGATGAAGGTGAGTGAGGAAAATAGAGAAATATGACTTTCGAAAAAGTTAATGTTCGATGAAGGTGAGTGAGAAAAATAGAGAAATATGATTTTCGAAAAAGTTAATGTTCGATGAAGGAGAGTGAGAAAAATCACAAAATATGATTTCCGAAATAGTTTATGTTCGATGAAAGTTAGAAAAATTGAAAAAATCACGATTTGAAAAAGTTTATGTTCGATGAAAGAGAGTGAAGTCAACGAAATTCGTCCGAGAAAAAGTTAATGTTCGATGAAGGTGAGTGAGAAAAATCGAGAAATATGATTTTCGAAAAAGTTAATGTTCGATGAAGGAGAGTTAAGTCAACGAAATTCCTCCGAGAAAAAGTTAATGTTCGATAAAGGTGAGTGAGAAAAATAGAGAAATATGATTTTCGAAAAAGTTGATGTTCGATGAAGGTGAGTGAGAAAAATCACGAAATATGATTTCCGAAAAAGTTTATGTTCGATGAAAGTTAGAAAAGCTGAAAAAATCACGATTTGAAAAAGTTTATGTTCGATGAAAGAGAGTGAAGTCAACGAAATTCGTCCGAGAAAAAGTTAATGTTCGATGAAGGTGAGTGAGAAAAATCGAGAAATATGATTTTCGAAAAAGTTAATGTTCGATGAAGGAGAGTGAAGTCAACGAAATTCGTCCGAGAAAAAGTTAATGTTCGATGAAGGTGAGTGAGAAAAATCGAGAAATATGATTCTCGAAAAAGTTAATGTTCGATGAAGGTGAGTGAGACAAATCACGAAATATGATTTCCGAAAAAGTTTATGTTCGATGAAAGTTAGAAAAATTGAGAAAATCACGATTTGAAAAAGTTTATGTTCGATGAAAGAGAGTGAAGACAACGAAATTCCTCCGAGAAAAAGTTAATGATCGATGAAGGTGAGTGAGAAAAATCGAGAAATATGATTTTCGAAAAAGTTAATGTTCGATGAAGGAGAGTTAAGTCAACGAAATTCCTCCGAGAAAAAGTTAATGTTCGATGAAGGTGAGTGAGAAAAATCGAGAAATATGATTTTCGAAAAAGTTAATGTACGATGAAGGTGAGTGAGAAAAATCACGAAATATGATTTCCGAAAAAGTCTTTGTTCGATGAAAGTTAGAAAAATGAAAAAATCACGATTTGAAAAAGTTTATGTTCGATGAAAGAGAGTGAAGTCAACGCAATTCGTCCGAGAAAAAGTTAATGTTCGATGAAGGTTAGTGAGAAAAATAGAGAAATATGATTTTCGAAAAAGTTAATGTTCGATGAAGGAGAGTTAAGTCAACGAAATTCCTCCGAGAAAAAGTTAATGTTCGATAAAGGTGAGTGAGAAAAATCACGAAATATGATTTCCGAAGAAGTTTATGTTCGATGAAGGAGAGTGAAGTCAACGAAATCTGCGAGAAAAAGTTAATGTTCGATGAAGGTGAGTGAGAAAAATCGAGAAATATGATTTTCGAAAAAGTTAATGTACGATGAAGGAGAGCGAGAAAAATCACAAAATATGATTTCCGAAATAGTTTATGTTCGATGAAAGTTAGAAAAATTGAAAAAATCACGATTTGAAAAAGTTTATGTTCGATGAAAGAGAGTGAAGACAACGAAATTCCTCCGAGAAAAAGTTAATGATCGATGAAGGTGAGTGAGAAAAATCGAGAAATATGATTTTCGAAAAAGTTAATGTTCGATGAAGGAGAGTTAAGTCAACGAAATTCCTCCGAGAAAAAGTTAATGTTCGATGAAGGTGAGTGAGAAAAATCGAGAAATATGATTCTCGAAAAAGTTAATGTTCGATGAAGGTGAGTGAGACAAATCACGAAATATGATTTCCGAAAAAGTTTATGTTCGATGAAAGTTAGAAAAATTGAGAAAATCACGATTTGAAAAAGTTTATGTTCGATGAAAGAGAGTGAAGACAACGAAATTCCTCCGAGAAAAAGTTAATGTTCGATGAAGGTGAGTGAGAAAAATAGAGAAATATGATTTTCGAAAAAGTTAATGTTCGATGAAGGAGAGTAAAGTCAACGAAATTCCTCCGAGAAAAAGTTAATGTTCGATGAAGGTGAGTGAGAAAAATCGAGAAATATGATTCTCGAAAAAGTTAATGTTCGATGAAGGTGAGTGAGACAAATCACGAAATATGATTTCCGAAAAAGTTTATGTTCGATGAAAGTTAGAAAAGCTGGAAAAATCACGATTTGACAAAGTTTATGTTCGATGAAAGAGAGTGAAGTCAACGAAATTCGTCCGAGAAAAAGTTAATGTTCGATGAAGGTTAGTGAGAAAAATAGAGAAATATGATTTTCGAAAAAGTTAATGTTCGATGAAGGAGAGTTGAGTCAACGAAATTCCTCCGAGAAAAAGTTAATGTTCGATAAAGGTGAGTGAGAAAAATCACGAAATATGATTTCCGAAGAAGTTTATGTTCGATGAAGGAGAGTGAAGTCAACGAAATCTGCGAGAAAAAGTTAATGTTCGATGAAGGTGAGTGAGAAAAATCGAGAAATATGATTTTCGAAAAAGTTAATGTACGATGAAGGAGAGTGAGAAAAATCGAAAAATATGATTTTCGAAATAGTTTATGTTCGATAAAAGTTAGAAAAATTGAAAAAATCACGATTTGAAAAAGTTTATGTTCGATGAAAGAGAGTGAAGTCAACAAAATTCGTCCGAGAAAAAGTTAATGTTCGATGAAGGTTAGTGAGAAAAATAGAGAAATATGATTTTCGAAAAAGTTAATGTTCGATGAAGGAGAGTTAAGTCAACGAAATTCCTCCGAGAAAAAGTTAATGTTCGATGAAGGTGAGTGAGAAAAATCACGAAATATGATTTCCGAAAAAGTTTATGTTCGATGAAAGTTAGAAAAGCTGAAAAAATCACGATTTGAAAAAGTTTATGTTCGATGAAAGAGAGTGAAGTCAACGAAATTCGTCCGAGAAAAAGTTAATGTTCGATGAAGGTGAGTGAGAAAAATCGAGAAATATGATTTTCGAAAAAGTTAATGTTCGATGAAGGAGAGTGAAGTCAACGAAATTCCTCCGAGAAAAAGTTAATGTTCGATGAAGGTGAGTGAGAAAAATAGAGAAATATGATTTTCGAAAAAGTTAATGTTCGATGAAGGAGAGTTAAGTCAACGAAATTCCTCCGAGAAAAAGTTAATGTTCGATGAAGGTGAGTGAGAAAAATCACGAAATATGATTTCCGAAGAAGTTTATGTTCGATGAAGGAGAGTGAAGTCAACGAAATCTGCGAGAAAAAGTTAATGTTCGATGAAGGTGAGTGAGAAAAATCGAGAAATATGATTTTCGAAAAAGTTAATGTACGATGAAGGTGAGTGAGAAAAATCGAGAAATATGATTTTCGAAAAAGTTAATGTTCGATGAAGGAGAGTAAGGTCAACGAAATTCGTCCGAGAAAAAGTTAATGTTCGATGAAGGTGAGTGAGAAAAATCGAGAAATATGATTCTCGAAAAAGTTAATGTTCGATGAAGGTGAGTGAGACAAATCACGAAATATGATTTCCGAAAAAGTTTATGTTCGATGAAAGTTAGAAAAATTGAGAAAATCACGATTTGAAAAAGTTTATGTTCGATGAAAGAGAGTGAAGACAACGAAATTCCTCCGAGAAAAAGTTAATGTTCGATGAAGGTGAGTGAGAAAAATCGAGAAATATGATTTTCGAAAAAGTTAATGTTCGATGAAGGAGAGTTAAGTCAACGAAATTCCTCCGAGAAAAAGTTAATGTTCGATGAAGGTGAGTGAGAAAAATCGAGAAATATGATTTTCGAAAAAGTTAATGTACGATGAAGGTGAGTGAGAAAAATCACGAAATATGATTTCCGAAAAAGTTTATGTTCGATGAAAGTTAGAAAAGCCTAAAAAATCACGATTTGAAAAAGTTTATGTTCGATGAAAGAGAGTGAAGTCAACGAAATTCGTCCGAGAAAAAGTTAATGTTCGATGAAGGTTAGTGAGAAAAATAGAGAAATATGATTTTCGAAAAAGTTAATGTTCGATGAAGGAGAGTTAAGTCAACGAAATTCCTCCGAGAAAAAGTTAATGTTCGGTGAAGGTGAGTGAGAAAAATCGAGAAATATGATTTTCGAAAAAGTTAATGTTCGATGAAGGAGAGTGAAGTCAACGAAATTCCTCCGAGAAAAAGTTAATGTTCGATGAAGGTGAGTGAGAAAAATAGAGAAATATGATTTTCGAAAAAGTTAATGTTCGATGAAGGAGAGTAAAGTCAACGAAATTCCTCCGAGAAAAAGTTAATGTTCGATGAAGGTGAGTGAGAAAAATCGAGAAATATGATTCTCGAAAAAGTTAATGTTCGATGAAGGTGAGTGAGACAAACCACGAAATATGATTTTCGAAAAAGTTAATGTTCGATGAAGGAGAGTGAAGTCAACGAAATTCCTCCGAGAAAAAGTTAATGTTCGATGAAGGTGAGTGAGGAAAATAGAGAAATATGACTTTCGAAAAAGTTAATGTTCGATGAAGGTGAGTGAGAAAAATAGAGAAATATGATTTTCGAAAAAGTTAATGTTCGATGAAGGAGAGTGAGAAAAATCACAAAATATGATTTCCGAAATAGTTTATGTTCGATGAAAGTTAGAAAAATTGAAAAAATCACGATTTGAAAAAGTTTATGTTCGATGAAAGAGAGTGAAGTCAACGAAATTCGTCCGAGAAAAAGTTAATGTTCGATGAAGGTGAGTGAGAAAAATCGAGAAATATGATTTTCGAAAAAGTTAATGTTCGATGAAGGAGAGTTAAGTCAACGAAATTCCTCCGAGAAAAAGTTAATGTTCGATAAAGGTGAGTGAGAAAAATAGAGAAATATGATTTTCGAAAAAGTTGATGTTCGATGAAGGTGAGTGAGAAAAATCACGAAATATGATTTCCGAAAAAGTTTATGTTCGATGAAAGTTAGAAAAGCTGAAAAAATCACGATTTGAAAAAGTTTATGTTCGATGAAAGAGAGTGAAGTCAACGAAATTCGTCCGAGAAAAAGTTAATGTTCGATGAAGGTGAGTGAGAAAAATCGAGAAATATGATTTTCGAAAAAGTTAATGTTCGATGAAGGAGAGTGAAGTCAACGAAATTCGTCCGAGAAAAAGTTAATGTTCGATGAAGGTGAGTGAGAAAAATCGAGAAATATGATTCTCGAAAAAGTTAATGTTCGATGAAGGTGAGTGAGACAAATCACGAAATATGATTTCCGAAAAAGTTTATGTTCGATGAAAGTTAGAAAAATTGAGAAAATCACGATTTGAAAAAGTTTATGTTCGATGAAAGAGAGTGAAGACAACGAAATTCCTCCGAGAAAAAGTTAATGATCGATGAAGGTGAGTGAGAAAAATCGAGAAATATGATTTTCGAAAAAGTTAATGTTCGATGAAGGAGAGTTAAGTCAACGAAATTCCTCCGAGAAAAAGTTAATGTTCGATGAAGGTGAGTGAGAAAAATCGAGAAATATGATTTTCGAAAAAGTTAATGTACGATGAAGGTGAGTGAGAAAAATCACGAAATATGATTTCCGAAAAAGTCTTTGTTCGATGAAAGTTAGAAAAATGAAAAAATCACGATTTGAAAAAGTTTATGTTCGATGAAAGAGAGTGAAGTCAACGAAATTCGTCCGAGAAAAAGTTAATGTTCGATGAAGGTTAGTGAGAAAAATAGAGAAATATGATTTTCGAAAAAGTTAATGTTCGATGAAGGAGAGTTAAGTCAACGAAATTCCTCCGAGAAAAAGTTAATGTTCGATAAAGGTGAGTGAGAAAAATCACGAAATATGATTTCCGAAGAAGTTTATGTTCGATGAAGGAGAGTGAAGTCAACGAAATCTGCGAGAAAAAGTTAATGTTCGATGAAGGTGAGTGAGAAAAATCGAGAAATATGATTTTCGAAAAAGTTAATGTACGATGAAGGAGAGCGAGAAAAATCACAAAATATGATTTCCGAAATAGTTTATGTTCGATGAAAGTTAGAAAAATTGAAAAAATCACGATTTGAAAAAGTTTATGTTCGATGAAAGAGAGTGAAGACAACGAAATTCCTCCGAGAAAAAGTTAATGATCGATGAAGGTGAGTGAGAAAAATCGAGAAATATGATTTTCGAAAAAGTTAATGTTCGATGAAGGAGAGTTAAGTCAACGAAATTCCTCCGAGAAAAAGTTAATGTTCGATGAAGGTGAGTGAGAAAAATCGAGAAATATGATTCTCGAAAAAGTTAATGTTCGATGAAGGTGAGTGAGACAAATCACGAAATATGATTTCCGAAAAAGTTTATGTTCGATGAAAGTTAGAAAAATTGAGAAAATCACGATTTGAAAAAGTTTATGTTCGATGAAAGAGAGTGAAGACAACGAAATTCCTCCGAGAAAAAGTTAATGTTCGATGAAGGTGAGTGAGAAAAATAGAGAAATATGATTTTCGAAAAAGTTAATGTTCGATGAAGGAGAGTAAAGTCAACGAAATTCCTCCGAGAAAAAGTTAATGTTCGATGAAGGTGAGTGAGAAAAATCGAGAAATATGATTCTCGAAAAAGTTAATGTTCGATGAAGGTGAGTGAGACAAATCACGAAATATGATTTCCGAAAAAGTTTATGTTCGATGAAAGTTAGAAAAGCTGGAAAAATCACGATTTGACAAAGTTTATGTTCGATGAAAGAGAGTGAAGTCAACGAAATTCGTCCGAGAAAAAGTTAATGTTCGATGAAGGTTAGTGAGAAAAATAGAGAAATATGATTTTCGAAAAAGTTAATGTTCGATGAAGGAGAGTTAAGTCAACGAAATTCCTCCGAGAAAAAGTTAATGTTCGATAAAGGTGAGTGAGAAAAATCACGAAATATGATTTCCGAAGAAGTTTATGTTCGATGAAGGAGAGTGAAGTCAACGAAATCTGCGAGAAAAAGTTAATGTTCGATGAAGGTGAGTGAGAAAAATCGAGAAATATGATTTTCGAAAAAGTTAATGTACGATGAAGGAGAGTGAGAAAAATCGAAAAATATGATTTTCGAAATAGTTTATGTTCGATAAAAGTTAGAAAAATTGAAAAAATCACGATTTGAAAAAGTTTATGTTCGATGAAAGAGAGTGAAGTCAACAAAATTCGTCCGAGAAAAAGTTAATGTTCGATGAAGGTTAGTGAGAAAAATAGAGAAATATGATTTTCGAAAAAGTTAATGTTCGATGAAGGAGAGTTAAGTCAACGAAATTCCTCCGAGAAAAAGTTAATGTTCGATGAAGGTGAGTGAGAAAAATCACGAAATATGATTTCCGAAAAAGTTTATGTTCGATGAAAGTTAGAAAAGCTGAAAAAATCACGATTTGAAAAAGTTTATGTTCGATGAAAGAGAGTGAAGTCAACGAAATTCGTCCGAGAAAAAGTTAATGTTCGATGAAGGTGAGTGAGAAAAATCGAGAAATATGATTTTCGAAAAAGTTAATGTTCGATGAAGGAGAGTGAAGTCAACGAAATTCCTCCGAGAAAAAGTTAATGTTCGATGAAGGTGAGTGAGAAAAATAGAGAAATATGATTTTCGAAAAAGTTAATGTTCGATGAAGGAGAGTTAAGTCAACGAAATTCCTCCGAGAAAAAGTTAATGTTCGATGAAGGTGAGTGAGAAAAATCACGAAATATGATTTCCGAAGAAGTTTATGTTCGATGAAGGAGAGTGAAGTCAACGAAATCTGCGAGAAAAAGTTAATGTTCGATGAAGGTGAGTGAGAAAAATCGAGAAATATGATTTTCGAAAAAGTTAATGTACGATGAAGGTGAGTGAGAAAAATCGAGAAATATGATTTTCGAAAAAGTTAATGTTCGATGAAGGAGAGTAAGGTCAACGAAATTCGTCCGAGAAAAAGTTAATGTTCGATGAAGGTGAGTGAGAAAAATCGAGAAATATGATTCTCGAAAAAGTTAATGTTCGATGAAGGTGAGTGAGACAAATCACGAAATATGATTTCCGAAAAAGTTTATGTTCGATGAAAGTTAGAAAAATTGAGAAAATCACGATTTGAAAAAGTTTATGTTCGATGAAAGAGAGTGAAGACAACGAAATTCCTCCGAGAAAAAGTTAATGATCGATGAAGGTGAGTGAGAAAAATCGAGAAATATGATTTTCGAAAAAGTTAATGTTCGATGAAGGAGAGTTAAGTCAACGAAATTCCTCCGAGAAAAAGTTAATGTTCGATGAAGGTGAGTGAGAAAAATCGAGAAATATGATTTTCGAAAAAGTTAATGTACGATGAAGGTGAGTGAGAAAAATCACGAAATATGATTTCCGAAAAAGTCTTTGTTCGATGAAAGTTAGAAAAATGAAAAAATCACGATTTGAAAAAGTTTATGTTCGATGAAAGAGAGTGAAGTCAACGAAATTCGTCCGAGAAAAAGTTAATGTTCGATGAAGGTTAGTGAGAAAAATAGAGAAATATGATTTTCGAAAAAGTTAATGTTCGATGAAGGAGAGTTAAGTCAACGAAATTCCTCCGAGAAAAAGTTAATGTTCGATAAAGGTGAGTGAGAAAAATCACGAAATATGATTTCCGAAGAAGTTTATGTTCGATGAAGGAGAGTGAAGTCAACGAAATCTGCGAGAAAAAGTTAATGTTCGATGAAGGTGAGTGAGAAAAATCGAGAAATATGATTTTCGAAAAAGTTAATGTACGATGAAGGAGAGCGAGAAAAATCACAAAATATGATTTCCGAAATAGTTTATGTTCGATGAAAGTTAGAAAAATTGAAAAAATCACGATTTGAAAAAGTTTATGTTCGATGAAAGAGAGTGAAGACAACGAAATTCCTCCGAGAAAAAGTTAATGATCGATGAAGGTGAGTGAGAAAAATCGAGAAATATGATTTTCGAAAAAGTTAATGTTCGATGAAGGAGAGTTAAGTCAACGAAATTCCTCCGAGAAAAAGTTAATGTTCGATGAAGGTGAGTGAGAAAAATCGAGAAATATGATTCTCGAAAAAGTTAATGTTCGATGAAGGTGAGTGAGACAAATCACGAAATATGATTTCCGAAAAAGTTTATGTTCGATGAAAGTTAGAAAAATTGAGAAAATCACGATTTGAAAAAGTTTATGTTCGATGAAAGAGAGTGAAGACAACGAAATTCCTCCGAGAAAAAGTTAATGTTCGATGAAGGTGAGTGAGAAAAATAGAGAAATATGATTTTCGAAAAAGTTAATGTTCGATGAAGGAGAGTAAAGTCAACGAAATTCCTCCGAGAAAAAGTTAATGTTCGATGAAGGTGAGTGAGAAAAATCGAGAAATATGATTCTCGAAAAAGTTAATGTTCGATGAAGGTGAGTGAGACAAATCACGAAATATGATTTCCGAAAAAGTTTATGTTCGATGAAAGTTAGAAAAGCTGGAAAAATCACGATTTGACAAAGTTTATGTTCGATGAAAGAGAGTGAAGTCAACGAAATTCGTCCGAGAAAAAGTTAATGTTCGATGAAGGTTAGTGAGAAAAATAGAGAAATATGATTTTCGAAAAAGTTAATGTTCGATGAAGGAGAGTTAAGTCAACGAAATTCCTCCGAGAAAAAGTTAATGTTCGATAAAGGTGAGTGAGAAAAATCACGAAATATGATTTCCGAAGAAGTTTATGTTCGATGAAGGAGAGTGAAGTCAACGAAATCTGCGAGAAAAAGTTAATGTTCGATGAAGGTGAGTGAGAAAAATCGAGAAATATGATTTTCGAAAAAGTTAATGTACGATGAAGGAGAGTGAGAAAAATCGAAAAATATGATTTTCGAAATAGTTTATGTTCGATAAAAGTTAGAAAAATTGAAAAAATCACGATTTGAAAAAGTTTATGTTCGATGAAAGAGAGTGAAGTCAACAAAATTCGTCCGAGAAAAAGTTAATGTTCGATGAAGGTTAGTGAGAAAAATAGAGAAATATGATTTTCGAAAAAGTTAATGTTCGATGAAGGAGAGTTAAGTCAACGAAATTCCTCCGAGAAAAAGTTAATGTTCGATGAAGGTGAGTGAGAAAAATCACGAAATATGATTTCCGAAAAAGTTTATGTTCGATGAAGGAGAGTGAAGTCAACGAAATTCCTCCGAGAAAAAGTTAATGTTCGATGAAGGTGAGTGAGAAAAATAGAGAAATATGATTTTCGAAAAAGTTAATGTTCGATGAAGGAGAGTAAAGTCAACGAAATTCCTCCGAGAAAAAGTTAATGTTCGATGAAGGTGAGTGAGAAAAATCGAGAAATATGATTCTCGAAAAAGTTAATGTTCGATGAAGGTGAGTGAGACAAATCACGAAATATGATTTTCGAAAAAGTTAATGTTCGATGAAGGAGAGTGAAGTCAACGAAATTCCTCCGAGAAAAAGTTAATGTTCGATGAAGGTGAGTGAGGAAAATAGAGAAATATGACTTTCGAAAAAGTTAATGTTCGATGAAGGTGAGTGAGAAAAATAGAGAAATATGATTTTCGAAAAAGTTAATGTTCGATGAAGGAGAGTGAGAAAAATCACAAAATATGATTTCCGAAATAGTTTATGTTCGATGAAAGTTGGAAAAATTGGAAAAATCACGATTTGAAAAAGTTTATGTTCGATGAAAGAGAGTGAAGTCAACGAAATTCGTCCGAGAAAAAGTTAATGTTCGATGAAGGTGAGTGAGAAAAATCGAGAAATATGATTTTCGAAAAAGTTAATGTTCGATGAAGGAGAGTTAAGTCAACGAAATTCCTCCGAGAAAAAGTTAATGTTCGATAAAGGTGAGTGAGAAAAATAGAGAAATATGATTTTCGAAAAAGTTAATGTTCGATGAAGGTGAGTGAGAAAAATCACGAAATATGATTTCCGAAAAAGTTTATGTTCGATGAAAGTTAGAAAAGCTGAAAAAATCACGATTTGAAAAAGTTTATGTTCGATGAAAGAGAGTGAAGTCAACGAAATTCGTCCGAGAAAAAGTTAATGTTCGATGAAGGTGAGTGAGAAAAATCGAGAAATATGATTTTCGAAAAAGTTAATGTTCGATGAAGGAGAGTGAAGTCAACGAAATTCCTCCGAGAAAAAGTTAATGTTCGATGAAGGTGAGTGGGAAAAATAGAGAAATATGATTTTCGAAAAAGTTAATGTTCGATGAAGGAGAGTAAAGTCAACTAAATTCCTCCGAGAAAAAGTTAATGTTCGATGAAGGTGAGTGAGAAAAATCGAGAAATATGATTTTCGAAAAAGTTAATGTTCGATGAAGGTGAGTGAGACAAATCACGAAATATGATTTCCGAAAAAGTTTATGTTCGATGAAAGTTAGAAAAGCTGAAAAAATCACGATTTGAAAAAGTTTATGTTCGATGAAAGAGAGTGAAGTCAACGAAATTCGTCCGAGAAAAAGTTAATGTTCGATGAAGGTGAGTGAGAAAAATCGAGAAATATGATTTTCGAAAAAGTTAATGTTCGATGAAGGAGAGTGAAGTCAACGAAATTCCTTTGAGAAAAAGTTAATGTTCGATGAAGGTGAGTGAGAAAAATAGAGAAATATGATTTTCGAAAAAGTTAATGTTCGATGAAGGAGAGTAAAGTCAACGAAATTCCTCCGAGAAAAAGTTAATGTTCGATGAAGGTGAGTGAGAAAAATCGAGAAATATGATTCTCGAAAAAGTTAATGTTCGATGAAGGTGAGTGAGACAAATCACGAAATATGATTTCCGAAAAAGTTTATGTTCGATGAAAGTTAGAAAAATTGAGAAAATCACGATTTGAAAAAGTTTATGTTCGATGAAAGAGAGTGAAGACAACGAAATTCCTCCGAGAAAAAGTTAATGTTCGATGAAGGTGAGTGAGAAAAATCGAGAAATATGATTTTCGAAAAAGTTAATGTTCGATGAAGGAGAGTTAAGTCAACGAAATTCCTCCGAGAAAAAGTTAATGTTCGATGAAGGTGAGTGAGAAAAATCGAGAAATATGATTTTCGAAAAAGTTAATGTACGATGAAGGTGAGTGAGAAAAATCACGAAATATGATTTCCGAAAAAGTTTATGTTCGATGAAAGTTAGAAAAGCCTAAAAAATCACGATTTGAAAAAGTTTATGTTCGATGAAAGAGAGTGAAGTCAACGAAATTCGTCCGAGAAAAAGTTAATGTTCGATGAAGGTTAGTGAGAAAAATAGAGAAATATGATTTTCGAAAAAGTTAATGTTCGATGAAGGAGAGTTAAGTCAACGAAATTCCTCCGAGAAAAAGTTAATGTTCGGTGAAGGTGAGTGAGAAAAATCGAGAAATATGATTTTCGAAAAAGTTAATGTTCGATGAAGGAGAGTGAAGTCAACGAAATTCCTCCGAGAAAAAGTTAATGTTCGATGAAGGTGAGTGAGAAAAATAGAGAAATATGATTTTCGAAAAAGTTAATGTTCGATGAAGGAGAGTAAAGTCAACGAAATTCCTCCGAGAAAAAGTTAATGTTCGATGAAGGTGAGTGAGAAAAATCGAGAAATATGATTCTCGAAAAAGTTAATGTTCGATGAAGGTGAGTGAGACAAACCACGAAATATGATTTTCGAAAAAGTTAATGTTCGATGAAGGAGAGTGAAGTCAACGAAATTCCTCCGAGAAAAAGTTAATGTTCGATGAAGGTGAGTGAGGAAAATAGAGAAATATGACTTTCGAAAAAGTTAATGTTCGATGAAGGTGAGTGAGAAAAATAGAGAAATATGATTTTCGAAAAAGTTAATGTTCGATGAAGGAGAGTGAGAAAAATCACAAAATATGATTTCCGAAATAGTTTATGTTCGATGAAAGTTAGAAAAATTGAAAAAATCACGATTTGAAAAAGTTTATGTTCGATGAAAGAGAGTGAAGTCAACGAAATTCGTCCGAGAAAAAGTTAATGTTCGATGAAGGTGAGTGAGAAAAATCGAGAAATATGATTTTCGAAAAAGTTAATGTTCGATGAAGGAGAGTTAAGTCAACGAAATTCCTCCGAGAAAAAGTTAATGTTCGATAAAGGTGAGTGAGAAAAATAGAGAAATATGATTTTCGAAAAAGTTGATGTTCGATGAAGGTGAGTGAGAAAAATCACGAAATATGATTTCCGAAAAAGTTTATGTTCGATGAAAGTTAGAAAAGCTGAAAAAATCACGATTTGAAAAAGTTTATGTTCGATGAAAGAGAGTGAAGTCAACGAAATTCGTCCGAGAAAAAGTTAATGTTCGATGAAGGTGAGTGAGAAAAATCGAGAAATATGATTTTCGAAAAAGTTAATGTTCGATGAAGGAGAGTAAGGTCAACGAAATTCGTCCGAGAAAAAGTTAATGTTCGATGAAGGTGAGTGAGAAAAATCGAGAAATATGATTCTCGAAAAAGTTAATGTTCGATGAAGGTGAGTGAGACAAATCACGAAATATGATTTCCGAAAAAGTTTATGTTCGATGAAAGTTAGAAAAATTGAGAAAATCACGATTTGAAAAAGTTTATGTTCGATGAAAGAGAGTGAAGACAACGAAATTCCTCCGAGAAAAAGTTAATGATCGATGAAGGTGAGTGAGAAAAATCGAGAAATATGATTTTCGAAAAAGTTAATGTTCGATGAAGGAGAGTTAAGTCAACGAAATTCCTCCGAGAAAAAGTTAATGTTCGATGAAGGTGAGTGAGAAAAATCGAGAAATATGATTTTCGAAAAAGTTAATGTACGATGAAGGTGAGTGAGAAAAATCACGAAATATGATTTCCGAAAAAGTCTTTGTTCGATGAAAGTTAGAAAAATGAAAAAATCACGATTTGAAAAAGTTTATGTTCGATGAAAGAGAGTGAAGTCAACGAAATTCGTCCGAGAAAAAGTTAATGTTCGATGAAGGTTAGTGAGAAAAATAGAGAAATATGATTTTCGAAAAAGTTAATGTTCGATGAAGGAGAGTTAAGTCAACGAAATTCCTCCGAGAAAAAGTTAATGTTCGATAAAGGTGAGTGAGAAAAATCACGAAATATGATTTCCGAAGAAGTTTATGTTCGATGAAGGAGAGTGAAGTCAACGAAATCTGCGAGAAAAAGTTAATGTTCGATGAAGGTGAGTGAGAAAAATCGAGAAATATGATTTTCGAAAAAGTTAATGTACGATGAAGGAGAGCGAGAAAAATCACAAAATATGATTTCCGAAATAGTTTATGTTCGATGAAAGTTAGAAAAATTGAAAAAATCACGATTTGAAAAAGTTTATGTTCGATGAAAGAGAGTGAAGACAACGAAATTCCTCCGAGAAAAAGTTAATGATCGATGAAGGTGAGTGAGAAAAATCGAGAAATATGATTTTCGAAAAAGTTAATGTTCGATGAAGGAGAGTTAAGTCAACGAAATTCCTCCGAGAAAAAGTTAATGTTCGATGAAGGTGAGTGAGAAAAATCGAGAAATATGATTCTCGAAAAAGTTAATGTTCGATGAAGGTGAGTGAGACAAATCACGAAATATGATTTCCGAAAAAGTTTATGTTCGATGAAAGTTAGAAAAATTGAGAAAATCACGATTTGAAAAAGTTTATGTTCGATGAAAGAGAGTGAAGACAACGAAATTCCTCCGAGAAAAAGTTAATGTTCGATGAAGGTGAGTGAGAAAAATAGAGAAATATGATTTTCGAAAAAGTTAATGTTCGATGAAGGAGAGTAAAGTCAACGAAATTCCTCCGAGAAAAAGTTAATGTTCGATGAAGGTGAGTGAGAAAAATCGAGAAATATGATTCTCGAAAAAGTTAATGTTCGATGAAGGTGAGTGAGACAAATCACGAAATATGATTTCCGAAAAAGTTTATGTTCGATGAAAGTTAGAAAAGCTGGAAAAATCACGATTTGACAAAGTTTATGTTCGATGAAAGAGAGTGAAGTCAACGAAATTCGTCCGAGAAAAAGTTAATGTTCGATGAAGGTTAGTGAGAAAAATAGAGAAATATGATTTTCGAAAAAGTTAATGTTCGATGAAGGAGAGTTAAGTCAACGAAATTCCTCCGAGAAAAAGTTAATGTTCGATAAAGGTGAGTGAGAAAAATCACGAAATATGATTTCCGAAGAAGTTTATGTTCGATGAAGGAGAGTGAAGTCAACGAAATCTGCGAGAAAAAGTTAATGTTCGATGAAGGTGAGTGAGAAAAATCGAGAAATATGATTTTCGAAAAAGTTAATGTACGATGAAGGAGAGTGAGAAAAATCGAAAAATATGATTTTCGAAATAGTTTATGTTCGATAAAAGTTAGAAAAATTGAAAAAATCACGATTTGAAAAAGTTTATGTTCGATGAAAGAGAGTGAAGTCAACAAAATTCGTCCGAGAAAAAGTTAATGTTCGATGAAGGTTAGTGAGAAAAATAGAGAAATATGATTTTCGAAAAAGTTAATGTTCGATGAAGGAGAGTTAAGTCAACGAAATTCCTCCGAGAAAAAGTTAATGTTCGATGAAGGTGAGTGAGAAAAATCACGAAATATGATTTCCGAAAAAGTTTATGTTCGATGAAGGAGAGTGAAGTCAACGAAATTCCTCCGAGAAAAAGTTAATGTTCGATGAAGGTGAGTGAGAAAAATAGAGAAATATGATTTTCGAAAAAGTTAATGTTCGATGAAGGAGAGTAAAGTCAACGAAATTCCTCCGAGAAAAAGTTAATGTTCGATGAAGGTGAGTGAGAAAAATCGAGAAATATGATTCTCGAAAAAGTTAATGTTCGATGAAGGTGAGTGAGACAAATCACGAAATATGATTTTCGAAAAAGTTAATGTTCGATGAAGGAGAGTGAAGTCAACGAAATTCCTCCGAGAAAAAGTTAATGTTCGATGAAGGTGAGTGAGGAAAATAGAGAAATATGACTTTCGAAAAAGTTAATGTTCGATGAAGGTGAGTGAGAAAAATAGAGAAATATGATTTTCGAAAAAGTTAATGTTCGATGAAGGAGAGTGAGAAAAATCACAAAATATGATTTCCGAAATAGTTTATGTTCGATGAAAGTTGGAAAAATTGGAAAAATCACGATTTGAAAAAGTTTATGTTCGATGAAAGAGAGTGAAGTCAACGAAATTCGTCCGAGAAAAAGTTAATGTTCGATGAAGGTGAGTGAGAAAAATCGAGAAATATGATTTTCGAAAAAGTTAATGTTCGATGAAGGAGAGTTAAGTCAACGAAATTCCTCCGAGAAAAAGTTAATGTTCGATAAAGGTGAGTGAGAAAAATAGAGAAATATGATTTTCGAAAAAGTTAATGTTCGATGAAGGTGAGTGAGAAAAATCACGAAATATGATTTCCGAAAAAGTTTATGTTCGATGAAAGTTAGAAAAGCTGAAAAAATCACGATTTGAAAAAGTTTATGTTCGATGAAAGAGAGTGAAGTCAACGAAATTCGTCCGAGAAAAAGTTAATGTTCGATGAAGGTGAGTGAGAAAAATCGAGAAATATGATTTTCGAAAAAGTTAATGTTCGATGAAGGAGAGTGAAGTCAACGAAATTCCTCCGAGAAAAAGTTAATGTTCGATGAAGGTGAGTGGGAAAAATAGAGAAATATGATTTTCGAAAAAGTTAATGTTCGATGAAGGAGAGTAAAGTCAACTAAATTCCTCCGAGAAAAAGTTAATGTTCGATGAAGGTGAGTGAGAAAAATCGAGAAATATGATTTTCGAAAAAGTTAATGTTCGATGAAGGTGAGTGAGACAAATCACGAAATATGATTTCCGAAAAAGTTTATGTTCGATGAAAGTTAGAAAAGCTGAAAAAATCACGATTTGAAAAAGTTTATGTTCGATGAAAGAGAGTGAAGTCAACGAAATTCGTCCGAGAAAAAGTTAATGTTCGATGAAGGTGAGTGAGAAAAATCGAGAAATATGATTTTCGAAAAAGTTAATGTTCGATGAAGGAGAGTGAAGTCAACGAAATTCCTTTGAGAAAAAGTTAATGTTCGATGAAGGTGAGTGAGAAAAATAGAGAAATATGATTTTCGAAAAAGTTAATGTTCGATGAAGGAGAGTAAAGTCAACGAAATTCCTCCGAGAAAAAGTTAATGTTCGATGAAGGTGAGTGAGAAAAATCGAGAAATATGATTCTCGAAAAAGTTAATGTTCGATGAAGGTGAGTGAGACAAATCACGAAATATGATTTCCGAAAAAGTTTATGTTCGATGAAAGTTAGAAAAATTGAGAAAATCACGATTTGAAAAAGTTTATGTTCGATGAAAGAGAGTGAAGACAACGAAATTCCTCCGAGAAAAAGTTAATGTTCGATGAAGGTGAGTGAGAAAAATCGAGAAATATGATTTTCGAAAAAGTTAATGTTCGATGAAGGAGAGTTAAGTCAACGAAATTCCTCCGAGAAAAAGTTAATGTTCGATGAAGGTGAGTGAGAAAAATCGAGAAATATGATTTTCGAAAAAGTTAATGTACGATGAAGGTGAGTGAGAAAAATCACGAAATATGATTTCCGAAAAAGTTTATGTTCGATGAAAGTTAGAAAAGCCTAAAAAATCACGATTTGAAAAAGTTTATGTTCGATGAAAGAGAGTGAAGTCAACGAAATTCGTCCGAGAAAAAGTTAATGTTCGATGAAGGTTAGTGAGAAAAATAGAGAAATATGATTTTCGAAAAAGTTAATGTTCGATGAAGGAGAGTTAAGTCAACGAAATTCCTCCGAGAAAAAGTTAATGTTCGGTGAAGGTGAGTGAGAAAAATCGAGAAATATGATTTTCGAAAAAGTTAATGTTCGATGAAGGAGAGTGAAGTCAACGAAATTCCTCCGAGAAAAAGTTAATGTTCGATGAAGGTGAGTGAGAAAAATAGAGAAATATGATTTTCGAAAAAGTTAATGTTCGATGAAGGAGAGTAAAGTCAACGAAATTCCTCCGAGAAAAAGTTAATGTTCGATGAAGGTGAGTGAGAAAAATCGAGAAATATGATTCTCGAAAAAGTTAATGTTCGATGAAGGTGAGTGAGACAAACCACGAAATATGATTTTCGAAAAAGTTAATGTTCGATGAAGGAGAGTGAAGTCAACGAAATTCCTCCGAGAAAAAGTTAATGTTCGATGAAGGTGAGTGAGGAAAATAGAGAAATATGACTTTCGAAAAAGTTAATGTTCGATGAAGGTGAGTGAGAAAAATAGAGAAATATGATTTTCGAAAAAGTTAATGTTCGATGAAGGAGAGTGAGAAAAATCACAAAATATGATTTCCGAAATAGTTTATGTTCGATGAAAGTTAGAAAAATTGAAAAAATCACGATTTGAAAAAGTTTATGTTCGATGAAAGAGAGTGAAGTCAACGAAATTCGTCCGAGAAAAAGTTAATGTTCGATGAAGGTGAGTGAGAAAAATCGAGAAATATGATTTTCGAAAAAGTTAATGTTCGATGAAGGAGAGTTAAGTCAACGAAATTCCTCCGAGAAAAAGTTAATGTTCGATAAAGGTGAGTGAGAAAAATAGAGAAATATGATTTTCGAAAAAGTTGATGTTCGATGAAGGTGAGTGAGAAAAATCACGAAATATGATTTCCGAAAAAGTTTATGTTCGATGAAAGTTAGAAAAGCTGAAAAAATCACGATTTGAAAAAGTTTATGTTCGATGAAAGAGAGTGAAGTCAACGAAATTCGTCCGAGAAAAAGTTAATGTTCGATGAAGGTGAGTGAGAAAAATCGAGAAATATGATTTTCGAAAAAGTTAATGTTCGATGAAGGAGAGTAAGGTCAACGAAATTCGTCCGAGAAAAAGTTAATGTTCGATGAAGGTGAGTGAGAAAAATCGAGAAATATGATTCTCGAAAAAGTTAATGTTCGATGAAGGTGAGTGAGACAAATCACGAAATATGATTTCCGAAAAAGTTTATGTTCGATGAAAGTTAGAAAAATTGAGAAAATCACGATTTGAAAAAGTTTATGTTCGATGAAAGAGAGTGAAGACAACGAAATTCCTCCGAGAAAAAGTTAATGATCGATGAAGGTGAGTGAGAAAAATCGAGAAATATGATTTTCGAAAAAGTTAATGTTCGATGAAGGAGAGTTAAGTCAACGAAATTCCTCCGAGAAAAAGTTAATGTTCGATGAAGGTGAGTGAGAAAAATCGAGAAATATGATTTTCGAAAAAGTTAATGTACGATGAAGGTGAGTGAGAAAAATCACGAAATATGATTTCCGAAAAAGTCTTTGTTCGATGAAAGTTAGAAAAATGAAAAAATCACGATTTGAAAAAGTTTATGTTCGATGAAAGAGAGTGAAGTCAACGAAATTCGTCCGAGAAAAAGTTAATGTTCGATGAAGGTTAGTGAGAAAAATAGAGAAATATGATTTTCGAAAAAGTTAATGTTCGATGAAGGAGAGTTAAGTCAACGAAATTCCTCCGAGAAAAAGTTAATGTTCGATAAAGGTGAGTGAGAAAAATCACGAAATATGATTTCCGAAGAAGTTTATGTTCGATGAAGGAGAGTGAAGTCAACGAAATCTGCGAGAAAAAGTTAATGTTCGATGAAGGTGAGTGAGAAAAATCGAGAAATATGATTTTCGAAAAAGTTAATGTACGATGAAGGAGAGCGAGAAAAATCACAAAATATGATTTCCGAAATAGTTTATGTTCGATGAAAGTTAGAAAAATTGAAAAAATCACGATTTGAAAAAGTTTATGTTCGATGAAAGAGAGTGAAGACAACGAAATTCCTCCGAGAAAAAGTTAATGATCGATGAAGGTGAGTGAGAAAAATCGAGAAATATGATTTTCGAAAAAGTTAATGTTCGATGAAGGAGAGTTAAGTCAACGAAATTCCTCCGAGAAAAAGTTAATGTTCGATGAAGGTGAGTGAGAAAAATCGAGAAATATGATTCTCGAAAAAGTTAATGTTCGATGAAGGTGAGTGAGACAAATCACGAAATATGATTTCCGAAAAAGTTTATGTTCGATGAAAGTTAGAAAAATTGAGAAAATCACGATTTGAAAAAGTTTATGTTCGATGAAAGAGAGTGAAGACAACGAAATTCCTCCGAGAAAAAGTTAATGTTCGATGAAGGTGAGTGAGAAAAATAGAGAAATATGATTTTCGAAAAAGTTAATGTTCGATGAAGGAGAGTAAAGTCAACGAAATTCCTCCGAGAAAAAGTTAATGTTCGATGAAGGTGAGTGAGAAAAATCGAGAAATATGATTCTCGAAAAAGTTAATGTTCGATGAAGGTGAGTGAGACAAATCACGAAATATGATTTCCGAAAAAGTTTATGTTCGATGAAAGTTAGAAAAGCTGGAAAAATCACGATTTGACAAAGTTTATGTTCGATGAAAGAGAGTGAAGTCAACGAAATTCGTCCGAGAAAAAGTTAATGTTCGATGAAGGTTAGTGAGAAAAATAGAGAAATATGATTTTCGAAAAAGTTAATGTTCGATGAAGGAGAGTTAAGTCAACGAAATTCCTCCGAGAAAAAGTTAATGTTCGATAAAGGTGAGTGAGAAAAATCACGAAATATGATTTCCGAAGAAGTTTATGTTCGATGAAGGAGAGTGAAGTCAACGAAATCTGCGAGAAAAAGTTAATGTTCGATGAAGGTGAGTGAGAAAAATCGAGAAATATGATTTTCGAAAAAGTTAATGTACGATGAAGGAGAGTGAGAAAAATCGAAAAATATGATTTTCGAAATAGTTTATGTTCGATAAAAGTTAGAAAAATTGAAAAAATCACGATTTGAAAAAGTTTATGTTCGATGAAAGAGAGTGAAGTCAACAAAATTCGTCCGAGAAAAAGTTAATGTTCGATGAAGGTTAGTGAGAAAAATAGAGAAATATGATTTTCGAAAAAGTTAATGTTCGATGAAGGAGAGTTAAGTCAACGAAATTCCTCCGAGAAAAAGTTAATGTTCGATGAAGGTGAGTGAGAAAAATCACGAAATATGATTTCCGAAAAAGTTTATGTTCGATGAAGGAGAGTGAAGTCAACGAAATTCCTCCGAGAAAAAGTTAATGTTCGATGAAGGTGAGTGAGAAAAATAGAGAAATATGATTTTCGAAAAAGTTAATGTTCGATGAAGGAGAGTAAAGTCAACGAAATTCCTCCGAGAAAAAGTTAATGTTCGATGAAGGTGAGTGAGAAAAATCGAGAAATATGATTCTCGAAAAAGTCAATGTTCGATGAAGGTGAGTGAGACAAATCACGAAATATGATTTTCGAAAAAGTTAATGTTCGATGAAGGAGAGTGAAGTCAACGAAATTCCTCCGAGAAAAAGTTAATGTTCGATGAAGGTGAGTGAGGAAAATAGAGAAATATGACTTTCGAAAAAGTTAATGTTCGATGAAGGTGAGTGAGAAAAATAGAGAAATATGATTTTCGAAAAAGTTAATGTTCGATGAAGGAGAGTGAGAAAAATCACAAAATATGATTTCCGAAATAGTTTATGTTCGATGAAAGTTGGAAAAATTGGAAAAATCACGATTTGAAAAAGTTTATGTTCGATGAAAGAGAGTGAAGTCAATGAAATTCGTCCGAGAAAAAGTTAATGTTCGATGAAGGTGAGTGAGAAAAATAGAGAAATATGATTTTCGAAAAAGTTAATGTTCGATGAAGGAGAGTAAAGTCAACTAAATTCCTCCGAGAAAAAGTTAATGTTCGATGAAGGTGAGTGAGAAAAATCGAGAAATATGATTTTCGAAAAAGTTAATGTTCGATGAAGGTGAGTGAGACAAATCACGAAATATGATTTCCGAAAAAGTTTATGTTCGATGAAAGTTAGAAAAGCTGAAAAAATCACAATTTGAAAAAGTTTATGTTCGATGAAAGAGAGTGAAGTCAACGAAATTCGTCCGAGAAAAAGTTAATGTTCGATGAAGGTGAGTGAGAAAAATCGAGAAATATGATTTTCGAAAAAGTTAATGTTCGATGAAGGAGAGTGAAGTCAACGAAATTCCTCCGAGAAAAAGTTAATGTTCGATGAAGGTGAGTGGGAAAAATAGAGAAATATGATTTTCGAAAAAGTTAATGTTCGATGAAGGAGAGTAAAGTCAACGAAATTCCTCCGAGAAAAAGTTAATGTTCGATGAAGGTGAGTGAGAAAAATCGAGAAATATGATTTTCGAAAAAGTTTATGTTCGATGAAGGTGAGTGAGACAAATCACGAAATATGATTTCCGAAAAAGTTTATGTTCGATGAAAGTTAGAAAAATTGAGAAAATCACGATTTGAAAAAGTTTATGTTCGATGAAAGAGAGTGAAGACAACGAAATTCCTCCGAGAAAAAGTTAATGTTCGATGAAGGTGAGTGAGAAAAATCGAGAAATATGATTTTCGAAAAAGTTAATGTTCGATGAAGGAGAGTTAAGTCAACGAAATTCCTCCGAGAAAAAGTTAATGTTCGATGAAGGTGAGTGAGAAAAATCGAGAAATATGATTTTCGAAAAAGTTAATGTACGATGAAGGTGAGTGAGAAAAATCACGAAATATGATTTCCGAAAAAGTTTATGTTCGATGAAAGTTAGAAAAGCCTAAAAAATCACGATTTGAAAAAGTTTATGTTCGATGAAAGAGAGTGAAGTCAACGAAATTCGTCCGAGAAAAAGTTAATGTTCGATGAAGGTTAGTGAGAAAAATAGAGAAATATGATTTTCGAAAAAGTTAATGTTCGATGAAGGAGAGTTAAGTCAACGAAATTCCTCCGAGAAAAAGTTAATGTTCGGTGAAGGTGAGTGAGAAAAATCGAGAAATATGATTTTCGAAAAAGTTAATGTTCGATGAAGGAGAGTGAAGTCAACGAAATTCCTCCGAGAAAAAGTTAATGTTCGATGAAGGTGAGTGAGAAAAATAGAGAAATATGATTTTCGAAAAAGTTAATGTTCGATGAAGGAGAGTAAAGTCAACGAAATTCCTCCGAGAAAAAGTTAATGTTCGATGAAGGTGAGTGAGAAAAATCGAGAAATATGATTCTCGAAAAAGTTAATGTTCGATGAAGGTGAGTGAGACAAACCACGAAATATGATTTTCGAAAAAGTTAATGTTCGATGAAGGAGAGTGAAGTCAACGAAATTCCTCCGAGAAAAAGTTAATGTTCGATGAAGGTGAGTGAGGAAAATAGAGAAATATGACTTTCGAAAAAGTTAATGTTCGATGAAGGTGAGTGAGAAAAATAGAGAAATATGATTTTCGAAAAAGTTAATGTTCGATGAAGGAGAGTGAGAAAAATCACAAAATATGATTTCCGAAATAGTTTATGTTCGATGAAAGTTAGAAAAATTGAAAAAATCACGATTTGAAAAAGTTTATGTTCGATGAAAGAGAGTGAAGTCAACGAAATTCGTCCGAGAAAAAGTTAATGTTCGATGAAGGTGAGTGAGAAAAATCGAGAAATATGATTTTCGAAAAAGTTAATGTTCGATGAAGGAGAGTTAAGTCAACGAAATTCCTCCGAGAAAAAGTTAATGTTCGATAAAGGTGAGTGAGAAAAATAGAGAAATATGATTTTCGAAAAAGTTGATGTTCGATGAAGGTGAGTGAGAAAAATCACGAAATATGATTTCCGAAAAAGTTTATGTTCGATGAAAGTTAGAAAAGCTGAAAAAATCACGATTTGAAAAAGTTTATGTTCGATGAAAGAGAGTGAAGTCAACGAAATTCGTCCGAGAAAAAGTTAATGTTCGATGAAGGTGAGTGAGAAAAATCGAGAAATATGATTTTCGAAAAAGTTAATGTTCGATGAAGGAGAGTAAGGTCAACGAAATTCGTCCGAGAAAAAGTTAATGTTCGATGAAGGTGAGTGAGAAAAATCGAGAAATATGATTCTCGAAAAAGTTAATGTTCGATGAAGGTGAGTGAGACAAATCACGAAATATGATTTCCGAAAAAGTTTATGTTCGATGAAAGTTAGAAAAATTGAGAAAATCACGATTTGAAAAAGTTTATGTTCGATGAAAGAGAGTGAAGACAACGAAATTCCTCCGAGAAAAAGTTAATGATCGATGAAGGTGAGTGAGAAAAATCGAGAAATATGATTTTCGAAAAAGTTAATGTTCGATGAAGGAGAGTTAAGTCAACGAAATTCCTCCGAGAAAAAGTTAATGTTCGATGAAGGTGAGTGAGAAAAATCGAGAAATATGATTTTCGAAAAAGTTAATGTACGATGAAGGTGAGTGAGAAAAATCACGAAATATGATTTCCGAAAAAGTCTTTGTTCGATGAAAGTTAGAAAAATGAAAAAATCACGATTTGAAAAAGTTTATGTTCGATGAAAGAGAGTGAAGTCAACGAAATTCGTCCGAGAAAAAGTTAATGTTCGATGAAGGTTAGTGAGAAAAATAGAGAAATATGATTTTCGAAAAAGTTAATGTTCGATGAAGGAGAGTTAAGTCAACGAAATTCCTCCGAGAAAAAGTTAATGTTCGATAAAGGTGAGTGAGAAAAATCACGAAATATGATTTCCGAAGAAGTTTATGTTCGATGAAGGAGAGTGAAGTCAACGAAATCTGCGAGAAAAAGTTAATGTTCGATGAAGGTGAGTGAGAAAAATCGAGAAATATGATTTTCGAAAAAGTTAATGTACGATGAAGGAGAGCGAGAAAAATCACAAAATATGATTTCCGAAATAGTTTATGTTCGATGAAAGTTAGAAAAATTGAAAAAATCACGATTTGAAAAAGTTTATGTTCGATGAAAGAGAGTGAAGACAACGAAATTCCTCCGAGAAAAAGTTAATGATCGATGAAGGTGAGTGAGAAAAATCGAGAAATATGATTTTCGAAAAAGTTAATGTTCGATGAAGGAGAGTTAAGTCAACGAAATTCCTCCGAGAAAAAGTTAATGTTCGATGAAGGTGAGTGAGAAAAATCGAGAAATATGATTCTCGAAAAAGTTAATGTTCGATGAAGGTGAGTGAGACAAATCACGAAATATGATTTCCGAAAAAGTTTATGTTCGATGAAAGTTAGAAAAATTGAGAAAATCACGATTTGAAAAAGTTTATGTTCGATGAAAGAGAGTGAAGACAACGAAATTCCTCCGAGAAAAAGTTAATGTTCGATGAAGGTGAGTGAGAAAAATAGAGAAATATGATTTTCGAAAAAGTTAATGTTCGATGAAGGAGAGTAAAGTCAACGAAATTCCTCCGAGAAAAAGTTAATGTTCGATGAAGGTGAGTGAGAAAAATCGAGAAATATGATTCTCGAAAAAGTTAATGTTCGATGAAGGTGAGTGAGACAAATCACGAAATATGATTTCCGAAAAAGTTTATGTTCGATGAAAGTTAGAAAAGCTGGAAAAATCACGATTTGACAAAGTTTATGTTCGATGAAAGAGAGTGAAGTCAACGAAATTCGTCCGAGAAAAAGTTAATGTTCGATGAAGGTTAGTGAGAAAAATAGAGAAATATGATTTTCGAAAAAGTTAATGTTCGATGAAGGAGAGTTAAGTCAACGAAATTCCTCCGAGAAAAAGTTAATGTTCGATAAAGGTGAGTGAGAAAAATCACGAAATATGATTTCCGAAGAAGTTTATGTTCGATGAAGGAGAGTGAAGTCAACGAAATCTGCGAGAAAAAGTTAATGTTCGATGAAGGTGAGTGAGAAAAATCGAGAAATATGATTTTCGAAAAAGTTAATGTACGATGAAGGAGAGTGAGAAAAATCGAAAAATATGATTTTCGAAATAGTTTATGTTCGATAAAAGTTAGAAAAATTGAAAAAATCACGATTTGAAAAAGTTTATGTTCGATGAAAGAGAGTGAAGTCAACAAAATTCGTCCGAGAAAAAGTTAATGTTCGATGAAGGTTAGTGAGAAAAATAGAGAAATATGATTTTCGAAAAAGTTAATGTTCGATGAAGGAGAGTTAAGTCAACGAAATTCCTCCGAGAAAAAGTTAATGTTCGATGAAGGTGAGTGAGAAAAATCACGAAATATGATTTCCGAAAAAGTTTATGTTCGATGAAGGAGAGTGAAGTCAACGAAATTCCTCCGAGAAAAAGTTAATGTTCGATGAAGGTGAGTGAGAAAAATAGAGAAATATGATTTTCGAAAAAGTTAATGTTCGATGAAGGAGAGTAAAGTCAACGAAATTCCTCCGAGAAAAAGTTAATGTTCGATGAAGGTGAGTGAGAAAAATCGAGAAATATGATTCTCGAAAAAGTCAATGTTCGATGAAGGTGAGTGAGACAAATCACGAAATATGATTTTCGAAAAAGTTAATGTTCGATGAAGGAGAGTGAAGTCAACGAAATTCCTCCGAGAAAAAGTTAATGTTCGATGAAGGTGAGTGAGGAAAATAGAGAAATATGACTTTCGAAAAAGTTAATGTTCGATGAAGGTGAGTGAGAAAAATAGAGAAATATGATTTTCGAAAAAGTTAATGTTCGATGAAGGAGAGTGAGAAAAATCACAAAATATGATTTCCGAAATAGTTTATGTTCGATGAAAGTTGGAAAAATTGGAAAAATCACGATTTGAAAAAGTTTATGTTCGATGAAAGAGAGTGAAGTCAATGAAATTCGTCCGAGAAAAAGTTAATGTTCGATGAAGGTGAGTGAGAAAAATAGAGAAATATGATTTTCGAAAAAGTTAATGTTCGATGAAGGAGAGTAAAGTCAACTAAATTCCTCCGAGAAAAAGTTAATGTTCGATGAAGGTGAGTGAGAAAAATCGAGAAATATGATTTTCGAAAAAGTTAATGTTCGATGAAGGTGAGTGAGACAAATCACGAAATATGATTTCCGAAAAAGTTTATGTTCGATGAAAGTTAGAAAAGCTGAAAAAATCACAATTTGAAAAAGTTTATGTTCGATGAAAGAGAGTGAAGTCAACGAAATTCGTCCGAGAAAAAGTTAATGTTCGATGAAGGTGAGTGAGAAAAATCGAGAAATATGATTTTCGAAAAAGTTAATGTTCGATGAAGGAGAGTGAAGTCAACGAAATTCCTCCGAGAAAAAGTTAATGTTCGATGAAGGTGAGTGGGAAAAATAGAGAAATATGATTTTCGAAAAAGTTAATGTTCGATGAAGGAGAGTAAAGTCAACGAAATTCCTCCGAGAAAAAGTTAATGTTCGATGAAGGTGAGTGAGAAAAATCGAGAAATATGATTTTCGAAAAAGTTTATGTTCGATGAAGGTGAGTGAGACAAATCACGAAATATGATTTCCGAAAAAGTTTATGTTCGATGAAAGTTAGAAAAATTGAGAAAATCACGATTTGAAAAAGTTTATGTTCGATGAAAGAGAGTGAAGACAACGAAATTCCTCCGAGAAAAAGTTAATGTTCGATGAAGGTGAGTGAGAAAAATCGAGAAATATGATTTTCGAAAAAGTTAATGTTCGATGAAGGAGAGTTAAGTCAACGAAATTCCTCCGAGAAAAAGTTAATGTTCGATGAAGGTGAGTGAGAAAAATCGAGAAATATGATTTTCGAAAAAGTTAATGTACGATGAAGGTGAGTGAGAAAAATCACGAAATATGATTTCCGAAAAAGTTTATGTTCGATGAAAGTTAGAAAAGCTGAAAAAATCACGATTTGAAAAAGTTTATGTTCGATGAAAGAGAGTGAAGTCAACGAAATTCGTCCGAGAAAAAGTTAATGTTCGATGAAGGTTAGTGAGAAAAATAGAGAAATATGATTTTCGAAAAAGTTAATGTTCGATGAAGGAGAGTTAAGTCAACGAAATTCCTCCGAGAAAAAGTTAATGTTCGATGAAGGTGAGTGAGAAAAATCGAGAAATATGATTCTCGAAAAAGTTAATGTTCGATGAAGGTGAGTGAGACAAATCACGAAATATGATTTTCGAAAAAGTCAATGTTCGATGAAGGTTAGTGAGCCAAGTCGAGAAATATTATTTTTGAAAAAGTTTATGTACAATGAAAGTTTGAAAAATTAAAAAAATTATGATTCGAAAAAGTTTTCGTTCGATGAAAGCTAGCCTAGAGGACGAATTTCCATCGAGAAAAAGTTAATGTTCGATGGAGGTTAGTGAGAAAAATCGAGAAATATGATTTTGAAAGAAGTTTATGTTCGATGAAAGTTAGAAAAATTGAAAAAATAAAGATTCAAAAAAGTTTATGTTCGATGAAAGGGAGTAAAATCGAAAGAATATCGTCGAGAAAAAGTTTATGTTCGATGAAAGCTACCATAGTCGACGAAATTCATCTGAGAAAAAGTTAATTTTCGATGAAGGTTAGTGAGCCAAGTCGAGAAATATTATTCTTGAAAATGTTTATATTCGATGAAAGTTTAAAAAATTGAAAAAATTACGATTCGAAAAAGTTCATGTTCGATGAAAGCTAGCCTGGTTGACGAATTTCCTATGAGAAAAAGTTAATGTTCGATGAAGGTTAGTAAGAAAAATCGAGAAATATGATTTTGAAAAAAGTTCATGTTCGATGAATGTTAGAGAAATTGAAAAAATGAAGATTCAAAAAAGTTTATGTCTGATGAAAGGGAGTGAAATTGACAAAATATCGTCGAGAAAAAGTTCATGTTCGATGAAGGTGAGTGAGGAAAATAGAGAAATATGACTTTCGAAAAAGTTAATGTTCGATGAAGGTGAGTGAGAAAAATAGAGAAATATGATTTTCGAAAAAGTTAATGTTCGATGAAGGAGAGTAAGAAAAATCACAAAATATGATTTCCGAAATAGTTTATGTTCGATGAAAGTTGGAAAAATTGGAAAAATCACGATTTGAAAAAGTTTATGTTCGATGAAAGAGAGTGAAGTCAACGAAATTCGTCCGAGAAAAAGTTAATGTTCGATGAAGGTGAGTGAGAAAAATCGAGAAATATGATTTTCGAAAAAGTTAATGTTCGATGAAGGAGAGTTAAGTCAACGAAATTCCTCCGAGAAAAAGTTAATGTTCGATAAAGGTGAGTGAGAAAAATAGAGAAATATGATTTTCGAAAAAGTTAATGTTCGATGAAGGTGAGTGAGAAAAATCACGAAATATGATTTCCGAAAAAGTTTATGTTCGATGAAAGTTAGAAAAGCTGAAAAAATCACGATTTGAAAAAGTTTATGTTCGATGAAAGAGAGTGAAGTCAACGAAATTCGTCCGAGAAAAAGTTAATGTTCGATGAAGGTGAGTGAGAAAAATCGAGAAATATGATTTTCGAAAAAGTTAATGTTCGATGGAGGAGAGTGAAGTCAACGAAATTCCTCCGAGAAAAAGTTAATGTTCGATGAAGGTGAGTGGGAAAAATAGAGAAATATGATTTTCGAAAAAGTTAATGTTCGATGAAGGAGAGTAAAGTCAACGAAATTCCTCCGAGAAAAAGTTAATGTTCGATGAAGGTGAGTGAGAAAAATCGAGAAATATGATTTTCGAAAAAGTTAATGTTCGATGAAGGTGAGTGAGACAAATCACGAAATATGATTTCCGAAAAAGTTTATGTTCGATGAAAGTTAGAAAAGCTGAAAAAATCACGATTTGAAAAAGTTTATGTTCGATGAAAGAGAGTGAAGTCAACGAAATTCGTCCGAGAAAAAGTTAATGTTCGATGAAGGTGAGTGAGAAAAATCGAGAAATATGATTTTCGAAAAAGTTAATGTTCGATGAAGGAGAGTGAAGTCAACGAAATTCCTCCGAGAAAAAGTTAATGTTCGATGAAGGTGAGTGGGAAAAATAGAGAAATATGATTTTCGAAAAAGTTAATGTTCGATGAAGGAGAGTAAAGTCAACGAAATTCCTCCGAGAAAAAGTTAATGTTCGATGAAGGTGAGTGAGAAAAATCGAGAAATATGATTTTCGAAAAAGTTAATGTTCGATGAAGGTGAGTGAGACAAATCACGAAATATGATTTCCGAAAAAGTTTATGTTCGATGAAAGTTAGAAAAGCTGAAAAAATCACGATTTGAAAAAGTTTATGTTCGATGAAAGAGAGTGAAGTCAACGAAATTCGTCCGAGAAAAAGTTAATGTTCGATGAAGGTGAATGAGAAAAATCGAGAAATATGATTTTCGAAAAAGTTAATGTTCGATGAAAGAGAGTGAAGTCAACGAAATTTCTCCGAGAAAAAGTTAATGTTCGATGAAGGTGAGTGAGGAAAATAGAGAAATATGATTTCCGAAAGAGTTAATGTTCGATGAAGGAGAGTGAAGTCAACGAAATCCCTCCGAGAAAAAGTTAATGTTCGATAGAGGTGAGTGAGAAAAATCGAGAAATATGATTTTCGAAAAAGTTAATGTTCGATGAAGGAGAGTTAAGTCAACGAAATTCCTCCGAGAAAAAGTTAATGTTCGATGAAGGTGAGTGAGAAAAATCGAGAAAAATGATTTTCGAAAAAGTTAATGTTCGATGAAGGTGAGTGAGAAAAATCACGGAATATGATTTCCGAAATAGTTTATGTTCGATGAAAGTTAGAAAAATTGAAAAAATCACGATTTGAAAAAGTTTATGTTCGATGAAAGAGAGTGAAGTCAATGAAATTCGTCCGAGAAAAAGTTAATGTTCGATGAAGGTGAGTGAGAAAAATAGAGAAATATGATTTTTGAAAAAGTTAATGTTCGATGAAGGAGAGTGAGAAAAATCACAAAATATGATTTCCGAAAAAGTTTATGTTCGATGAATGTTAGAAAAATTGAAAAAATCACGATTTGAAAAAGTTTATGTTCGATGAAAGAGAGTGAAGTCAACAAAATTCCTCCGAGAAAAAGTTAATGTTCGATGAAGGTGAGTGAGAAAAATAGAGAAATATGATTTTCGAAAAAGTTAATGTTCGATGAAGGAGAGTTAAGTCAACGAAATTCCTCCGAAAAAAAGATAATGTTCGATGAAGGTGAGTGAGAAAAATCACGAAATATGATTTCCGAAATAGTTTATGTTCGATGAAAGTTAGAAAAGCTGAAAAAATCACGATTTGAAAAAGTTTATGTTCGATGAAAGAGAGTGAAGTCAACGAAATTCGTCCGAGAAAAAGTTAATGTTCGATGAAGGTGAGTGAGAAAAATCGAGAAATATGATTTTCGAAAAAGTTAATGTACGATGAAGGTGAGTGAGAAAAATCACGAAATATGATTTCCGAAATAGTTTATGTTCGATGAAAGTTAGGAAAATTGAAAAAATCACGATTTGAAAAAGTTTATGTTCGATGGAAGAGAGTGAAGTCAACGAAATTCGTCCGAGAAAAAGTTAATGTTCGATGAAGGTGAGTGAGGAAAATAGATAAATATGATTTTCGAAAAAGTTAATGTCCGATGGAGGAGAGTTAAGTCAACGAAATTCCTCCGAGAAAAAGTTAATGTTCGATGAAGGTGAGTGAGAAAAATAGAGAAATATGATTTTCGAAAAATTTAATGTTCGATGAAGGTGAGTGAGTAAAATCACGAAATATGATTTCCGAAAAAGTTTATGTTCGATGAAAGTTAGAAAAGCTGAAAAAATCACGATTTGAAAAAGTTTATGTTCGATGAAAGAGAGTGAAGTCAACGAAATTCGTCCGAGAAAAAGTTAATGTTCGATGAAGGTGAATGAGAAAAATCGAGAAATATGATTTTCGAAAAAGTTAATGTTCGATGAAAGAGAGTGAAGTCAACGAAATTTCTCCGAGAAAAAGTTAATGTTCGATGAAGGTGAGTGAGGAAAATAGAGAAATATGATTTCCGAAAGAGTTAATGTTCGATGAAGGAGAGTGAAGTCAACGAAATCCCTCCGAGAAAAAGTTAATGTTCGATAAAGGTGAGTGAGAAAAATCGAGAAATATGATTTTCGAAAAAGTTAATGTTCGATGAAGGAGAGTTAAGTCAACGAAATTCCTCCGAGAAAAAGTTAATGTTCGATGAAGGTGAGTGAGAAAAATCGAGAAAAATGATTTTCGAAAAAGTTAATGTTCGATGAAGGTGAGTGAGAAAAATCACGGAATATGATTTCCGAAATAGTTTATGTTCGATGAAAGTTAGAAAAATTGAAAAAATCACGATTTGAAAAAGTTTATGTTCGATGAAAGAGAGTGAAGTCAATGAAATTCGTCCGAGAAAAAGTTAATGTTCGATGAAGGTGAGTGAGAAAAATAGAGAAATATGATTTTTGAAAAAGTTAATGTTCGATGAAGGAGAGTGAGAAAAATCACAAAATATGATTTCCGAAAAAGTTTATGTTCGATGAAAGTTAGAAAAGCTGAAAAAATCACGATTTGAAAAAGTTTATGTTCGATGAAAGAGAGTGAAGTCAACGAAATTCGTCCGAGAAAAAGTTAATGTTCGATGAAGGTGAGTGAGAAAAATCGAGAAATATGATTTTCGAAAAAGTTTATGTTCGATGAAAGTTAGAAAAGCTGAAAAAATCACGATTTGAAAAAGTTTATGTTCGATGAAAGAGAGTGAAGTCAACGAAATTCGTCCGAGAAAAAGTTAATGTTCGATGAAGGTGAGTGAGAAAAATCGAGAAATATGATTTTCGAAAAAGTTTATGTTCGATGAAGGTGAGTGAGACAAATCACGAAATATGATTTCCGAAAAAGTTTATGTTCGATGAAAGTTAGAAAAATTGAGAAAATCACGATTTGAAAAAGTTTATGTTCGATGAAAGAGAGTGAAGACAACGAAATTCCTCCGAGAAAAAGTTAATGTTCGATGAAGGTGAGTGAGAAAAATCGAGAAATATGATTTTCGAAAAAGTTAATGTTCGATGAAGGAGAGTTAAGTCAACGAAATTCCTCCGAGAAAAAGTTAATGTTCGATGAAGGTGAGTGAGAAAAATCGAGAAATATGATTTTCGAAAAAGTTAATGTACGATGAAGGTGAGTGAGAAAAATCACGAAATATGATTTCCGAAAAAGTTTATGTTCGATGAAAGTTAGAAAAGCTGAAAAAATCACGATTTGAAAAAGTTTATGTTCGATGAAAGAGAGTGAAGTCAACGAAATTCGTCCGAGAAAAAGTTAATGTTCGATGAAGGTTAGTGAGAAAAATAGAGAAATATGATTTTCGAAAAAGTTAATGTTCGATGAAGGAGAGTTAAGTCAACGAAATTCCTCCGAGAAAAAGTTAATGTTCGATGAAGGTGAGTGAGAAAAATCGAGAAATATGATTCTCGAAAAAGTTAATGTTCGATGAAGGTGAGTGAGACAAATCACGAAATATGATTTTCGAAAAAGTCAATGTTCGATGAAGGTTAGTGAGCCAAGTCGAGAAATATTATTTTTGAAAAAGTTTATGTACAATGAAAGTTTGAAAAATTAAAAAAATTATGATTCGAAAAAGTTTTCGTTCGATGAAAGCTAGCCTAGAGGACGAATTTCCATCGAGAAAAAGTTAATGTTCGATGGAGGTTAGTGAGAAAAATCGAGAAATATGATTTTGAAAGAAGTTTATGTTCGATGAAAGTTAGAAAAATTGAAAAAATAAAGATTCAAAAAAGTTTATGTTCGATGAAAGGGAGTAAAATCGAAAGAATATCGTCGAGAAAAAGTTTATGTTCGATGAAAGCTACCATAGTCGACGAAATTCATCTGAGAAAAAGTTAATTTTCGATGAAGGTTAGTGAGCCAAGTCGAGAAATATTATTCTTGAAAATGTTTATATTCGATGAAAGTTTAAAAAATTGAAAAAATTACGATTCGAAAAAGTTCATGTTCGATGAAAGCTAGCCTGGTTGACGAATTTCCTATGAGAAAAAGTTAATGTTCGATGAAGGTTAGTAAGAAAAATCGAGAAATATGATTTTGAAAAAAGTTCATGTTCGATGAATGTTAGAGAAATTGAAAAAATGAAGATTCAAAAAAGTTTATGTCTGATGAAAGGGAGTGAAATTGACAAAATATCGTCGAGAAAAAGTTCATGTTCGATGAAGGTGAGTGAGGAAAATAGAGAAATATGACTTTCGAAAAAGTTAATGTTCGATGAAGGTGAGTGAGAAAAATAGAGAAATATGATTTTCGAAAAAGTTAATGTTCGATGAAGGAGAGTAAGAAAAATCACAAAATATGATTTCCGAAATAGTTTATGTTCGATGAAAGTTGGAAAAATTGGAAAAATCACGATTTGAAAAAGTTTATGTTCGATGAAAGAGAGTGAAGTCAACGAAATTCGTCCGAGAAAAAGTTAATGTTCGATGAAGGTGAGTGAGAAAAATCGAGAAATATGATTTTCGAAAAAGTTAATGTTCGATGAAGGAGAGTTAAGTCAACGAAATTCCTCCGAGAAAAAGTTAATGTTCGATAAAGGTGAGTGAGAAAAATAGAGAAATATGATTTTCGAAAAAGTTAATGTTCGATGAAGGTGAGTGAGAAAAATCACGAAATATGATTTCCGAAAAAGTTTATGTTCGATGAAAGTTAGAAAAGCTGAAAAAATCACGATTTGAAAAAGTTTATGTTCGATGAAAGAGAGTGAAGTCAACGAAATTCGTCCGAGAAAAAGTTAATGTTCGATGAAGGTGAGTGAGAAAAATCGAGAAATATGATTTTCGAAAAAGTTAATGTTCGATGGAGGAGAGTGAAGTCAACGAAATTCCTCCGAGAAAAAGTTAATGTTCGATGAAGGTGAGTGGGAAAAATAGAGAAATATGATTTTCGAAAAAGTTAATGTTCGATGAAGGAGAGTAAAGTCAACGAAATTCCTCCGAGAAAAAGTTAATGTTCGATGAAGGTGAGTGAGAAAAATCGAGAAATATGATTTTCGAAAAAGTTAATGTTCGATGAAGGTGAGTGAGACAAATCACGAAATATGATTTCCGAAAAAGTTTATGTTCGATGAAAGTTAGAAAAGCTGAAAAAATCACGATTTGAAAAAGTTTATGTTCGATGAAAGAGAGTGAAGTCAACGAAATTCGTCCGAGAAAAAGTTAATGTTCGATGAAGGTGAGTGAGAAAAATCGAGAAATATGATTTTCGAAAAAGTTAATGTTCGATGAAGGAGAGTGAAGTCAACGAAATTCCTCCGAGAAAAAGTTAATGTTCGATGAAGGTGAGTGGGAAAAATAGAGAAATATGATTTTCGAAAAAGTTAATGTTCGATGAAGGAGAGTAAAGTCAACGAAATTCCTCCGAGAAAAAGTTAATGTTCGATGAAGGTGAGTGAGAAAAATCGAGAAATATGATTTTCGAAAAAGTTAATGTTCGATGAAGGTGAGTGAGACAAATCACGAAATATGATTTCCGAAAAAGTTTATGTTCGATGAAAGTTAGAAAAGCTGAAAAAATCACGATTTGAAAAAGTTTATGTTCGATGAAAGAGAGTGAAGTCAACGAAATTCGTCCGAGAAAAAGTTAATGTTCGATGAAGGTGAATGAGAAAAATCGAGAAATATGATTTTCGAAAAAGTTAATGTTCGATGAAAGAGAGTGAAGTCAACGAAATTTCTCCGAGAAAAAGTTAATGTTCGATGAAGGTGAGTGAGGAAAATAGAGAAATATGATTTCCGAAAGAGTTAATGTTCGATGAAGGAGAGTGAAGTCAACGAAATCCCTCCGAGAAAAAGTTAATGTTCGATAGAGGTGAGTGAGAAAAATCGAGAAATATGATTTTCGAAAAAGTTAATGTTCGATGAAGGAGAGTTAAGTCAACGAAATTCCTCCGAGAAAAAGTTAATGTTCGATGAAGGTGAGTGAGAAAAATCGAGAAAAATGATTTTCGAAAAAGTTAATGTTCGATGAAGGTGAGTGAGAAAAATCACGGAATATGATTTCCGAAATAGTTTATGTTCGATGAAAGTTAGAAAAATTGAAAAAATCACGATTTGAAAAAGTTTATGTTCGATGAAAGAGAGTGAAGTCAATGAAATTCGTCCGAGAAAAAGTTAATGTTCGATGAAGGTGAGTGAGAAAAATAGAGAAATATGATTTTTGAAAAAGTTAATGTTCGATGAAGGAGAGTGAGAAAAATCACAAAATATGATTTCCGAAAAAGTTTATGTTCGATGAATGTTAGAAAAATTGAAAAAATCACGATTTGAAAAAGTTTATGTTCGATGAAAGAGAGTGAAGTCAACAAAATTCCTCCGAGAAAAAGTTAATGTTCGATGAAGGTGAGTGAGAAAAATAGAGAAATATGATTTTCGAAAAAGTTAATGTTCGATGAAGGAGAGTTAAGTCAACGAAATTCCTCCGAAAAAAAGATAATGTTCGATGAAGGTGAGTGAGAAAAATCACGAAATATGATTTCCGAAATAGTTTATGTTCGATGAAAGTTAGAAAAGCTGAAAAAATCACGATTTGAAAAAGTTTATGTTCGATGAAAGAGAGTGAAGTCAACGAAATTCGTCCGAGAAAAAGTTAATGTTCGATGAAGGTGAGTGAGAAAAATCGAGAAATATGATTTTCGAAAAAGTTAATGTACGATGAAGGTGAGTGAGAAAAATCACGAAATATGATTTCCGAAATAGTTTATGTTCGATGAAAGTTAGGAAAATTGAAAAAATCACGATTTGAAAAAGTTTATGTTCGATGGAAGAGAGTGAAGTCAACGAAATTCGTCCGAGAAAAAGTTAATGTTCGATGAAGGTGAGTGAGGAAAATAGATAAATATGATTTTCGAAAAAGTTAATGTCCGATGGAGGAGAGTTAAGTCAACGAAATTCCTCCGAGAAAAAGTTAATGTTCGATGAAGGTGAGTGAGAAAAATAGAGAAATATGATTTTCGAAAAATTTAATGTTCGATGAAGGTGAGTGAGTAAAATCACGAAATATGATTTCCGAAAAAGTTTATGTTCGATGAAAGTTAGAAAAGCTGAAAAAATCACGATTTGAAAAAGTTTATGTTCGATGAAAGAGAGTGAAGTCAACGAAATTCGTCCGAGAAAAAGTTAATGTTCGATGAAGGTGAATGAGAAAAATCGAGAAATATGATTTTCGAAAAAGTTAATGTTCGATGAAAGAGAGTGAAGTCAACGAAATTTCTCCGAGAAAAAGTTAATGTTCGATGAAGGTGAGTGAGGAAAATAGAGAAATATGATTTCCGAAAGAGTTAATGTTCGATGAAGGAGAGTGAAGTCAACGAAATCCCTCCGAGAAAAAGTTAATGTTCGATAAAGGTGAGTGAGAAAAATCGAGAAATATGATTTTCGAAAAAGTTAATGTTCGATGAAGGAGAGTTAAGTCAACGAAATTCCTCCGAGAAAAAGTTAATGTTCGATGAAGGTGAGTGAGAAAAATCGAGAAAAATGATTTTCGAAAAAGTTAATGTTCGATGAAGGTGAGTGAGAAAAATCACGGAATATGATTTCCGAAATAGTTTATGTTCGATGAAAGTTAGAAAAATTGAAAAAATCACGATTTGAAAAAGTTTATGTTCGATGAAAGAGAGTGAAGTCAATGAAATTCGTCCGAGAAAAAGTTAATGTTCGATGAAGGTGAGTGAGAAAAATAGAGAAATATGATTTTTGAAAAAGTTAATGTTCGATGAAGGAGAGTGAGAAAAATCACAAAATATGATTTCCGAAAAAGTTTATGTTCGATGAATGTTAGAAAAATTGAAAAAATCACGATTTGAAAAAGTTTATGTTCGATGAAAGAGAGTGAAGTCAACGAAATTCCTCCGAGAAAAAGTTAATGTTCGATGAAGGTGAGTGAGAAAAATAGAGAAATATGATTTTCGAAAAAGTTAATGTTCGATGAAGGAGAGTTAAGTCAACGAAATTCCTCCGAAAAAAAGATAATGTTCGATGAAGGTGAGTGAGAAAAATCACGAAATATGATTTCCGAAATAGTTTATGTTCGATGAAAGTTAGAAAAGCTGAAAAAATCACGATTTGAAAAAGTTTATGTTCGATGAAAGAGAGTGAAGTCAACGAAATTCCTCCGAGAAAAAGTTAATGTTCGATGAAGGTGAGTGAGAAAAATAGAGAAATATGATTTTCGAAAAAGTTAATGTTCGATGAAGGAGAGTGAAGTCAACGAAATTCCTCCGAGAAAAAGTTAATGTTCGATGAAGGTGAGTGAGAAAAATCGAGAAATATGATTTCCGAAAAAGTTAATGTACGATGAAGGTGAGTGAGAAAAATCACGAAATATGATTTCCGAAAAAGTTTATGTTCGATGAAAGTTAGAAAAGCTGAAAAAATCACGATTTGAAAAAGTTTATGTTCGATGAAAGAGAGTGAAGTCAACGAAATTCGTCCGAGAAAAAGTTAATGTTCGATGAAGGTGAGTGAGAAAAATCGAGAAATATGATTTTCGAAAAAGTTAATCGATGAAGGTGAGTGAGAAAAATCACGAAATATGATTTCCGAAGAAGTTTATGTTCGATGAAGGAGAGTGAAGTCAACGAAATCTGCGAGAGAAAGTTAATGTTCGATGAAGGTGAGTGAGAAAAATAGAGAAATATGATTTTCAAAAAAGTTAATGTTCGATGAAGGAGAGTGAGAAAAATCACAAAATATGATTTCCGAAATAGTTTATGTTCGATGAAAGTTAGAAAAATTGAAAAAATCACGATTTGAAAAAGTTTATGTTCGATGAAAGAGAGTGAAGTCAACGAAATTCGTCCGAGAAAAAGTTAATGTTCGATGAAGGTTAGTGAGAAAAATAGAGAAATATGATTTTCGAAAAAGTTAATGTTCGATGAAGGAGAGTGAAGTCAACGAAATTCCTCCGAGAAAAAGTTAATGTTCGATGATGGTGAGTGAGAAAAATAGAGAAATATGATTTTCGAAAAAGTTAATGTTCGATGAAGGTGAGTGAGAAAAATCACGAAATATGATTTCCGAAAAAGTTTATGTTCGATGAAAGTTAGAAAAGCTGAAAAAATCACGATTTGAAAAAGTTTATGTTCGATGAAAGAGAGTGAAGTCAACGAAATTCGTCCGAGAAAAAGTTAATGTTCGATGAAGGTGAGTGAGAAAAATAGAGAAATATGATTTTCGAAAAAGTTAATGTTCGATGAAGGAGAGTGAAGTCAACGAAATCTGCGAGAAAAAGTTAATGTTCGATGAAGGTGAGTGAGAAAAATAGAGAAATATGATTTTCGAAAAAGTTAATGTTCGATGAAGGAGAGTTAAATCAACGAAATTCCTCCGAGAAAAAGTTAATGTTCGATGAAGGTGAGTGAGAAAAATCGAGAAATATGATTTTCGAAAAAGTTAATGTTCGATGAAGGTGAGTGAGAAAAATCACGAAATATGATTTCCGAAAAAGTTTATGTTCGATGAAAGTTAGAAAAGCTGAAAAAATCACGATTTGAAAAAGTTTATGTTCGATGAAAGAGAGTGAAGTCAACGAAATTCGTCCGAGAAAAAGTTAATGTTCGATGAAGGTGAGTGAGAAAAATCGAGAAATATGATTTCCGAAAAAGTTCGATGAAAGTTCGATGAAAGTTAGAAAAGC
>OX453040.1:17717038-17722038 GCA_949699805.1 Tromatobia lineatoria
CCCGTAGAGGGTGCCAGGCCCGTAGTGACAGAGACACGCTTCGGGAGGATCTCTCCTTAGAGTCGGGTTGCTTGAGAGTGCAGCTCTAAGAGGGTGGTAAACTCCATCTAAGGCTAAATACGACCACGAGACCGATAGCGAACAAGTACCGTGAGGGAAAGTTGAAAAGAACCTTGAAAAGAGAGTTCAAGAGTACGTGAAACCGTTCAGGGGTAAACCTGAGAAACCCAAAAGATCGAATGGGGAGATTCATCGTCAGCGGTACTGGTACGTGTGCGGTTCGCGATGTCCGAGACTTCGGTCTCGCGGCACGCGTCCGCATGTTTTTATTGCCTGGTATCGTCGGCAGGCACTTCTCCCCTAGTAGGACGTCGCGACCCGTTGGGTGTCGGTCTACGGCCCGGGTGGGTGCCTGTTCCGTGTGCGCTTTATCGCGTCACTGCGGGGCAGACCCCCGGTTGCCTGACCGGCTGCTCGACGGTACTCGCAAGGTATCTGGCCGCAAACATTCGAACTGCGTCCGGCCCGTCGCAAGCGAGGCAAGTGTCCCCGAATGTACGGATTTAATGCCGTCATCGGGCCTAGCCAGCTGTAGGTTGACGGTGTCGTAGGACAGGCTATAACAATTATGATACCGGTCAGCGACGCTACTGCTTTGGGTACTTTCAGGACCCGTCTTGAAACACGGACCAAGGAGTCTAACATGTGCGCGAGTCATTGGGAACTATTAAGCCTAAAGGCGCAATGAAAGTGAAGGTCGGCCTTGCGCCGACCGAGGGAGGATGGGCCGCGTCACGATGCGGTCCCGCACTCCCGGGGCGTCTCGTTCTCATTGCGAGAAGAGGCGCACCCAGAGCGTACACGTTGGGACCCGAAAGATGGTGAACTATGCCTGGTCAGGACGAAGTCAGGGGAAACCCTGATGGAGGTCCGTAGCGATTCTGACGTGCAAATCGATCGTCGGAACTGGGTATAGGGGCGAAGGACTAATCGAACCATCTAGTAGCTGGTTCCCTCCGAAGTTTCCCTCAGGATAGCTGGCACTCGCTCATATGCGAGTCTCATCTGGTAAAGCGAATGATTAGAGGCCTTGGGGCCGAAACGACCTCAACCTATTCTCAAACTTTAAATGGGTGAGATCTCTGGCTTGCTTGAACGGTGAAGCCACGAGATTTCGGATCAGAGTGCCAAGTGGGCCAATTTTGGTAAGCAGAACTGGCGCTGTGGGATGAACCAAACGCAGAGTCAAGGCGCCTAAGTCGACGCTCATGGGATACCATGAAAGGCGTTGGTTGCTCAAGACAGCAGGACGGTGGCCATGGAAGTCGGAATCCGCTAAGAAGTGTGTAACAACTCACCTGCCGAAGCAACTAGCCCTGAAAATGGATGGCGCTGAAGCGTCGCGCCTATACTCTGCCGTCAGTGGCAAGTGAGGCGGAGAATTTATTTTCCGTCATGAAGCCCTGACGAGTAGGAGGGTCGCGGCGGTGTGCGCAGAAGGGTCTGGGCGTGAGCCTGCCTGGAGCCGCCGTCGGTGCAGATCTTGGTGGTAGTAGCAAATACTCCAGCGAGGCCCTGGAGGACTGACGTGGAGAAGGGTTTCGTGTGAACAGCCGTTGCACACGAGTCAGTCGATCCTAAGCCCTAGGAGAAATCCTATGTTGATGACGGTGTTTGAGTCACAGAATGTAATATCTAATTACGTGTCACACCCGTCGGGCGAGAGGGAATCCGGTTCCTATTCCGGAACCCGGCAGCAGAACCGTATACAATTCGGGCCCTCGCAAGAGAGTTCGTCGGGGTAACCCAAAATGACCTGGAGAAGCCGTCGGGAGATACGGGAAGAGTTTTCTTTTCTGCATAAGCGTTCGAGTTCCCTGGAAACCTCTAGCAGGGAGATAGGGTTTGGAACGCGAAGAGCACCGCAGTTGCGGCGGTGTCCGGATCTTCCCCTCGGACCTTGAAAATCCAGGAGAGGGCCACGTGGAGGTGTCGCGCCGGTTCGTACCCATATCCGCAGCAGGTCTGCAAGGTAAAGAGCCTCTAGTCGATAGACTAATGTAGGTAAGGGAAGTCGGCAAATTGGATCCGTAACTTCGGAATAAGGATTGGCTCTGAGAAGCGGGGCGCGTCGGGCTTGTTAGGGAAGCGGGTTTGGCTAACGTGCCGGGCCTGGGCGAGGTGAACGATGGGAAATTCTTTGCGGATTTTTCTGTTGCAGATCCGAGCTCGGTCCCGTGCCTTGGCCTCCCGCGGATCTTCCTTGCTGCGAGGCTTCCTTGGCGGTTCGCGCCGTCTTGGTCGTCCTCTTCGGCCGCCATTCAACGCTCAGCTCAGAACTGGCACGGACTAGGGGAATCCGACTGTCTAATTCAAACAAAGCATTGCGATGGCCCTTGCGGGTGTTGACGCAATGTGATTTCTGCCCAGTGCTCTGAATGTCAACGTGAAGAAATTCAAGCGAGCGCGGGTAAACGGCGGGAGTAACTATGACTCTCTTAAGGCAGGGCTTCCGGTCGCTCCGGCGATTGGAAGACGGGCTTGACGAACCCGCCGCTCCTTAGTTGGCCACCGTGAGGTCCCTTCGGGGACCATGTGCCTGCCTCCCTGCCCTAGGGCGGCGGTGGCCTGGCGTTTTCGTCTGGGAGGAGGCTGGAGCTTAGCTCCTCGGGTGCGGGGGGTTGCCAGCCCTCTGCGCCGACACATCGTGGGCCCAACATCAGAAAGAAGGAATAATGTTACGCGGCGTATTCGGAGCGCCGCACCCACGAGAGAGGCCGCGGCCCCCTCTTCGCCCCACGACACCACGCCACCCCCTGAAAACCCACCCGCCCGTTCTGCCCATCTACGCCCCCGTCGAAATCCACCTAACCCTTCAGGCCCACGGCCCGCTCGACGACCACCAGAGCGGGTCGAAGAGCCAGGGTTCATCTGCCCCCAATGCAGCCGTTCTTTCGTGACAAAGATCGGACTGGGCGTACACCGTTCACACGATCACCGTGAGGAGGTCAATGCGGAGATACGTCTTCTGGAGGAGAAGAGGCGCTGGAACCAGGAGGAGCTCCGGCTCCTAGCGAGAGAGGAGGCTTTGGCCGTGTCCCGCCGAGTTCGCTTCATTAACAAACATCTTGTTGAACAATTTGGCGGGACACGGACTCTTGACTCAATCAAGGGTGTCCGCAGGGGTGCGCAGTACAAGGCCTTGGTTGCCGCCGCATCCCTGGATCTCATCGCCGTTCCGGAATTGGAGCACTTAGGTGTGCCTCTTCCGGTAGACGGTGATGGTGACAGCGGATCCGAAGCCTCCATGCCCGAGCAAGAGCAGTTGGTTGGGGAACACCCCTTTGATAGGATGCCCCCACGTATACCAGCTGTGGCGACAAACGAACAACCGTTGTCGCCAGATCGGGCCTCTCCTCGCGCCAGAACATCTGCCCGTTGGAGTGCTGCGTTCGGCGAAATCGATGATGCGATACTCCGGCTAATACCGGTTGTTGAGCAGATTCGTGCCTTCGGAGCCCTTGACCTGGTTGAGGTGGCAATCGATTGCCTCGACCACAGAGAGGTCTCCGCGGGTTGCCGAACGTGGCTCCAGCGAGTGTTCCCGCCACCTCCGGATAGGCGTCCGCGTCGACAAACTCACGGTAGTGTTCCACAAAGGGTGCCAAGGAAGCGACTCCGTCGCCGGGAGTATGCCCGCGTACAACGGCTCTTCAAAACATCCATGGGAAGAGCCGTCAAGGAAGTTCTGGATGGGGCGGTTGAGGCACATACCCCCAATGTCGAAGCTATGGCTGAACATTGCGGTCCCTATGTGTCTCAACCCTCACTAGAAGCCCCCCAGAAACATCGGGTCCGTCCTCGACCCGACCTTGCGTACGTGTGGCACCCGGTGACGTGTGAGGAAGTTGAAGGAGTCGCAATTCCACTTTCCTCGGCGCCCGGAACCGATCGTATAACTGCGAGGCAATGGCGCGCCGTTCCATCGAGCATCAAAGCCCTCTTCTTTAACATCGTCTTACTCCGGGGAGCATTCCCCGAAGAGCTACTGGTAAGTAGAACCGTGTTCGTCCCCAAGAAAGTCGGGGCCGCGCTGCCTGCGGACTTTCGGCCGATCAGTATTGCATCGGTCGTGGTCCGTCATCTCCACAAGATACTCGCGCAACGTTTGCGTGAGACTAATCTTGTGGATGAGAGGCAGCGTTGCTTCGACGACGGTTGCGCGGAGAACATCACCGCGTTGGCTGCGCTGTTGGAGGATTCGCGGCTGAACCTCCGGGAACTCCACGTAGTTTCCCTGGACGTGGCCAAGGCCTTTGACAGCGTCAGCCACCACGCAATCCGCGCCGTGCTGGGACGAGCCGGTCTACCCCCGGGCATTGTCAGCTACATGTCCCGGACGTATGCCAGTAGCTTGACGGTGTTTGAAGTTGAGGGAGCTCGATCGGAACAAGTGCGTGTAAACAGAGGGGTACGGCAGGGTGACCCGCTGTCCTCGATGTTGTTTTGCCTCGTAGTTAATGAGCTGTTACGCACAGTACCGGTGGATGTCGGATACGAGATAGGAGGATGTCGGGTAAATGCGCTAGCATATGCCGATGACATCCTCCTAATAATAGCTTCCAAAATTGGTATGCGAACTGCACTCCAGAGGTTCGAGGATGAGGCTGGTGTTCATGGGCTTTCGTTGAACGCCGCGAAATGCGTGACGCTTTCCGTCGTGCCCGCTGGGAAGCAGAAGAAGTATAAGGTCCTGACAGACCCCCAGTTCCATCTTGCCGACGGGACACCCGTCCGGCAATTGTCGCCGACGCAAGAATGGCGCTATCTGGGGGTCGATTTCAGGCCTATAGGACCGAAGCGAACCAGCGGGATTCTCTCCGCCGAATTAGAGAGATTAACGAAGGCCCCTCTGAAACCACAGCAGCGCGTCAAGATCTTGCGCTGCTTCCTCATTCCTCGATACTACCATTCACTTGTCTTGGCTGGAGCCACACTCG
>OX453040.1:17727038-17989538 GCA_949699805.1 Tromatobia lineatoria
TTCGAAAAAGTTAATGTTCGATGAAGGAGAGTTAAGTCAACGAAATTCCTCCGAGAAAAAGTTAATGTTCGATGAAGGTGAGTGAGAAAAATCACGAAATATGATTTCCGAAAAAGTTTATGTTCGATGAAAGTTAGAAAAGCTGAAAAAATCACGATTTGAAAAAGTTTATGTTCGATGAAAGAGAGTGAAGTCAACGAAATTCGTCCGAGAAAAAGTTAATGTTCGATGAAGGTGAGTGAGAAAAATCGAGAAATATGATTTTCGAAAAAGTTAATGTTCGATGAAGGAGAGTGAAGTCAACGAAATTCCTCCGAGAAAAAGTTAATGTTCGATGAAGGTGAGTGAGAAAAATAGAGAAATATGATTTTCGAAAAAGTTAATGTTCGATGAAGGAGAGTAAAGTCAACGAAATTCCTCCGAAAAAAAGTTAATGTTCGATGAAGGTGAGTGAGAAAAATCGAGAAATATGATTTTCGAAAAAGTTAATGTTCGATGAAGGTGAGTGAGACAAATCACGAAATATGATTTCCGAAAAAGTTTATGTTCGATGAAAGTTAGATAAATTGAAAAAATCACGATTTGAAAAAGTTTATGTTCGATGAAAGAGAGTGAAGACAACGAAATTCGTCCGAGAAAAAGTTAATGTTCGATGAAGATAAGTGAGAAAAATAGAGAAATATGATTTTCGAAAAAGTTAATGTTCGATGAAGGTGAGTGAGGAAAATAGAGGTGTATGATTTTCGAAAAAGTTAATGTTCGATGAAGGAGAGTAAAGTCAACGAAATTCCTCCGAGAAAAAGTTAATGTTCGATGAAGGTGAGTGAGAAAAATCGAGAAATATGATTTTCGAAAAAGTTAATGTTCGATGAAGGTGAGTGAGACAAATCACGAAATATGATTTCCGAAAAAGTTTATGTTCGATGAAAGTTAGAAAAGCTGAAAAAATCACGATTTGAAAAAGTTTATGTTCGATGAAAGAGAGTGAAGTCAACGAAAATCGTCCGAGAAAAAGTTAATGTTCGATGAAGGTGAGTGAGAAAAATCGAGAAATATGATTTTCGAAAAAGTTAATGTTCGATGAAGGAGAGTGAAGTCAACGAAATTCCTCCGAGAAAAAGTTAATGTTCGATGAAGGTGAGTGAGAAAAATAGAGAAATATGATTTTCGAAAAAGTTAATGTTCGATGAAGGAGAGTAAAGTCAACGAAATTCCTCCGAGAAAAAGTTAATGTTCGATGAAGGTGAGTGAGAAAAATCGAGAAATATGATTCTCGAAAAAGTTAATGTTCGATGAAGGTGAGTGAGACAAATCACGAAATATGATTTCCGAAAAAGTTTATGTTCGATGAAAGTTAGAAAAATTGAGAAAATCACGATTTGAAAAAGTTTATGTTCGATGAAAGAGAGTGAAGACAACGAAATTCCTCCGAGAAAAAGTTAATGTTCGATGAAGGTGAGTGAGAAAAATCGAGAAATATGATTTTCGAAAAAGTTAATGTTCGATGAAGGAGAGTTAAGTCAACGAAATTCCTCCGAGAAAAAGTTAATGTTCGATGAAGGTGAGTGAGAAAAATCGAGAAATATGATTTTCGAAAAAGTTAATGTACGATGAAGGTGAGTGAGAAAAATCACGAAATATGATTTCCGAAAAAGTTTATGTTCGATGAAAGTTAGAAAAGCTGAAAAAATCACGATTTGAAAAAGTTTATGTTCGATGAAAGAGAGTGAAGTCAACGAAATTCGTCCGAGAAAAAGTTAATGTTCGATGAAGGTTAGTGAGAAAAATAGAGAAATATGATTTTCGAAAAAGTTAATGTTCGATGAAGGAGAGTTAAGTCAACGAAATTCCTCCGAGAAAAAGTTAATGTTCGATGAAGGTGAGTGAGAAAAATCGAGAAATATGATTTTCGAAAAAGTTAATGTTCGATGAAGGAGAGTGAAGTCAACGAAATTCCTCCGAGAAAAAGTTAATGTTCGATGAAGGTGAGTGAGAAAAATAGAGAAATATGATTTTCAAAAAAGTTAATGTTCGATGAAGGAGAGTAAAGTCAACGAAATTCCTCCGAGAAAAAGTTAATGTTCGATGAAGGTGAGTGAGAAAAATCGAGAAATATGATTCTCGAAAAAGTTAATGTTCGATGAAGGTGAGTGAGACAAATCACGAAATATGATTTTCGAAAAAGTTAATGTTCGATGAAGGAGAGTGAAGTCAACGAAATTCCTCCGAGAAAAAGTTAATGTTCGATGAAGGTGAGTGAGGAAAATAGAGAAATATGACTTTCGAAAAAGTTAATGTTCGATGAAGGTGAGTGAGAAAAATAGAGAAATATGATTTTCGAAAAAGTTAATGTTCGATGAAGGAGAGTGAGAAAAATCACAAAATATGATTTCCGAAATAGTTTATGTTCGATGAAAGTTGGAAAAATTGAAAAAATCACGATTTGAAAAAGTTTATGTTCGATGAAAGAGAGTGAAGTCAACGAAATTCGTCCGAGAAAAAGTTAATGTTCGATGAAGGTGAGTGAGAAAAATCGAGAAATATGATTTTCGAAAAAGTTAATGTTCGATGAAGGAGAGTGAAGTCAACGAAATTCCTCCGAGAAAAAGTTAATGTTCGATGAAGGTGAGTGGGAAAAATAGAGAAATATGATTTTCGAAAAAGTTAATGTTCGATGAAGGAGAGTAAAGTCAACGAAATTCCTCCGAGAAAAAGTTAATGTTCGATGAAGGTGAGTGAGAAAAATCACGAAATATGATTTCCGAAAAAGTTTATGTTCGATGAAAGTTAGAAAAGCCTAAAAAATCACGATTTGAAAAAGTTTATGTTCGATGAAAGAGAGTGAAGTCAACGAAATTCGTCCGAGAAAAAGTTAATGTTCGATGAAGGTTAGTGAGAAAAATAGAGAAATATGATTTTCGAAAAAGTTAATGTTCGATGAAGGAGAGTTAAGTCAACGAAATTCCTCCGAGAAAAAGTTAATGTTCGGTGAAGGTGAGTGAGAAAAATCGAGAAATATGATTTTCGAAAAAGTTAATGTTCGATGAAGGAGAGTGAAGTCAACGAAATTCCTCCGAGAAAAAGTTAATGTTCGATGAAGGTGAGTGAGAAAAATAGAGAAATATGATTTTCGAAAAAGTTAATGTTCGATGAAGGAGAGTAAAGTCAACGAAATTCCTCCGAGAAAAAGTTAATGTTCGATGAAGGTGAGTGAGAAAAATCGAGAAATATGATTCTCGAAAAAGTTAATGTTCGATGAAGGTGAGTGAGACAAACCACGAAATATGATTTTCGAAAAAGTTAATGTTCGATGAAGGAGAGTGAAGTCAACGAAATTCCTCCGAGAAAAAGTTAATGTTCGATGAAGGTGAGTGAGGAAAATAGAGAAATATGACTTTCGAAAAAGTTAATGTTCGATGAAGGTGAGTGAGAAAAATAGAGAAATATGATTTTCGAAAAAGTTAATGTTCGATGAAGGAGAGTGAGAAAAATCACAAAATATGATTTCCGAAATAGTTTATGTTCGATGAAAGTTAGAAAAATTGAAAAAATCACGATTTGAAAAAGTTTATGTTCGATGAAAGAGAGTGAAGTCAACGAAATTCGTCCGAGAAAAAGTTAATGTTCGATGAAGGTGAGTGAGAAAAATCGAGAAATATGATTTTCGAAAAAGTTAATGTTCGATGAAGGAGAGTTAAGTCAACGAAATTCCTCCGAGAAAAAGTTAATGTTCGATAAAGGTGAGTGAGAAAAATAGAGAAATATGATTTTCGAAAAAGTTGATGTTCGATGAAGGTGAGTGAGAAAAATCACGAAATATGATTTCCGAAAAAGTTTATGTTCGATGAAAGTTAGAAAAGCTGAAAAAATCACGATTTGAAAAAGTTTATGTTCGATGAAAGAGAGTGAAGTCAACGAAATTCGTCCGAGAAAAAGTTAATGTTCGATGAAGGTGAGTGAGAAAAATCGAGAAATATGATTTTCGAAAAAGTTAATGTTCGATGAAGGAGAGTGAAGTCAACGAAATTCGTCCGAGAAAAAGTTAATGTTCGATGAAGGTGAGTGAGAAAAATCGAGAAATATGATTCTCGAAAAAGTTAATGTTCGATGAAGGTGAGTGAGACAAATCACGAAATATGATTTCCGAAAAAGTTTATGTTCGATGAAAGTTAGAAAAATTGAGAAAATCACGATTTGAAAAAGTTTATGTTCGATGAAAGAGAGTGAAGACAACGAAATTCCTCCGAGAAAAAGTTAATGATCGATGAAGGTGAGTGAGAAAAATCGAGAAATATGATTTTCGAAAAAGTTAATGTTCGATGAAGGAGAGTTAAGTCAACGAAATTCCTCCGAGAAAAAGTTAATGTTCGATGAAGGTGAGTGAGAAAAATCGAGAAATATGATTTTCGAAAAAGTTAATGTACGATGAAGGTGAGTGAGAAAAATCACGAAATATGATTTCCGAAAAAGTCTTTGTTCGATGAAAGTTAGAAAAATGAAAAAATCACGATTTGAAAAAGTTTATGTTCGATGAAAGAGAGTGAAGTCAACAAAATTCGTCCGAGAAAAAGTTAATGTTCGATGAAGGTTAGTGAGAAAAATAGAGAAATATGATTTTCGAAAAAGTTAATGTTCGATGAAGGAGAGTTAAGTCAACGAAATTCCTCCGAGAAAAAGTTAATGTTCGATAAAGGTGAGTGAGAAAAATCACGAAATATGATTTCCGAAGAAGTTTATGTTCGATGAAGGAGAGTGAAGTCAACGAAATCTGCGAGAAAAAGTTAATGTTCGATGAAGGTGAGTGAGAAAAATCGAGAAATATGATTTTCGAAAAAGTTAATGTACGATGAAGGAGAGCGAGAAAAATCACAAAATATGATTTCCGAAATAGTTTATGTTCGATGAAAGTTAGAAAAATTGAAAAAATCACGATTTGAAAAAGTTTATGTTCGATGAAAGAGAGTGAAGACAACGAAATTCCTCCGAGAAAAAGTTAATGATCGATGAAGGTGAGTGAGAAAAATCGAGAAATATGATTTTCGAAAAAGTTAATGTTCGATGAAGGAGAGTTAAGTCAACGAAATTCCTCCGAGAAAAAGTTAATGTTCGATGAAGGTGAGTGAGAAAAATCGAGAAATATGATTCTCGAAAAAGTTAATGTTCGATGAAGGTGAGTGAGACAAATCACGAAATATGATTTCCGAAAAAGTTTATGTTCGATGAAAGTTAGAAAAATTGAGAAAATCACGATTTGAAAAAGTTTATGTTCGATGAAAGAGAGTGAAGACAACGAAATTCCTCCGAGAAAAAGTTAATGTTCGATGAAGGTGAGTGAGAAAAATAGAGAAATATGATTTTCGAAAAAGTTAATGTTCGATGAAGGAGAGTAAAGTCAACGAAATTCCTCCGAGAAAAAGTTAATGTTCGATGAAGGTGAGTGAGAAAAATCGAGAAATATGATTCTCGAAAAAGTTAATGTTCGATGAAGGTGAGTGAGACAAATCACGAAATATGATTTCCGAAAAAGTTTATGTTCGATGAAAGTTAGAAAAGCTGGAAAAATCACGATTTGACAAAGTTTATGTTCGATGAAAGAGAGTGAAGTCAACGAAATTCGTCCGAGAAAAAGTTAATGTTCGATGAAGGTTAGTGAGAAAAATAGAGAAATATGATTTTCGAAAAAGTTAATGTTCGATGAAGGAGAGTTGAGTCAACGAAATTCCTCCGAGAAAAAGTTAATGTTCGATAAAGGTGAGTGAGAAAAATCACGAAATATGATTTCCGAAGAAGTTTATGTTCGATGAAGGAGAGTGAAGTCAACGAAATCTGCGAGAAAAAGTTAATGTTCGATGAAGGTGAGTGAGAAAAATCGAGAAATATGATTTTCGAAAAAGTTAATGTACGATGAAGGAGAGTGAGAAAAATCGAAAAATATGATTTTCGAAATAGTTTATGTTCGATAAAAGTTAGAAAAATTGAAAAAATCACGATTTGAAAAAGTTTATGTTCGATGAAAGAGAGTGAAGTCAACAAAATTCGTCCGAGAAAAAGTTAATGTTCGATGAAGGTTAGTGAGAAAAATAGAGAAATATGATTTTCGAAAAAGTTAATGTTCGATGAAGGAGAGTTAAGTCAACGAAATTCCTCCGAGAAAAAGTTAATGTTCGATGAAGGTGAGTGAGAAAAATCACGAAATATGATTTCCGAAAAAGTTTATGTTCGATGAAAGTTAGAAAAGCTGAAAAAATCACGATTTGAAAAAGTTTATGTTCGATGAAAGAGAGTGAAGTCAACGAAATTCGTCCGAGAAAAAGTTAATGTTCGATGAAGGTGAGTGAGAAAAATCGAGAAATATGATTTTCGAAAAAGTTAATGTTCGATGAAGGAGAGTGAAGTCAACGAAATTCCTCCGAGAAAAAGTTAATGTTCGATGAAGGTGAGTGAGAAAAATAGAGAAATATGATTTTCGAAAAAGTTAATGTTCGATGAAGGAGAGTTAAGTCAACGAAATTCCTCCGAGAAAAAGTTAATGTTCGATGAAGGTGAGTGAGAAAAATCACGAAATATGATTTCCGAAGAAGTTTATGTTCGATGAAGGAGAGTGAAGTCAACGAAATCTGCGAGAAAAAGTTAATGTTCGATGAAGGTGAGTGAGAAAAATCGAGAAATATGATTTTCGAAAAAGTTAATGTACGATGAAGGTGAGTGAGAAAAATCGAGAAATATGATTTTCGAAAAAGTTAATGTTCGATGAAGGAGAGTAAGGTCAACGAAATTCGTCCGAGAAAAAGTTAATGTTCGATGAAGGTGAGTGAGAAAAATCGAGAAATATGATTCTCGAAAAAGTTAATGTTCGATGAAGGTGAGTGAGACAAATCACGAAATATGATTTCCGAAAAAGTTTATGTTCGATGAAAGTTAGAAAAATTGAGAAAATCACGATTTGAAAAAGTTTATGTTCGATGAAAGAGAGTGAAGACAACGAAATTCCTCCGAGAAAAAGTTAATGTTCGATGAAGGTGAGTGAGAAAAATCGAGAAATATGATTTTCGAAAAAGTTAATGTTCGATGAAGGAGAGTTAAGTCAACGAAATTCCTCCGAGAAAAAGTTAATGTTCGATGAAGGTGAGTGAGAAAAATCGAGAAATATGATTTTCGAAAAAGTTAATGTACGATGAAGGTGAGTGAGAAAAATCACGAAATATGATTTCCGAAAAAGTTTATGTTCGATGAAAGTTAGAAAAGCCTAAAAAATCACGATTTGAAAAAGTTTATGTTCGATGAAAGAGAGTGAAGTCAACGAAATTCGTCCGAGAAAAAGTTAATGTTCGATGAAGGTTAGTGAGAAAAATAGAGAAATATGATTTTCGAAAAAGTTAATGTTCGATGAAGGAGAGTTAAGTCAACGAAATTCCTCCGAGAAAAAGTTAATGTTCGGTGAAGGTGAGTGAGAAAAATCGAGAAATATGATTTTCGAAAAAGTTAATGTTCGATGAAGGAGAGTGAAGTCAACGAAATTCCTCCGAGAAAAAGTTAATGTTCGATGAAGGTGAGTGAGAAAAATAGAGAAATATGATTTTCGAAAAAGTTAATGTTCGATGAAGGAGAGTAAAGTCAACGAAATTCCTCCGAGAAAAAGTTAATGTTCGATGAAGGTGAGTGAGAAAAATCGAGAAATATGATTCTCGAAAAAGTTAATGTTCGATGAAGGTGAGTGAGACAAACCACGAAATATGATTTTCGAAAAAGTTAATGTTCGATGAAGGAGAGTGAAGTCAACGAAATTCCTCCGAGAAAAAGTTAATGTTCGATGAAGGTGAGTGAGGAAAATAGAGAAATATGACTTTCGAAAAAGTTAATGTTCGATGAAGGTGAGTGAGAAAAATAGAGAAATATGATTTTCGAAAAAGTTAATGTTCGATGAAGGAGAGTGAGAAAAATCACAAAATATGATTTCCGAAATAGTTTATGTTCGATGAAAGTTAGAAAAATTGAAAAAATCACGATTTGAAAAAGTTTATGTTCGATGAAAGAGAGTGAAGTCAACGAAATTCGTCCGAGAAAAAGTTAATGTTCGATGAAGGTGAGTGAGAAAAATCGAGAAATATGATTTTCGAAAAAGTTAATGTTCGATGAAGGAGAGTTAAGTCAACGAAATTCCTCCGAGAAAAAGTTAATGTTCGATAAAGGTGAGTGAGAAAAATAGAGAAATATGATTTTCGAAAAAGTTGATGTTCGATGAAGGTGAGTGAGAAAAATCACGAAATATGATTTCCGAAAAAGTTTATGTTCGATGAAAGTTAGAAAAGCTGAAAAAATCACGATTTGAAAAAGTTTATGTTCGATGAAAGAGAGTGAAGTCAACGAAATTCGTCCGAGAAAAAGTTAATGTTCGATGAAGGTGAGTGAGAAAAATCGAGAAATATGATTTTCGAAAAAGTTAATGTTCGATGAAGGAGAGTGAAGTCAACGAAATTCGTCCGAGAAAAAGTTAATGTTCGATGAAGGTGAGTGAGAAAAATCGAGAAATATGATTCTCGAAAAAGTTAATGTTCGATGAAGGTGAGTGAGACAAATCACGAAATATGATTTCCGAAAAAGTTTATGTTCGATGAAAGTTAGAAAAGCTGAAAAAATCACGATTTGAAAAAGTTTATGTTCGATGAAAGAGAGTGAAGTCAACGAAATTCGTCCGAGAAAAAGTTAATGTTCGATGAAGGTGAGTGAGAAAAATCGAGAAATATGATTTTCGAAAAAGTTAATGTTCGATGAAGGAGAGTGAAGTCAACGAAATTCCTCCGAGAAAAAGTTAATGTTCGATGAAGGTGAGTGAGAAAAATAGAGAAATATGATTTTCGAAAAAGTTAATGTTCGATGAAGGAGAGTAAAGTCAACGAAATTCCTCCGAAAAAAAGTTAATGTTCGATGAAGGTGAGTGAGAAAAATCGAGAAATATGATTTTCGAAAAAGTTAATGTTCGATGAAGGTGAGTGAGACAAATCACGAAATATGATTTCCGAAAAAGTTTATGTTCGATGAAAGTTAGATAAATTGAAAAAATCACGATTTGAAAAAGTTTATGTTCGATGAAAGAGAGTGAAGACAACGAAATTCGTCCGAGAAAAAGTTAATGTTCGATGAAGATAAGTGAGAAAAATAGAGAAATATGATTTTCGAAAAAGTTAATGTTCGATGAAGGTGAGTGAGGAAAATAGAGTTGTATGATTTTCGAAAAAGTTAATGTTCGATGAAGGAGAGTAAAGTCAACGAAATTCCTCCGAGAAAAAGTTAATGTTCGATGAAGGTGAGTGAGAAAAATCGAGAAATATGATTTTCGAAAAAGTTAATGTTCGATGAAGGTGAGTGAGACAAATCACGAAATATGATTTCCGAAAAAGTTTATGTTCGATGAAAGTTAGAAAAGCTGAAAAAATCACGATTTGAAAAAGTTTATGTTCGATGAAAGAGAGTGAAGTCAACGAAAATCGTCCGAGAAAAAGTTAATGTTCGATGAAGGTGAGTGAGAAAAATCGAGAAATATGATTTTCGAAAAAGTTAATGTTCGATGAAGGAGAGTGAAGTCAACGAAATTCCTCCGAGAAAAAGTTAATGTTCGATGAAGGTGAGTGAGAAAAATAGAGAAATATGATTTTCGAAAAAGTTAATGTTCGATGAAGGAGAGTAAAGTCAACGAAATTCCTCCGAGAAAAAGTTAATGTTCGATGAAGGTGAGTGAGAAAAATCGAGAAATATGATTCTCGAAAGAGTTAATGTTCGATGAAGGTGAGTGAGACAAATCACGAAATATGATTTCCGAAAAAGTTTATGTTCGATGAAAGTTAGAAAAATTGAGAAAATCACGATTTGAAAAAGTTTATGTTCGATGAAAGAGAGTGAAGACAACGAAATTCCTCCGAGAAAAAGTTAATGTTCGATGAAGGTGAGTGAGAAAAATCGAGAAATATGATTTTCGAAAAAGTTAATGTTCGATGAAGGAGAGTTAAGTCAACGAAATTCCTCCGAGAAAAAGTTAATGTTCGATGAAGGTGAGTGAGAAAAATCGAGAAATATGATTTTCGAAAAAGTTAATGTACGATGAAGGTGAGTGAGAAAAATCACGAAATATGATTTCCGAAAAAGTTTATGTTCGATGAAAGTTAGAAAAGCTGAAAAAATCACGATTTGAAAAAGTTTATGTTCGATGAAAGAGAGTGAAGTCAACGAAATTCGTCCGAGAAAAAGTTAATGTTCGATGAAGGTTAGTGAGAAAAATAGAGAAATATGATTTTCGAAAAAGTTAATGTTCGATGAAGGAGAGTTAAGTCAACGAAATTCCTCCGAGAAAAAGTTAATGTTCGATGAAGGTGAGTGAGAAAAATCGAGAAATATGATTTTCGAAAAAGTTAATGTTCGATGAAGGAGAGTGAAGTCAACGAAATTCCTCCGAGAAAAAGTTAATGTTCGATGAAGGTGAGTGAGAAAAATAGAGAAATATGATTTTCAAAAAAGTTAATGTTCGATGAAGGAGAGTAAAGTCAACGAAATTCCTCCGAGAAAAAGTTAATGTTCGATGAAGGTGAGTGAGAAAAATCGAGAAATATGATTCTCGAAAAAGTTAATGTTCGATGAAGGTGAGTGAGACAAATCACGAAATATGATTTTCGAAAAAGTTAATGTTCGATGAAGGAGAGTGAAGTCAACGAAATTCCTCTGAGAAAAAGTTAATGTTCGATGAAGGTGAGTGAGGAAAATAGAGAAATATGACTTTCGAAAAAGTTAATGTTCGATGAAGGTGAGTGAGAAAAATAGAGAAATATGATTTTCGAAAAAGTTAATGTTCGATGAAGGAGAGTGAGAAAAATCACAAAATATGATTTCCGAAATAGTTTATGTTCGATGAAAGTTGGAAAAATTGAAAAAATCACGATTTGAAAAAGTTTATGTTCGATGAAAGAGAGTGAAGTCAACGAAATTCGTCCGAGAAAAAGTTAATGTTCGATGAAGGTGAGTGAGAAAAATCGAGAAATATGATTTTCGAAAAAGTTAATGTTCGATGAAGGAGAGTTAAGTCAACGAAATTCCTCCGAGAAAAAGTTAATGTTCGATAAAGGTGAGTGAGAAAAATAGAGAAATATGATTTTCGAAAAAGTTAATGTTCGATAAAGGTGAGTGAGAAAAATCACGAAATATGATTTCCGAAAAAGTTTATGTTCGATGAAAGTTAGAAAAGCTGAAAAAATCACGATTTGAAAAAGTTTATGTTCGATGAAAGAGAGTGAAGTCAACGAAATTCGTCCGAGAAAAAGTTAATGTTCGATGAAGGTGAGTGAGAAAAATCGAGAAATATGATTTTCGAAAAAGTTAATGTTCGATGAAGGAGAGTGAAGTCAACGAAATTCCTCCGAGAAAAAGTTAATGTTCGATGAAGGTGAGTGGGAAAAATAGAGAAATATGATTTTCGAAAAAGTTAATGTTCGATGAAGGAGAGTAAAGTCAACGAAATTCCTCCGAGAAAAAGTTAATGTTCGATGAAGGTGAGTGAGAAAAATCACGAAATATGATTTCCGAAAAAGTTTATGTTCGATGAAAGTTAGAAAAGCCTAAAAAATCACGATTTGAAAAAGTTTATGTTCGATGAAAGAGAGTGAAGTCAACGAAATTCGTCCGAGAAAAAGTTAATGTTCGATGAAGGTTAGTGAGAAAAATAGAGAAATATGATTTTCGAAAAAGTTAATGTTCGATGAAGGAGAGTTAAGTCAACGAAATTCCTCCGAGAAAAAGTTAATGTTCGGTGAAGGTGAGTGAGAAAAATCGAGAAATATGATTTTCGAAAAAGTTAATGTTCGATGAAGGAGAGTGAAGTCAACGAAATTCCTCCGAGAAAAAGTTAATGTTCGATGAAGGTGAGTGAGAAAAATAGAGAAATATGATTTTCGAAAAAGTTAATGTTCGATGAAGGAGAGTAAAGTCAACGAAATTCCTCCGAGAAAAAGTTAATGTTCGATGAAGGTGAGTGAGAAAAATCGAGAAATATGATTCTCGAAAAAGTTAATGTTCGATGAAGGTGAGTGAGACAAACCACGAAATATGATTTTCGAAAAAGTTAATGTTCGATGAAGGAGAGTGAAGTCAACGAAATTCCTCCGAGAAAAAGTTAATGTTCGATGAAGGTGAGTGAGGAAAATAGAGAAATATGACTTTCGAAAAAGTTAATGTTCGATGAAGGTGAGTGAGAAAAATAGAGAAATATGATTTTCGAAAAAGTTAATGTTCGATGAAGGAGAGTGAGAAAAATCACAAAATATGATTTCCGAAATAGTTTATGTTCGATGAAAGTTAGAAAAATTGAAAAAATCACGATTTGAAAAAGTTTATGTTCGATGAAAGAGAGTGAAGTCAACGAAATTCGTCCGAGAAAAAGTTAATGTTCGATGAAGGTGAGTGAGAAAAATCGAGAAATATGATTTTCGAAAAAGTTAATGTTCGATGAAGGAGAGTTAAGTCAACGAAATTCCTCCGAGAAAAAGTTAATGTTCGATAAAGGTGAGTGAGAAAAATAGAGAAATATGATTTTCGAAAAAGTTGATGTTCGATGAAGGTGAGTGAGAAAAATCACGAAATATGATTTCCGAAAAAGTTTATGTTCGATGAAAGTTAGAAAAGCTGAAAAAATCACGATTTGAAAAAGTTTATGTTCGATGAAAGAGAGTGAAGTCAACGAAATTCGTCCGAGAAAAAGTTAATGTTCGATGAAGGTGAGTGAGAAAAATCGAGAAATATGATTTTCGAAAAAGTTAATGTTCGATGAAGGAGAGTGAAGTCAACGAAATTCGTCCGAGAAAAAGTTAATGTTCGATGAAGGTGAGTGAGAAAAATCGAGAAATATGATTCTCGAAAAAGTTAATGTTCGATGAAGGTGAGTGAGACAAATCACGAAATATGATTTCCGAAAAAGTTTATGTTCGATGAAAGTTAGAAAAATTGAGAAAATCACGATTTGAAAAAGTTTATGTTCGATGAAAGAGAGTGAAGACAACGAAATTCCTCCGAGAAAAAGTTAATGATCGATGAAGGTGAGTGAGAAAAATCGAGAAATATGATTTTCGAAAAAGTTAATGTTCGATGAAGGAGAGTTAAGTCAACGAAATTCCTCCGAGAAAAAGTTAATGTTCGATGAAGGTGAGTGAGAAAAATCGAGAAATATGATTTTCGAAAAAGTTAATGTACGATGAAGGTGAGTGAGAAAAATCACGAAATATGATTTCCGAAAAAGTCTTTGTTCGATGAAAGTTAGAAAAATGAAAAAATCACGATTTGAAAAAGTTTATGTTCGATGAAAGAGAGTGAAGTCAACGCAATTCGTCCGAGAAAAAGTTAATGTTCGATGAAGGTTAGTGAGAAAAATAGAGAAATATGATTTTCGAAAAAGTTAATGTTCGATGAAGGAGAGTTAAGTCAACGAAATTCCTCCGAGAAAAAGTTAATGTTCGATAAAGGTGAGTGAGAAAAATCACGAAATATGATTTCCGAAGAAGTTTATGTTCGATGAAGGAGAGTGAAGTCAACGAAATCTGCGAGAAAAAGTTAATGTTCGATGAAGGTGAGTGAGAAAAATCGAGAAATATGATTTTCGAAAAAGTTAATGTACGATGAAGGAGAGCGAGAAAAATCACAAAATATGATTTCCGAAATAGTTTATGTTCGATGAAAGTTAGAAAAATTGAAAAAATCACGATTTGAAAAAGTTTATGTTCGATGAAAGAGAGTGAAGACAACGAAATTCCTCCGAGAAAAAGTTAATGATCGATGAAGGTGAGTGAGAAAAATCGAGAAATATGATTTTCGAAAAAGTTAATGTTCGATGAAGGAGAGTTAAGTCAACGAAATTCCTCCGAGAAAAAGTTAATGTTCGATGAAGGTGAGTGAGAAAAATCGAGAAATATGATTCTCGAAAAAGTTAATGTTCGATGAAGGTGAGTGAGACAAATCACGAAATATGATTTCCGAAAAAGTTTATGTTCGATGAAAGTTAGAAAAATTGAGAAAATCACGATTTGAAAAAGTTTATGTTCGATGAAAGAGAGTGAAGACAACGAAATTCCTCCGAGAAAAAGTTAATGTTCGATGAAGGTGAGTGAGAAAAATAGAGAAATATGATTTTCGAAAAAGTTAATGTTCGATGAAGGAGAGTAAAGTCAACGAAATTCCTCCGAGAAAAAGTTAATGTTCGATGAAGGTGAGTGAGAAAAATCGAGAAATATGATTCTCGAAAAAGTTAATGTTCGATGAAGGTGAGTGAGACAAATCACGAAATATGATTTCCGAAAAAGTTTATGTTCGATGAAAGTTAGAAAAGCTGGAAAAATCACGATTTGACAAAGTTTATGTTCGATGAAAGAGAGTGAAGTCAACGAAATTCGTCCGAGAAAAAGTTAATGTTCGATGAAGGTTAGTGAGAAAAATAGAGAAATATGATTTTCGAAAAAGTTAATGTTCGATGAAGGAGAGTTGAGTCAACGAAATTCCTCCGAGAAAAAGTTAATGTTCGATAAAGGTGAGTGAGAAAAATCACGAAATATGATTTCCGAAGAAGTTTATGTTCGATGAAGGAGAGTGAAGTCAACGAAATCTGCGAGAAAAAGTTAATGTTCGATGAAGGTGAGTGAGAAAAATCGAGAAATATGATTTTCGAAAAAGTTAATGTACGATGAAGGAGAGTGAGAAAAATCGAAAAATATGATTTTCGAAATAGTTTATGTTCGATAAAAGTTAGAAAAATTGAAAAAATCACGATTTGAAAAAGTTTATGTTCGATGAAAGAGAGTGAAGTCAACAAAATTCGTCCGAGAAAAAGTTAATGTTCGATGAAGGTTAGTGAGAAAAATAGAGAAATATGATTTTCGAAAAAGTTAATGTTCGATGAAGGAGAGTTAAGTCAACGAAATTCCTCCGAGAAAAAGTTAATGTTCGATGAAGGTGAGTGAGAAAAATCACGAAATATGATTTCCGAAAAAGTTTATGTTCGATGAAAGTTAGAAAAGCTGAAAAAATCACGATTTGAAAAAGTTTATGTTCGATGAAAGAGAGTGAAGTCAACGAAATTCGTCCGAGAAAAAGTTAATGTTCGATGAAGGTGAGTGAGAAAAATCGAGAAATATGATTTTCGAAAAAGTTAATGTTCGATGAAGGAGAGTGAAGTCAACGAAATTCCTCCGAGAAAAAGTTAATGTTCGATGAAGGTGAGTGAGAAAAATAGAGAAATATGATTTTCGAAAAAGTTAATGTTCGATGAAGGAGAGTTAAGTCAACGAAATTCCTCCGAGAAAAAGTTAATGTTCGATGAAGGTGAGTGAGAAAAATCACGAAATATGATTTCCGAAGAAGTTTATGTTCGATGAAGGAGAGTGAAGTCAACGAAATCTGCGAGAAAAAGTTAATGTTCGATGAAGGTGAGTGAGAAAAATCGAGAAATATGATTTTCGAAAAAGTTAATGTACGATGAAGGTGAGTGAGAAAAATCGAGAAATATGATTTTCGAAAAAGTTAATGTTCGATGAAGGAGAGTAAGGTCAACGAAATTCGTCCGAGAAAAAGTTAATGTTCGATGAAGGTGAGTGAGAAAAATCGAGAAATATGATTCTCGAAAAAGTTAATGTTCGATGAAGGTGAGTGAGACAAATCACGAAATATGATTTCCGAAAAAGTTTATGTTCGATGAAAGTTAGAAAAATTGAGAAAATCACGATTTGAAAAAGTTTATGTTCGATGAAAGAGAGTGAAGACAACGAAATTCCCCCGAGAAAAAGTTAATGTTCGATGAAGGTGAGTGAGAAAAATCGAGAAATATGATTTTCGAAAAAGTTAATGTTCGATGAAGGAGAGTTAAGTCAACGAAATTCCTCCGAGAAAAAGTTAATGTTCGATGAAGGTGAGTGAGAAAAATCGAGAAATATGATTTTCGAAAAAGTTAATGTACGATGAAGGTGAGTGAGAAAAATCACGAAATATGATTTCCGAAAAAGTTTATGTTCGATGAAAGTTAGAAAAGCCTAAAAAATCACGATTTGAAAAAGTTTATGTTCGATGAAAGAGAGTGAAGTCAACGAAATTCGTCCGAGAAAAAGTTAATGTTCGATGAAGGTTAGTGAGAAAAATAGAGAAATATGATTTTCGAAAAAGTTAATGTTCGATGAAGGAGAGTTAAGTCAACGAAATTCCTCCGAGAAAAAGTTAATGTTCGGTGAAGGTGAGTGAGAAAAATCGAGAAATATGATTTTCGAAAAAGTTAATGTTCGATGAAGGAGAGTGAAGTCAACGAAATTCCTCCGAGAAAAAGTTAATGTTCGATGAAGGTGAGTGAGAAAAATAGAGAAATATGATTTTCGAAAAAGTTAATGTTCGATGAAGGAGAGTAAAGTCAACGAAATTCCTCCGAGAAAAAGTTAATGTTCGATGAAGGTGAGTGAGAAAAATCGAGAAATATGATTCTCGAAAAAGTTAATGTTCGATGAAGGTGAGTGAGACAAACCACGAAATATGATTTTCGAAAAAGTTAATGTTCGATGAAGGAGAGTGAAGTCAACGAAATTCCTCCGAGAAAAAGTTAATGTTCGATGAAGGTGAGTGAGGAAAATAGAGAAATATGACTTTCGAAAAAGTTAATGTTCGATGAAGGTGAGTGAGAAAAATAGAGAAATATGATTTTCGAAAAAGTTAATGTTCGATGAAGGAGAGTGAGAAAAATCACAAAATATGATTTCCGAAATAGTTTATGTTCGATGAAAGTTAGAAAAATTGAAAAAATCACGATTTGAAAAAGTTTATGTTCGATGAAAGAGAGTGAAGTCAACGAAATTCGTCCGAGAAAAAGTTAATGTTCGATGAAGGTGAGTGAGAAAAATCGAGAAATATGATTTTCGAAAAAGTTAATGTTCGATGAAGGAGAGTTAAGTCAACGAAATTCCTCCGAGAAAAAGTTAATGTTCGATAAAGGTGAGTGAGAAAAATAGAGAAATATGATTTTCGAAAAAGTTGATGTTCGATGAAGGTGAGTGAGAAAAATCACGAAATATGATTTCCGAAAAAGTTTATGTTCGATGAAAGTTAGAAAAGCTGAAAAAATCACGATTTGAAAAAGTTTATGTTCGATGAAAGAGAGTGAAGTCAACGAAATTCGTCCGAGAAAAAGTTAATGTTCGATGAAGGTGAGTGAGAAAAATCGAGAAATATGATTTTCGAAAAAGTTAATGTTCGATGAAGGAGAGTGAAGTCAACGAAATTCGTCCGAGAAAAAGTTAATGTTCGATGAAGGTGAGTGAGAAAAATCGAGAAATATGATTCTCGAAAAAGTTAATGTTCGATGAAGGTGAGTGAGACAAATCACGAAATATGATTTCCGAAAAAGTTTATGTTCGATGAAAGTTAGAAAAGCTGAAAAAATCACGATTTGAAAAAGTTTATGTTCGATGAAAGAGAGTGAAGTCAACGAAATTCGTCCGAGAAAAAGTTAATGTTCGATGAAGGTGAGTGAGAAAAATCGAGAAATATGATTTTCGAAAAAGTTAATGTTCGATGAAGGAGAGTGAAGTCAACGAAATTCCTCCGAGAAAAAGTTAATGTTCGATGAAGGTGAGTGAGAAAAATAGAGAAATATGATTTTCGAAAAAGTTAATGTTCGATGAAGGAGAGTAAAGTCAACGAAATTCCTCCGAAAAAAAGTTAATGTTCGATGAAGGTGAGTGAGAAAAATCGAGAAATATGATTTTCGAAAAAGTTAATGTTCGATGAAGGTGAGTGAGACAAATCACGAAATATGATTTCCGAAAAAGTTTATGTTCGATGAAAGTTAGATAAATTGAAAAAATCACGATTTGAAAAAGTTTATGTTCGATGAAAGAGAGTGAAGACAACGAAATTCGTCCGAGAAAAAGTTAATGTTCGATGAAGATAAGTGAGAAAAATAGAGAAATATGATTTTCGAAAAAGTTAATGTTCGATGAAGGTGAGTGAGGAAAATAGAGGTGTATGATTTTCGAAAAAGTTAATGTTCGATGAAGGAGAGTAAAGTCAACGAAATTCCTCCGAGAAAAAGTTAATGTTCGATGAAGGTGAGTGAGAAAAATCGAGAAATATGATTTTCGAAAAAGTTAATGTTCGATGAAGGTGAGTGAGACAAATCACGAAATATGATTTCCGAAAAAGTTTATGTTCGATGAAAGTTAGAAAAGCTGAAAAAATCACGATTTGAAAAAGTTTATGTTCGATGAAAGAGAGTGAAGTCAACGAAAATCGTCCGAGAAAAAGTTAATGTTCGATGAAGGTGAGTGAGAAAAATCGAGAAATATGATTTTCGAAAAAGTTAATGTTCGATGAAGGAGAGTGAAGTCAACGAAATTCCTCCGAGAAAAAGTTAATGTTCGATGAAGGTGAGTGAGAAAAATAGAGAAATATGATTTTCGAAAAAGTTAATGTTCGATGAAGGAGAGTAAAGTCAACGAAATTCCTCCGAGAAAAAGTTAATGTTCGATGAAGGTGAGTGAGAAAAATCGAGAAATATGATTCTCGAAAGAGTTAATGTTCGATGAAGGTGAGTGAGACAAATCACGAAATATGATTTCCGAAAAAGTTTATGTTCGATGAAAGTTAGAAAAATTGAGAAAATCACGATTTGAAAAAGTTTATGTTCGATGAAAGAGAGTGAAGACAACGAAATTCCTCCGAGAAAAAGTTAATGTTCGATGAAGGTGAGTGAGAAAAATCGAGAAATATGATTTTCGAAAAAGTTAATGTTCGATGAAGGAGAGTTAAGTCAACGAAATTCCTCCGAGAAAAAGTTAATGTTCGATGAAGGTGAGTGAGAAAAATCGAGAAATATGATTTTCGAAAAAGTTAATGTACGATGAAGGTGAGTGAGAAAAATCACGAAATATGATTTCCGAAAAAGTTTATGTTCGATGAAAGTTAGAAAAGCTGAAAAAATCACGATTTGAAAAAGTTTATGTTCGATGAAAGAGAGTGAAGTCAACGAAATTCGTCCGAGAAAAAGTTAATGTTCGATGAAGGTTAGTGAGAAAAATAGAGAAATATGATTTTCGAAAAAGTTAATGTTCGATGAAGGAGAGTTAAGTCAACGAAATTCCTCCGAGAAAAAGTTAATGTTCGATGAAGGTGAGTGAGAAAAATCGAGAAATATGATTTTCGAAAAAGTTAATGTTCGATGAAGGAGAGTGAAGTCAACGAAATTCCTCCGAGAAAAAGTTAATGTTCGATGAAGGTGAGTGAGAAAAATAGAGAAATATGATTTTCAAAAAAGTTAATGTTCGATGAAGGAGAGTAAAGTCAACGAAATTCCTCCGAGAAAAAGTTAATGTTCGATGAAGGTGAGTGAGAAAAATCGAGAAATATGATTCTCGAAAAAGTTAATGTTCGATGAAGGTGAGTGAGACAAATCACGAAATATGATTTTCGAAAAAGTTAATGTTCGATGAAGGAGAGTGAAGTCAACGAAATTCCTCCGAGAAAAAGTTAATGTTCGATGAAGGTGAGTGAGGAAAATAGAGAAATATGACTTTCGAAAAAGTTAATGTTCGATGAAGGTGAGTGAGAAAAATAGAGAAATATGATTTTCGAAAAAGTTAATGTTCGATGAAGGAGAGTGAGAAAAATCACAAAATATGATTTCCGAAATAGTTTATGTTCGATGAAAGTTGGAAAAATTGAAAAAATCACGATTTGAAAAAGTTTATGTTCGATGAAAGAGAGTGAAGTCAACGAAATTCGTCCGAGAAAAAGTTAATGTTCGATGAAGGTGAGTGAGAAAAATCGAGAAATATGATTTTCGAAAAAGTTAATGTTCGATGAAGGAGAGTTAAGTCAACGAAATTCCTCCGAGAAAAAGTTAATGTTCGATAAAGGTGAGTGAGAAAAATAGAGAAATATGATTTTCGAAAAAGTTAATGTTCGATAAAGGTGAGTGAGAAAAATCACGAAATATGATTTCCGAAAAAGTTTATGTTCGATGAAAGTTAGAAAAGCTGAAAAAATCACGATTTGAAAAAGTTTATGTTCGATGAAAGAGAGTGAAGTCAACGAAATTCGTCCGAGAAAAAGTTAATGTTCGATGAAGGTGAGTGAGAAAAATCGAGAAATATGATTTTCGAAAAAGTTAATGTTCGATGAAGGAGAGTGAAGTCAACGAAATTCCTCCGAGAAAAAGTTAATGTTCGATGAAGGTGAGTGAGAAAAATAGAGAAATATGATTTTCGAAAAAGTTAATGTTCGATGAAGGAGAGTAAAGTCAACGAAATTCCTCCGAAAAAAAGTTAATGTTCGATGAAGGTGAGTGAGAAAAATCGAGAAATATGATTTTCGAAAAAGTTAATGTTCGATGAAGGTGAGTGAGACAAATCACGAAATATGATTTCCGAAAAAGTTTATGTTCGATGAAAGTTAGATAAATTGAAAAAATCACGATTTGAAAAAGTTTATGTTCGATGAAAGAGAGTGAAGACAACGAAATTCGTCCGAGAAAAAGTTAATGTTCGATGAAGATAAGTGAGAAAAATAGAGAAATATGATTTTCGAAAAAGTTAATGTTCGATGAAGGTGAGTGAGGAAAATAGAGGTGTATGATTTTCGAAAAAGTTAATGTTCGATGAAGGAGAGTAAAGTCAACGAAATTCCTCCGAGAAAAAGTTAATGTTCGATGAAGGTGAGTGAGAAAAATCGAGAAATATGATTTTCGAAAAAGTTAATGTTCGATGAAGGTGAGTGAGACAAATCACGAAATATGATTTCCGAAAAAGTTTATGTTCGATGAAAGTTAGAAAAGCTGAAAAAATCACGATTTGAAAAAGTTTATGTTCGATGAAAGAGAGTGAAGTCAACGAAAATCGTCCGAGAAAAAGTTAATGTTCGATGAAGGTGAGTGAGAAAAATCGAGAAATATGATTTTCGAAAAAGTTAATGTTCGATGAAGGAGAGTGAAGTCAACGAAATTCCTCCGAGAAAAAGTTAATGTTCGATGAAGGTGAGTGAGAAAAATAGAGAAATATGATTTTCGAAAAAGTTAATGTTCGATGAAGGAGAGTAAAGTCAACGAAATTCCTCCGAGAAAAAGTTAATGTTCGATGAAGGTGAGTGAGAAAAATCGAGAAATATGATTCTCGAAAGAGTTAATGTTCGATGAAGGTGAGTGAGACAAATCACGAAATATGATTTCCGAAAAAGTTTATGTTCGATGAAAGTTAGAAAAATTGAGAAAATCACGATTTGAAAAAGTTTATGTTCGATGAAAGAGAGTGAAGACAACGAAATTCCTCCGAGAAAAAGTTAATGTTCGATGAAGGTGAGTGAGAAAAATCGAGAAATATGATTTTCGAAAAAGTTAATGTTCGATGAAGGAGAGTTAAGTCAACGAAATTCCTCCGAGAAAAAGTTAATGTTCGATGAAGGTGAGTGAGAAAAATCGAGAAATATGATTTTCGAAAAAGTTAATGTACGATGAAGGTGAGTGAGAAAAATCACGAAATATGATTTCCGAAAAAGTTTATGTTCGATGAAAGTTAGAAAAGCTGAAAAAATCACGATTTGAAAAAGTTTATGTTCGATGAAAGAGAGTGAAGTCAACGAAATTCGTCCGAGAAAAAGTTAATGTTCGATGAAGGTTAGTGAGAAAAATAGAGAAATATGATTTTCGAAAAAGTTAATGTTCGATGAAGGAGAGTTAAGTCAACGAAATTCCTCCGAGAAAAAGTTAATGTTCGATGAAGGTGAGTGAGAAAAATCGAGAAATATGATTTTCGAAAAAGTTAATGTTCGATGAAGGAGAGTGAAGTCAACGAAATTCCTCCGAGAAAAAGTTAATGTTCGATGAAGGTGAGTGAGAAAAATAGAGAAATATGATTTTCAAAAAAGTTAATGTTCGATGAAGGAGAGTAAAGTCAACGAAATTCCTCCGAGAAAAAGTTAATGTTCGATGAAGGTGAGTGAGAAAAATCGAGAAATATGATTCTCGAAAAAGTTAATGTTCGATGAAGGTGAGTGAGACAAATCACGAAATATGATTTTCGAAAAAGTTAATGTTCGATGAAGGAGAGTGAAGTCAACGAAATTCCTCCGAGAAAAAGTTAATGTTCGATGAAGGTGAGTGAGGAAAATAGAGAAATATGACTTTCGAAAAAGTTAATGTTCGATGAAGGTGAGTGAGAAAAATAGAGAAATATGATTTTCGAAAAAGTTAATGTTCGATGAAGGAGAGTGAGAAAAATCACAAAATATGATTTCCGAAATAGTTTATGTTCGATGAAAGTTGGAAAAATTGAAAAAATCACGATTTGAAAAAGTTTATGTTCGATGAAAGAGAGTGAAGTCAACGAAATTCGTCCGAGAAAAAGTTAATGTTCGATGAAGGTGAGTGAGAAAAATCGAGAAATATGATTTTCGAAAAAGTTAATGTTCGATGAAGGAGAGTTAAGTCAACGAAATTCCTCCGAGAAAAAGTTAATGTTCGATAAAGGTGAGTGAGAAAAATAGAGAAATATGATTTTCGAAAAAGTTAATGTTCGATAAAGGTGAGTGAGAAAAATCACGAAATATGATTTCCGAAAAAGTTTATGTTCGATGAAAGTTAGAAAAGCTGAAAAAATCACGATTTGAAAAAGTTTATGTTCGATGAAAGAGAGTGAAGTCAACGAAATTCGTCCGAGAAAAAGTTAATGTTCGATGAAGGTGAGTGAGAAAAATCGAGAAATATGATTTTCGAAAAAGTTAATGTTCGATGAAGGAGAGTGAAGTCAACGAAATTCCTCCGAGAAAAAGTTAATGTTCGATGAAGGTGAGTGGGAAAAATAGAGAAATATGATTTTCGAAAAAGTTAATGTTCGATGAAGGAGAGTAAAGTCAACGAAATTCCTCCGAGAAAAAGTTAATGTTCGATGAAGGTGAGTGAGAAAAATCACGAAATATGATTTCCGAAAAAGTTTATGTTCGATGAAAGTTAGAAAAGCCTAAAAAATCACGATTTGAAAAAGTTTATGTTCGATGAAAGAGAGTGAAGTCAACGAAATTCGTCCGAGAAAAAGTTAATGTTCGATGAAGGTTAGTGAGAAAAATAGAGAAATATGATTTTCGAAAAAGTTAATGTTCGATGAAGGAGAGTTAAGTCAACGAAATTCCTCCGAGAAAAAGTTAATGTTCGGTGAAGGTGAGTGAGAAAAATCGAGAAATATGATTTTCGAAAAAGTTAATGTTCGATGAAGGAGAGTGAAGTCAACGAAATTCCTCCGAGAAAAAGTTAATGTTCGATGAAGGTGAGTGAGAAAAATAGAGAAATATGATTTTCGAAAAAGTTAATGTTCGATGAAGGAGAGTAAAGTCAACGAAATTCCTCCGAGAAAAAGTTAATGTTCGATGAAGGTGAGTGAGAAAAATCGAGAAATATGATTCTCGAAAAAGTTAATGTTCGATGAAGGTGAGTGAGACAAACCACGAAATATGATTTTCGAAAAAGTTAATGTTCGATGAAGGAGAGTGAAGTCAACGAAATTCCTCCGAGAAAAAGTTAATGTTCGATGAAGGTGAGTGAGGAAAATAGAGAAATATGACTTTCGAAAAAGTTAATGTTCGATGAAGGTGAGTGAGAAAAATAGAGAAATATGATTTTCGAAAAAGTTAATGTTCGATGAAGGAGAGTGAGAAAAATCACAAAATATGATTTCCGAAATAGTTTATGTTCGATGAAAGTTAGAAAAATTGAAAAAATCACGATTTGAAAAAGTTTATGTTCGATGAAAGAGAGTGAAGTCAACGAAATTCGTCCGAGAAAAAGTTAATGTTCGATGAAGGTGAGTGAGAAAAATCGAGAAATATGATTTTCGAAAAAGTTAATGTTCGATGAAGGAGAGTTAAGTCAACGAAATTCCTCCGAGAAAAAGTTAATGTTCGATAAAGGTGAGTGAGAAAAATAGAGAAATATGATTTTCGAAAAAGTTGATGTTCGATGAAGGTGAGTGAGAAAAATCACGAAATATGATTTCCGAAAAAGTTTATGTTCGATGAAAGTTAGAAAAGCTGAAAAAATCACGATTTGAAAAAGTTTATGTTCGATGAAAGAGAGTGAAGTCAACGAAATTCGTCCGAGAAAAAGTTAATGTTCGATGAAGGTGAGTGAGAAAAATCGAGAAATATGATTTTCGAAAAAGTTAATGTTCGATGAAGGAGAGTGAAGTCAACGAAATTCGTCCGAGAAAAAGTTAATGTTCGATGAAGGTGAGTGAGAAAAATCGAGAAATATGATTCTCGAAAAAGTTAATGTTCGATGAAGGTGAGTGAGACAAATCACGAAATATGATTTCCGAAAAAGTTTATGTTCGATGAAAGTTAGAAAAATTGAGAAAATCACGATTTGAAAAAGTTTATGTTCGATGAAAGAGAGTGAAGACAACGAAATTCCTCCGAGAAAAAGTTAATGATCGATGAAGGTGAGTGAGAAAAATCGAGAAATATGATTTTCGAAAAAGTTAATGTTCGATGAAGGAGAGTTAAGTCAACGAAATTCCTCCGAGAAAAAGTTAATGTTCGATGAAGGTGAGTGAGAAAAATCGAGAAATATGATTTTCGAAAAAGTTAATGTACGATGAAGGTGAGTGAGAAAAATCACGAAATATGATTTCCGAAAAAGTCTTTGTTCGATGAAAGTTAGAAAAATGAAAAAATCACGATTTGAAAAAGTTTATGTTCGATGAAAGAGAGTGAAGTCAACGCAATTCGTCCGAGAAAAAGTTAATGTTCGATGAAGGTTAGTGAGAAAAATAGAGAAATATGATTTTCGAAAAAGTTAATGTTCGATGAAGGAGAGTTAAGTCAACGAAATTCCTCCGAGAAAAAGTTAATGTTCGATAAAGGTGAGTGAGAAAAATCACGAAATATGATTTCCGAAGAAGTTTATGTTCGATGAAGGAGAGTGAAGTCAACGAAATCTGCGAGAAAAAGTTAATGTTCGATGAAGGTGAGTGAGAAAAATCGAGAAATATGATTTTCGAAAAAGTTAATGTACGATGAAGGAGAGCGAGAAAAATCACAAAATATGATTTCCGAAATAGTTTATGTTCGATGAAAGTTAGAAAAATTGAAAAAATCACGATTTGAAAAAGTTTATGTTCGATGAAAGAGAGTGAAGACAACGAAATTCCTCCGAGAAAAAGTTAATGATCGATGAAGGTGAGTGAGAAAAATCGAGAAATATGATTTTCGAAAAAGTTAATGTTCGATGAAGGAGAGTTAAGTCAACGAAATTCCTCCGAGAAAAAGTTAATGTTCGATGAAGGTGAGTGAGAAAAATCGAGAAATATGATTCTCGAAAAAGTTAATGTTCGATGAAGGTGAGTGAGACAAATCACGAAATATGATTTCCGAAAAAGTTTATGTTCGATGAAAGTTAGAAAAATTGAGAAAATCACGATTTGAAAAAGTTTATGTTCGATGAAAGAGAGTGAAGACAACGAAATTCCTCCGAGAAAAAGTTAATGTTCGATGAAGGTGAGTGAGAAAAATAGAGAAATATGATTTTCGAAAAAGTTAATGTTCGATGAAGGAGAGTAAAGTCAACGAAATTCCTCCGAGAAAAAGTTAATGTTCGATGAAGGTGAGTGAGAAAAATCGAGAAATATGATTCTCGAAAAAGTTAATGTTCGATGAAGGTGAGTGAGACAAATCACGAAATATGATTTCCGAAAAAGTTTATGTTCGATGAAAGTTAGAAAAGCTGGAAAAATCACGATTTGACAAAGTTTATGTTCGATGAAAGAGAGTGAAGTCAACGAAATTCGTCCGAGAAAAAGTTAATGTTCGATGAAGGTTAGTGAGAAAAATAGAGAAATATGATTTTCGAAAAAGTTAATGTTCGATGAAGGAGAGTTGAGTCAACGAAATTCCTCCGAGAAAAAGTTAATGTTCGATAAAGGTGAGTGAGAAAAATCACGAAATATGATTTCCGAAGAAGTTTATGTTCGATGAAGGAGAGTGAAGTCAACGAAATCTGCGAGAAAAAGTTAATGTTCGATGAAGGTGAGTGAGAAAAATCGAGAAATATGATTTTCGAAAAAGTTAATGTACGATGAAGGAGAGTGAGAAAAATCGAAAAATATGATTTTCGAAATAGTTTATGTTCGATAAAAGTTAGAAAAATTGAAAAAATCACGATTTGAAAAAGTTTATGTTCGATGAAAGAGAGTGAAGTCAACAAAATTCGTCCGAGAAAAAGTTAATGTTCGATGAAGGTTAGTGAGAAAAATAGAGAAATATGATTTTCGAAAAAGTTAATGTTCGATGAAGGAGAGTTAAGTCAACGAAATTCCTCCGAGAAAAAGTTAATGTTCGATGAAGGTGAGTGAGAAAAATCACGAAATATGATTTCCGAAAAAGTTTATGTTCGATGAAAGTTAGAAAAGCTGAAAAAATCACGATTTGAAAAAGTTTATGTTCGATGAAAGAGAGTGAAGTCAACGAAATTCGTCCGAGAAAAAGTTAATGTTCGATGAAGGTGAGTGAGAAAAATCGAGAAATATGATTTTCGAAAAAGTTAATGTTCGATGAAGGAGAGTGAAGTCAACGAAATTCCTCCGAGAAAAAGTTAATGTTCGATGAAGGTGAGTGAGAAAAATAGAGAAATATGATTTTCGAAAAAGTTAATGTTCGATGAAGGAGAGTTAAGTCAACGAAATTCCTCCGAGAAAAAGTTAATGTTCGATGAAGGTGAGTGAGAAAAATCACGAAATATGATTTCCGAAGAAGTTTATGTTCGATGAAGGAGAGTGAAGTCAACGAAATCTGCGAGAAAAAGTTAATGTTCGATGAAGGTGAGTGAGAAAAATCGAGAAATATGATTTTCGAAAAAGTTAATGTACGATGAAGGTGAGTGAGAAAAATCGAGAAATATGATTTTCGAAAAAGTTAATGTTCGATGAAGGAGAGTAAGGTCAACGAAATTCGTCCGAGAAAAAGTTAATGTTCGATGAAGGTGAGTGAGAAAAATCGAGAAATATGATTCTCGAAAAAGTTAATGTTCGATGAAGGTGAGTGAGACAAATCACGAAATATGATTTCCGAAAAAGTTTATGTTCGATGAAAGTTAGAAAAATTGAGAAAATCACGATTTGAAAAAGTTTATGTTCGATGAAAGAGAGTGAAGACAACGAAATTCCTCCGAGAAAAAGTTAATGTTCGATGAAGGTGAGTGAGAAAAATCGAGAAATATGATTTTCGAAAAAGTTAATGTTCGATGAAGGAGAGTTAAGTCAACGAAATTCCTCCGAGAAAAAGTTAATGTTCGATGAAGGTGAGTGAGAAAAATCGAGAAATATGATTTTCGAAAAAGTTAATGTACGATGAAGGTGAGTGAGAAAAATCACGAAATATGATTTCCGAAAAAGTTTATGTTCGATGAAAGTTAGAAAAGCCTAAAAAATCACGATTTGAAAAAGTTTATGTTCGATGAAAGAGAGTGAAGTCAACGAAATTCGTCCGAGAAAAAGTTAATGTTCGATGAAGGTTAGTGAGAAAAATAGAGAAATATGATTTTCGAAAAAGTTAATGTTCGATGAAGGAGAGTTAAGTCAACGAAATTCCTCCGAGAAAAAGTTAATGTTCGGTGAAGGTGAGTGAGAAAAATCGAGAAATATGATTTTCGAAAAAGTTAATGTTCGATGAAGGAGAGTGAAGTCAACGAAATTCCTCCGAGAAAAAGTTAATGTTCGATGAAGGTGAGTGAGAAAAATAGAGAAATATGATTTTCGAAAAAGTTAATGTTCGATGAAGGAGAGTAAAGTCAACGAAATTCCTCCGAGAAAAAGTTAATGTTCGATGAAGGTGAGTGAGAAAAATCGAGAAATATGATTCTCGAAAAAGTTAATGTTCGATGAAGGTGAGTGAGACAAACCACGAAATATGATTTTCGAAAAAGTTAATGTTCGATGAAGGAGAGTGAAGTCAACGAAATTCCTCCGAGAAAAAGTTAATGTTCGATGAAGGTGAGTGAGGAAAATAGAGAAATATGACTTTCGAAAAAGTTAATGTTCGATGAAGGTGAGTGAGAAAAATAGAGAAATATGATTTTCGAAAAAGTTAATGTTCGATGAAGGAGAGTGAGAAAAATCACAAAATATGATTTCCGAAATAGTTTATGTTCGATGAAAGTTAGAAAAATTGAAAAAATCACGATTTGAAAAAGTTTATGTTCGATGAAAGAGAGTGAAGTCAACGAAATTCGTCCGAGAAAAAGTTAATGTTCGATGAAGGTGAGTGAGAAAAATCGAGAAATATGATTTTCGAAAAAGTTAATGTTCGATGAAGGAGAGTTAAGTCAACGAAATTCCTCCGAGAAAAAGTTAATGTTCGATAAAGGTGAGTGAGAAAAATAGAGAAATATGATTTTCGAAAAAGTTGATGTTCGATGAAGGTGAGTGAGAAAAATCACGAAATATGATTTCCGAAAAAGTTTATGTTCGATGAAAGTTAGAAAAGCTGAAAAAATCACGATTTGAAAAAGTTTATGTTCGATGAAAGAGAGTGAAGTCAACGAAATTCGTCCGAGAAAAAGTTAATGTTCGATGAAGGTGAGTGAGAAAAATCGAGAAATATGATTTTCGAAAAAGTTAATGTTCGATGAAGGAGAGTGAAGTCAACGAAATTCGTCCGAGAAAAAGTTAATGTTCGATGAAGGTGAGTGAGAAAAATCGAGAAATATGATTCTCGAAAAAGTTAATGTTCGATGAAGGTGAGTGAGACAAATCACGAAATATGATTTCCGAAAAAGTTTATGTTCGATGAAAGTTAGAAAAATTGAGAAAATCACGATTTGAAAAAGTTTATGTTCGATGAAAGAGAGTGAAGACAACGAAATTCCTCCGAGAAAAAGTTAATGATCGATGAAGGTGAGTGAGAAAAATCGAGAAATATGATTTTCGAAAAAGTTAATGTTCGATGAAGGAGAGTTAAGTCAACGAAATTCCTCCGAGAAAAAGTTAATGTTCGATGAAGGTGAGTGAGAAAAATCGAGAAATATGATTTTCGAAAAAGTTAATGTACGATGAAGGTGAGTGAGAAAAATCACGAAATATGATTTCCGAAAAAGTCTTTGTTCGATGAAAGTTAGAAAAATGAAAAAATCACGATTTGAAAAAGTTTATGTTCGATGAAAGAGAGTGAAGTCAACGAAATTCGTCCGAGAAAAAGTTAATGTTCGATGAAGGTTAGTGAGAAAAATAGAGAAATATGATTTTCGAAAAAGTTAATGTTCGATGAAGGAGAGTTAAGTCAACGAAATTCCTCCGAGAAAAAGTTAATGTTCGATAAAGGTGAGTGAGAAAAATCACGAAATATGATTTCCGAAGAAGTTTATGTTCGATGAAGGAGAGTGAAGTCAACGAAATCTGCGAGAAAAAGTTAATGTTCGATGAAGGTGAGTGAGAAAAATCGAGAAATATGATTTTCGAAAAAGTTAATGTACGATGAAGGAGAGCGAGAAAAATCACAAAATATGATTTCCGAAATAGTTTATGTTCGATGAAAGTTAGAAAAATTGAAAAAATCACGATTTGAAAAAGTTTATGTTCGATGAAAGAGAGTGAAGACAACGAAATTCCTCCGAGAAAAAGTTAATGATCGATGAAGGTGAGTGAGAAAAATCGAGAAATATGATTTTCGAAAAAGTTAATGTTCGATGAAGGAGAGTTAAGTCAACGAAATTCCTCCGAGAAAAAGTTAATGTTCGATGAAGGTGAGTGAGAAAAATCGAGAAATATGATTCTCGAAAAAGTTAATGTTCGATGAAGGTGAGTGAGACAAATCACGAAATATGATTTCCGAAAAAGTTTATGTTCGATGAAAGTTAGAAAAATTGAGAAAATCACGATTTGAAAAAGTTTATGTTCGATGAAAGAGAGTGAAGACAACGAAATTCCTCCGAGAAAAAGTTAATGTTCGATGAAGGTGAGTGAGAAAAATAGAGAAATATGATTTTCGAAAAAGTTAATGTTCGATGAAGGAGAGTAAAGTCAACGAAATTCCTCCGAGAAAAAGTTAATGTTCGATGAAGGTGAGTGAGAAAAATCGAGAAATATGATTCTCGAAAAAGTTAATGTTCGATGAAGGTGAGTGAGACAAATCACGAAATATGATTTCCGAAAAAGTTTATGTTCGATGAAAGTTAGAAAAGCTGGAAAAATCACGATTTGACAAAGTTTATGTTCGATGAAAGAGAGTGAAGTCAACGAAATTCGTCCGAGAAAAAGTTAATGTTCGATGAAGGTTAGTGAGAAAAATAGAGAAATATGATTTTCGAAAAAGTTAATGTTCGATGAAGGAGAGTTAAGTCAACGAAATTCCTCCGAGAAAAAGTTAATGTTCGATAAAGGTGAGTGAGAAAAATCACGAAATATGATTTCCGAAGAAGTTTATGTTCGATGAAGGAGAGTGAAGTCAACGAAATCTGCGAGAAAAAGTTAATGTTCGATGAAGGTGAGTGAGAAAAATCGAGAAATATGATTTTCGAAAAAGTTAATGTACGATGAAGGAGAGTGAGAAAAATCGAAAAATATGATTTTCGAAATAGTTTATGTTCGATAAAAGTTAGAAAAATTGAAAAAATCACGATTTGAAAAAGTTTATGTTCGATGAAAGAGAGTGAAGTCAACAAAATTCGTCCGAGAAAAAGTTAATGTTCGATGAAGGTTAGTGAGAAAAATAGAGAAATATGATTTTCGAAAAAGTTAATGTTCGATGAAGGAGAGTTAAGTCAACGAAATTCCTCCGAGAAAAAGTTAATGTTCGATGAAGGTGAGTGAGAAAAATCACGAAATATGATTTCCGAAAAAGTTTATGTTCGATGAAAGTTAGAAAAGCTGAAAAAATCACGATTTGAAAAAGTTTATGTTCGATGAAAGAGAGTGAAGTCAACGAAATTCGTCCGAGAAAAAGTTAATGTTCGATGAAGGTGAGTGAGAAAAATCGAGAAATATGATTTTCGAAAAAGTTAATGTTCGATGAAGGAGAGTGAAGTCAACGAAATTCCTCCGAGAAAAAGTTAATGTTCGATGAAGGTGAGTGAGAAAAATAGAGAAATATGATTTTCGAAAAAGTTAATGTTCGATGAAGGAGAGTTAAGTCAACGAAATTCCTCCGAGAAAAAGTTAATGTTCGATGAAGGTGAGTGAGAAAAATCACGAAATATGATTTCCGAAGAAGTTTATGTTCGATGAAGGAGAGTGAAGTCAACGAAATCTGCGAGAAAAAGTTAATGTTCGATGAAGGTGAGTGAGAAAAATCGAGAAATATGATTTTCGAAAAAGTTAATGTACGATGAAGGTGAGTGAGAAAAATCGAGAAATATGATTTTCGAAAAAGTTAATGTTCGATGAAGGAGAGTAAGGTCAACGAAATTCGTCCGAGAAAAAGTTAATGTTCGATGAAGGTGAGTGAGAAAAATCGAGAAATATGATTCTCGAAAAAGTTAATGTTCGATGAAGGTGAGTGAGACAAATCACGAAATATGATTTCCGAAAAAGTTTATGTTCGATGAAAGTTAGAAAAATTGAGAAAATCACGATTTGAAAAAGTTTATGTTCGATGAAAGAGAGTGAAGACAACGAAATTCCTCCGAGAAAAAGTTAATGATCGATGAAGGTGAGTGAGAAAAATCGAGAAATATGATTTTCGAAAAAGTTAATGTTCGATGAAGGAGAGTTAAGTCAACGAAATTCCTCCGAGAAAAAGTTAATGTTCGATGAAGGTGAGTGAGAAAAATCGAGAAATATGATTTTCGAAAAAGTTAATGTTCGATGAAAGAGAGTGAAGACAACGAAATTCCTCCGAGAAAAAGTTAATGTTCGATGAAGGTGAGTGAGAAAAATCGAGAAATATGATTTTCGAAAAAGTTAATGTTCGATGAAGGAGAGTGAAGTCAACGAAATTCCTCCGAGAAAAAGTTAATGTTCGATGAAGGTGAGTGAGAAAAATAGAGAAATATGATTTTCAAAAAAGTTAATGTTCGATGAAGGAGAGTAAAGTCAACGAAATTCCTCCGAGAAAAAGTTAAAGTTCGATGAAGGTGAGTGAGAAAAATCGAGAAATATGATTCTCGAAAAAGTTAATGTTCGATGAAGGTGAGTGAGACAAATCACGAAATATGATTTTCGAAAAAGTTAATGTTCGATGAAGGAGAGTGAAGTCAACGAAATTCCTCCGAGAAAAAGTTGATGTTCGATGAAGGTGAGTGAGGAAAATAGAGAAATATGACTTTCGAAAAAGTTAATGTTCGATGAAGGTGAGTGAGAAAAATAGAGAAATATGATTTTCGAAAAAGTTAATGTTCGATGAAGGAGAGTGAGAAAAATCACAAAATATGATTTCCGAAATAGTTTATGTTCGATGAAAGTTGGAAAAATTGAAAAAATCACGATTTGAAAAAGTTTATGTTCGATGAAAGAGAGTGAAGTCAACGAAATTCGTCCGAGAAAAAGTTAATGTTCGATGAAGGTGAGTGAGAAAAATCGAGAAATATGATTTTCGAAAAAGTTAATGTTCGATGAAGGAGAGTTAAGTCAACGAAATTCCTCCGAGAAAAAGTTAATGTTCGATAAAGGTGAGTGAGAAAAATAGAGAAATATGATTTTCGAAAAAGTTAATGTTCGATAAAGGTGAGTGAGAAAAATCACGAAATATGATTTCCGAAAAAGTTTATGTTCGATGAAAGTTAGAAAAGCTGAAAAAATCACGATTTGAAAAAGTTTATGTTCGATGAAAGAGAGTGAAGTCAACGAAATTCGTCCGAGAAAAAGTTAATGTTCGATGAAGGTGAGTGAGAAAAATCGAGAAATATGATTTTCGAAAAAGTTAATGTTCGATGAAGGAGAGTGAAGTCAACGAAATTCCTCCGAGAAAAAGTTAATGTTCGATGAAGGTGAGTGGGAAAAATAGAGAAATATGATTTTCGAAAAAGTTAATGTTCGATGAAGGAGAGTAAAGTCAACGAAATTCCTCCGAGAAAAAGTTAATGTTCGATGAAGGTGAGTGAGAAAAATCACGAAATATGATTTCCGAAAAAGTTTATGTTCGATGAAAGTTAGAAAAGCCTAAAAAATCACGATTTGAAAAAGTTTATGTTCGATGAAAGAGAGTGAAGTCAACGAAATTCGTCCGAGAAAAAGTTAATGTTCGATGAAGGTTAGTGAGAAAAATAGAGAAATATGATTTTCGAAAAAGTTAATGTTCGATGAAGGAGAGTTAAGTCAACGAAATTCCTCCGAGAAAAAGTTAATGTTCGGTGAAGGTGAGTGAGAAAAATCGAGAAATATGATTTTCGAAAAAGTTAATGTTCGATGAAGGAGAGTGAAGTCAACGAAATTCCTCCGAGAAAAAGTTAATGTTCGATGAAGGTGAGTGAGAAAAATAGAGAAATATGATTTTCGAAAAAGTTAATGTTCGATGAAGGAGAGTAAAGTCAACGAAATTCCTCCGAGAAAAAGTTAATGTTCGATGAAGGTGAGTGAGAAAAATCGAGAAATATGATTCTCGAAAAAGTTAATGTTCGATGAAGGTGAGTGAGACAAACCACGAAATATGATTTTCGAAAAAGTTAATGTTCGATGAAGGAGAGTGAAGTCAACGAAATTCCTCCGAGAAAAAGTTAATGTTCGATGAAGGTGAGTGAGGAAAATAGAGAAATATGACTTTCGAAAAAGTTAATGTTCGATGAAGGTGAGTGAGAAAAATAGAGAAATATGATTTTCGAAAAAGTTAATGTTCGATGAAGGAGAGTGAGAAAAATCACAAAATATGATTTCCGAAATAGTTTATGTTCGATGAAAGTTAGAAAAATTGAAAAAATCACGATTTGAAAAAGTTTATGTTCGATGAAAGAGAGTGAAGTCAACGAAATTCGTCCGAGAAAAAGTTAATGTTCGATGAAGGTGAGTGAGAAAAATCGAGAAATATGATTTTCGAAAAAGTTAATGTTCGATGAAGGAGAGTTAAGTCAACGAAATTCCTCCGAGAAAAAGTTAATGTTCGATAAAGGTGAGTGAGAAAAATAGAGAAATATGATTTTCGAAAAAGTTGATGTTCGATGAAGGTGAGTGAGAAAAATCACGAAATATGATTTCCGAAAAAGTTTATGTTCGATGAAAGTTAGAAAAGCTGAAAAAATCACGATTTGAAAAAGTTTATGTTCGATGAAAGAGAGTGAAGTCAACGAAATTCGTCCGAGAAAAAGTTAATGTTCGATGAAGGTGAGTGAGAAAAATCGAGAAATATGATTTTCGAAAAAGTTAATGTTCGATGAAGGAGAGTGAAGTCAACGAAATTCGTCCGAGAAAAAGTTAATGTTCGATGAAGGTGAGTGAGAAAAATCGAGAAATATGATTCTCGAAAAAGTTAATGTTCGATGAAGGTGAGTGAGACAAATCACGAAATATGATTTCCGAAAAAGTTTATGTTCGATGAAAGTTAGAAAAATTGAGAAAATCACGATTTGAAAAAGTTTATGTTCGATGAAAGAGAGTGAAGACAACGAAATTCCTCCGAGAAAAAGTTAATGATCGATGAAGGTGAGTGAGAAAAATCGAGAAATATGATTTTCGAAAAAGTTAATGTTCGATGAAGGAGAGTTAAGTCAACGAAATTCCTCCGAGAAAAAGTTAATGTTCGATGAAGGTGAGTGAGAAAAATCGAGAAATATGATTTTCGAAAAAGTTAATGTACGATGAAGGTGAGTGAGAAAAATCACGAAATATGATTTCCGAAAAAGTCTTTGTTCGATGAAAGTTAGAAAAATGAAAAAATCACGATTTGAAAAAGTTTATGTTCGATGAAAGAGAGTGAAGTCAACGCAATTCGTCCGAGAAAAAGTTAATGTTCGATGAAGGTTAGTGAGAAAAATAGAGAAATATGATTTTCGAAAAAGTTAATGTTCGATGAAGGAGAGTTAAGTCAACGAAATTCCTCCGAGAAAAAGTTAATGTTCGATAAAGGTGAGTGAGAAAAATCACGAAATATGATTTCCGAAGAAGTTTATGTTCGATGAAGGAGAGTGAAGTCAACGAAATCTGCGAGAAAAAGTTAATGTTCGATGAAGGTGAGTGAGAAAAATCGAGAAATATGATTTTCGAAAAAGTTAATGTACGATGAAGGAGAGCGAGAAAAATCACAAAATATGATTTCCGAAATAGTTTATGTTCGATGAAAGTTAGAAAAATTGAAAAAATCACGATTTGAAAAAGTTTATGTTCGATGAAAGAGAGTGAAGACAACGAAATTCCTCCGAGAAAAAGTTAATGATCGATGAAGGTGAGTGAGAAAAATCGAGAAATATGATTTTCGAAAAAGTTAATGTTCGATGAAGGAGAGTTAAGTCAACGAAATTCCTCCGAGAAAAAGTTAATGTTCGATGAAGGTGAGTGAGAAAAATCGAGAAATATGATTCTCGAAAAAGTTAATGTTCGATGAAGGTGAGTGAGACAAATCACGAAATATGATTTCCGAAAAAGTTTATGTTCGATGAAAGTTAGAAAAATTGAGAAAATCACGATTTGAAAAAGTTTATGTTCGATGAAAGAGAGTGAAGACAACGAAATTCCTCCGAGAAAAAGTTAATGTTCGATGAAGGTGAGTGAGAAAAATAGAGAAATATGATTTTCGAAAAAGTTAATGTTCGATGAAGGAGAGTAAAGTCAACGAAATTCCTCCGAGAAAAAGTTAATGTTCGATGAAGGTGAGTGAGAAAAATCGAGAAATATGATTCTCGAAAAAGTTAATGTTCGATGAAGGTGAGTGAGACAAATCACGAAATATGATTTCCGAAAAAGTTTATGTTCGATGAAAGTTAGAAAAGCTGGAAAAATCACGATTTGACAAAGTTTATGTTCGATGAAAGAGAGTGAAGTCAACGAAATTCGTCCGAGAAAAAGTTAATGTTCGATGAAGGTTAGTGAGAAAAATAGAGAAATATGATTTTCGAAAAAGTTAATGTTCGATGAAGGAGAGTTGAGTCAACGAAATTCCTCCGAGAAAAAGTTAATGTTCGATAAAGGTGAGTGAGAAAAATCACGAAATATGATTTCCGAAGAAGTTTATGTTCGATGAAGGAGAGTGAAGTCAACGAAATCTGCGAGAAAAAGTTAATGTTCGATGAAGGTGAGTGAGAAAAATCGAGAAATATGATTTTCGAAAAAGTTAATGTACGATGAAGGAGAGTGAGAAAAATCGAAAAATATGATTTTCGAAATAGTTTATGTTCGATAAAAGTTAGAAAAATTGAAAAAATCACGATTTGAAAAAGTTTATGTTCGATGAAAGAGAGTGAAGTCAACAAAATTCGTCCGAGAAAAAGTTAATGTTCGATGAAGGTTAGTGAGAAAAATAGAGAAATATGATTTTCGAAAAAGTTAATGTTCGATGAAGGAGAGTTAAGTCAACGAAATTCCTCCGAGAAAAAGTTAATGTTCGATGAAGGTGAGTGAGAAAAATCACGAAATATGATTTCCGAAAAAGTTTATGTTCGATGAAAGTTAGAAAAGCTGAAAAAATCACGATTTGAAAAAGTTTATGTTCGATGAAAGAGAGTGAAGTCAACGAAATTCGTCCGAGAAAAAGTTAATGTTCGATGAAGGTGAGTGAGAAAAATCGAGAAATATGATTTTCGAAAAAGTTAATGTTCGATGAAGGAGAGTGAAGTCAACGAAATTCCTCCGAGAAAAAGTTAATGTTCGATGAAGGTGAGTGAGAAAAATAGAGAAATATGATTTTCGAAAAAGTTAATGTTCGATGAAGGAGAGTTAAGTCAACGAAATTCCTCCGAGAAAAAGTTAATGTTCGATGAAGGTGAGTGAGAAAAATCACGAAATATGATTTCCGAAGAAGTTTATGTTCGATGAAGGAGAGTGAAGTCAACGAAATCTGCGAGAAAAAGTTAATGTTCGATGAAGGTGAGTGAGAAAAATCGAGAAATATGATTTTCGAAAAAGTTAATGTACGATGAAGGTGAGTGAGAAAAATCGAGAAATATGATTTTCGAAAAAGTTAATGTTCGATGAAGGAGAGTAAGGTCAACGAAATTCGTCCGAGAAAAAGTTAATGTTCGATGAAGGTGAGTGAGAAAAATCGAGAAATATGATTCTCGAAAAAGTTAATGTTCGATGAAGGTGAGTGAGACAAATCACGAAATATGATTTCCGAAAAAGTTTATGTTCGATGAAAGTTAGAAAAATTGAGAAAATCACGATTTGAAAAAGTTTATGTTCGATGAAAGAGAGTGAAGACAACGAAATTCCTCCGAGAAAAAGTTAATGTTCGATGAAGGTGAGTGAGAAAAATCGAGAAATATGATTTTCGAAAAAGTTAATGTTCGATGAAGGAGAGTTAAGTCAACGAAATTCCTCCGAGAAAAAGTTAATGTTCGATGAAGGTGAGTGAGAAAAATCGAGAAATATGATTTTCGAAAAAGTTAATGTACGATGAAGGTGAGTGAGAAAAATCACGAAATATGATTTCCGAAAAAGTTTATGTTCGATGAAAGTTAGAAAAGCCTAAAAAATCACGATTTGAAAAAGTTTATGTTCGATGAAAGAGAGTGAAGTCAACGAAATTCGTCCGAGAAAAAGTTAATGTTCGATGAAGGTTAGTGAGAAAAATAGAGAAATATGATTTTCGAAAAAGTTAATGTTCGATGAAGGAGAGTTAAGTCAACGAAATTCCTCCGAGAAAAAGTTAATGTTCGGTGAAGGTGAGTGAGAAAAATCGAGAAATATGATTTTCGAAAAAGTTAATGTTCGATGAAGGAGAGTGAAGTCAACGAAATTCCTCCGAGAAAAAGTTAATGTTCGATGAAGGTGAGTGAGAAAAATAGAGAAATATGATTTTCGAAAAAGTTAATGTTCGATGAAGGAGAGTAAAGTCAACGAAATTCCTCCGAGAAAAAGTTAATGTTCGATGAAGGTGAGTGAGAAAAATCGAGAAATATGATTCTCGAAAAAGTTAATGTTCGATGAAGGTGAGTGAGACAAACCACGAAATATGATTTTCGAAAAAGTTAATGTTCGATGAAGGAGAGTGAAGTCAACGAAATTCCTCCGAGAAAAAGTTAATGTTCGATGAAGGTGAGTGAGGAAAATAGAGAAATATGACTTTCGAAAAAGTTAATGTTCGATGAAGGTGAGTGAGAAAAATAGAGAAATATGATTTTCGAAAAAGTTAATGTTCGATGAAGGAGAGTGAGAAAAATCACAAAATATGATTTCCGAAATAGTTTATGTTCGATGAAAGTTAGAAAAATTGAAAAAATCACGATTTGAAAAAGTTTATGTTCGATGAAAGAGAGTGAAGTCAACGAAATTCGTCCGAGAAAAAGTTAATGTTCGATGAAGGTGAGTGAGAAAAATCGAGAAATATGATTTTCGAAAAAGTTAATGTTCGATGAAGGAGAGTTAAGTCAACGAAATTCCTCCGAGAAAAAGTTAATGTTCGATAAAGGTGAGTGAGAAAAATAGAGAAATATGATTTTCGAAAAAGTTGATGTTCGATGAAGGTGAGTGAGAAAAATCACGAAATATGATTTCCGAAAAAGTTTATGTTCGATGAAAGTTAGAAAAGCTGAAAAAATCACGATTTGAAAAAGTTTATGTTCGATGAAAGAGAGTGAAGTCAACGAAATTCGTCCGAGAAAAAGTTAATGTTCGATGAAGGTGAGTGAGAAAAATCGAGAAATATGATTTTCGAAAAAGTTAATGTTCGATGAAGGAGAGTGAAGTCAACGAAATTCGTCCGAGAAAAAGTTAATGTTCGATGAAGGTGAGTGAGAAAAATCGAGAAATATGATTCTCGAAAAAGTTAATGTTCGATGAAGGTGAGTGAGACAAATCACGAAATATGATTTCCGAAAAAGTTTATGTTCGATGAAAGTTAGAAAAATTGAGAAAATCACGATTTGAAAAAGTTTATGTTCGATGAAAGAGAGTGAAGACAACGAAATTCCTCCGAGAAAAAGTTAATGATCGATGAAGGTGAGTGAGAAAAATCGAGAAATATGATTTTCGAAAAAGTTAATGTTCGATGAAGGAGAGTTAAGTCAACGAAATTCCTCCGAGAAAAAGTTAATGTTCGATGAAGGTGAGTGAGAAAAATCGAGAAATATGATTTTCGAAAAAGTTAATGTACGATGAAGGTGAGTGAGAAAAATCACGAAATATGATTTCCGAAAAAGTCTTTGTTCGATGAAAGTTAGAAAAATGAAAAAATCACGATTTGAAAAAGTTTATGTTCGATGAAAGAGAGTGAAGTCAACGAAATTCGTCCGAGAAAAAGTTAATGTTCGATGAAGGTTAGTGAGAAAAATAGAGAAATATGATTTTCGAAAAAGTTAATGTTCGATGAAGGAGAGTTAAGTCAACGAAATTCCTCCGAGAAAAAGTTAATGTTCGATAAAGGTGAGTGAGAAAAATCACGAAATATGATTTCCGAAGAAGTTTATGTTCGATGAAGGAGAGTGAAGTCAACGAAATCTGCGAGAAAAAGTTAATGTTCGATGAAGGTGAGTGAGAAAAATCGAGAAATATGATTTTCGAAAAAGTTAATGTACGATGAAGGAGAGCGAGAAAAATCACAAAATATGATTTCCGAAATAGTTTATGTTCGATGAAAGTTAGAAAAATTGAAAAAATCACGATTTGAAAAAGTTTATGTTCGATGAAAGAGAGTGAAGACAACGAAATTCCTCCGAGAAAAAGTTAATGATCGATGAAGGTGAGTGAGAAAAATCGAGAAATATGATTTTCGAAAAAGTTAATGTTCGATGAAGGAGAGTTAAGTCAACGAAATTCCTCCGAGAAAAAGTTAATGTTCGATGAAGGTGAGTGAGAAAAATCGAGAAATATGATTCTCGAAAAAGTTAATGTTCGATGAAGGTGAGTGAGACAAATCACGAAATATGATTTCCGAAAAAGTTTATGTTCGATGAAAGTTAGAAAAATTGAGAAAATCACGATTTGAAAAAGTTTATGTTCGATGAAAGAGAGTGAAGACAACGAAATTCCTCCGAGAAAAAGTTAATGTTCGATGAAGGTGAGTGAGAAAAATAGAGAAATATGATTTTCGAAAAAGTTAATGTTCGATGAAGGAGAGTAAAGTCAACGAAATTCCTCCGAGAAAAAGTTAATGTTCGATGAAGGTGAGTGAGAAAAATCGAGAAATATGATTCTCGAAAAAGTTAATGTTCGATGAAGGTGAGTGAGACAAATCACGAAATATGATTTCCGAAAAAGTTTATGTTCGATGAAAGTTAGAAAAGCTGGAAAAATCACGATTTGACAAAGTTTATGTTCGATGAAAGAGAGTGAAGTCAACGAAATTCGTCCGAGAAAAAGTTAATGTTCGATGAAGGTTAGTGAGAAAAATAGAGAAATATGATTTTCGAAAAAGTTAATGTTCGATGAAGGAGAGTTAAGTCAACGAAATTCCTCCGAGAAAAAGTTAATGTTCGATAAAGGTGAGTGAGAAAAATCACGAAATATGATTTCCGAAGAAGTTTATGTTCGATGAAGGAGAGTGAAGTCAACGAAATCTGCGAGAAAAAGTTAATGTTCGATGAAGGTGAGTGAGAAAAATCGAGAAATATGATTTTCGAAAAAGTTAATGTACGATGAAGGAGAGTGAGAAAAATCGAAAAATATGATTTTCGAAATAGTTTATGTTCGATAAAAGTTAGAAAAATTGAAAAAATCACGATTTGAAAAAGTTTATGTTCGATGAAAGAGAGTGAAGTCAACAAAATTCGTCCGAGAAAAAGTTAATGTTCGATGAAGGTTAGTGAGAAAAATAGAGAAATATGATTTTCGAAAAAGTTAATGTTCGATGAAGGAGAGTTAAGTCAACGAAATTCCTCCGAGAAAAAGTTAATGTTCGATGAAGGTGAGTGAGAAAAATCACGAAATATGATTTCCGAAAAAGTTTATGTTCGATGAAAGTTAGAAAAGCTGAAAAAATCACGATTTGAAAAAGTTTATGTTCGATGAAAGAGAGTGAAGTCAACGAAATTCGTCCGAGAAAAAGTTAATGTTCGATGAAGGTGAGTGAGAAAAATCGAGAAATATGATTTTCGAAAAAGTTAATGTTCGATGAAGGAGAGTGAAGTCAACGAAATTCCTCCGAGAAAAAGTTAATGTTCGATGAAGGTGAGTGAGAAAAATAGAGAAATATGATTTTCGAAAAAGTTAATGTTCGATGAAGGAGAGTTAAGTCAACGAAATTCCTCCGAGAAAAAGTTAATGTTCGATGAAGGTGAGTGAGAAAAATCACGAAATATGATTTCCGAAGAAGTTTATGTTCGATGAAGGAGAGTGAAGTCAACGAAATCTGCGAGAAAAAGTTAATGTTCGATGAAGGTGAGTGAGAAAAATCGAGAAATATGATTTTCGAAAAAGTTAATGTACGATGAAGGTGAGTGAGAAAAATCGAGAAATATGATTTTCGAAAAAGTTAATGTTCGATGAAGGAGAGTAAGGTCAACGAAATTCGTCCGAGAAAAAGTTAATGTTCGATGAAGGTGAGTGAGAAAAATCGAGAAATATGATTCTCGAAAAAGTTAATGTTCGATGAAGGTGAGTGAGACAAATCACGAAATATGATTTCCGAAAAAGTTTATGTTCGATGAAAGTTAGAAAAATTGAGAAAATCACGATTTGAAAAAGTTTATGTTCGATGAAAGAGAGTGAAGACAACGAAATTCCTCCGAGAAAAAGTTAATGATCGATGAAGGTGAGTGAGAAAAATCGAGAAATATGATTTTCGAAAAAGTTAATGTTCGATGAAGGAGAGTTAAGTCAACGAAATTCCTCCGAGAAAAAGTTAATGTTCGATGAAGGTGAGTGAGAAAAATCGAGAAATATGATTTTCGAAAAAGTTAATGTACGATGAAGGTGAGTGAGAAAAATCACGAAATATGATTTCCGAAAAAGTCTTTGTTCGATGAAAGTTAGAAAAATGAAAAAATCACGATTTGAAAAAGTTTATGTTCGATGAAAGAGAGTGAAGTCAACGAAATTCGTCCGAGAAAAAGTTAATGTTCGATGAAGGTTAGTGAGAAAAATAGAGAAATATGATTTTCGAAAAAGTTAATGTTCGATGAAGGAGAGTTAAGTCAACGAAATTCCTCCGAGAAAAAGTTAATGTTCGATAAAGGTGAGTGAGAAAAATCACGAAATATGATTTCCGAAGAAGTTTATGTTCGATGAAGGAGAGTGAAGTCAACGAAATCTGCGAGAAAAAGTTAATGTTCGATGAAGGTGAGTGAGAAAAATCGAGAAATATGATTTTCGAAAAAGTTAATGTACGATGAAGGAGAGCGAGAAAAATCACAAAATATGATTTCCGAAATAGTTTATGTTCGATGAAAGTTAGAAAAATTGAAAAAATCACGATTTGAAAAAGTTTATGTTCGATGAAAGAGAGTGAAGACAACGAAATTCCTCCGAGAAAAAGTTAATGATCGATGAAGGTGAGTGAGAAAAATCGAGAAATATGATTTTCGAAAAAGTTAATGTTCGATGAAGGAGAGTTAAGTCAACGAAATTCCTCCGAGAAAAAGTTAATGTTCGATGAAGGTGAGTGAGAAAAATCGAGAAATATGATTCTCGAAAAAGTTAATGTTCGATGAAGGTGAGTGAGACAAATCACGAAATATGATTTCCGAAAAAGTTTATGTTCGATGAAAGTTAGAAAAATTGAGAAAATCACGATTTGAAAAAGTTTATGTTCGATGAAAGAGAGTGAAGACAACGAAATTCCTCCGAGAAAAAGTTAATGTTCGATGAAGGTGAGTGAGAAAAATAGAGAAATATGATTTTCGAAAAAGTTAATGTTCGATGAAGGAGAGTAAAGTCAACGAAATTCCTCCGAGAAAAAGTTAATGTTCGATGAAGGTGAGTGAGAAAAATCGAGAAATATGATTCTCGAAAAAGTTAATGTTCGATGAAGGTGAGTGAGACAAATCACGAAATATGATTTCCGAAAAAGTTTATGTTCGATGAAAGTTAGAAAAGCTGGAAAAATCACGATTTGACAAAGTTTATGTTCGATGAAAGAGAGTGAAGTCAACGAAATTCGTCCGAGAAAAAGTTAATGTTCGATGAAGGTTAGTGAGAAAAATAGAGAAATATGATTTTCGAAGAAGTTAATGTTCGATGAAGGAGAGTTAAGTCAACGAAATTCCTCCGAGAAAAAGTTAATGTTCGATAAAGGTGAGTGAGAAAAATCACGAAATATGATTTCCGAAGAAGTTTATGTTCGATGAAGGAGAGTGAAGTCAACGAAATCTGCGAGAAAAAGTTAATGTTCGATGAAGGTGAGTGAGAAAAATCGAGAAATATGATTTTCGAAAAAGTTAATGTACGATGAAGGAGAGTGAGAAAAATCGAAAAATATGATTTTCGAAATAGTTTATGTTCGATAAAAGTTAGAAAAATTGAAAAAATCACGATTTGAAAAAGTTTATGTTCGATGAAAGAGAGTGAAGTCAACAAAATTCGTCCGAGAAAAAGTTAATGTTCGATGAAGGTTAGTGAGAAAAATAGAGAAATATGATTTTCGAAAAAGTTAATGTTCGATGAAGGAGAGTTAAGTCAACGAAATTCCTCCGAGAAAAAGTTAATGTTCGATGAAGGTGAGTGAGAAAAATCACGAAATATGATTTCCGAAAAAGTTTATGTTCGATGAAGGAGAGTGAAGTCAACGAAATTCCTCCGAGAAAAAGTTAATGTTCGATGAAGGTGAGTGAGAAAAATAGAGAAATATGATTTTCGAAAAAGTTAATGTTCGATGAAGGAGAGTAAAGTCAACGAAATTCCTCCGAGAAAAAGTTAATGTTCGATGAAGGTGAGTGAGAAAAATCGAGAAATATGATTCTCGAAAAAGTTAATGTTCGATGAAGGTGAGTGAGACAAATCACGAAATATGATTTTCGAAAAAGTTAATGTTCGATGAAGGAGAGTGAAGTCAACGAAATTCCTCCGAGAAAAAGTTAATGTTCGATGAAGGTGAGTGAGGAAAATAGAGAAATATGACTTTCGAAAAAGTTAATGTTCGATGAAGGTGAGTGAGAAAAATAGAGAAATATGATTTTCGAAAAAGTTAATGTTCGATGAAGGAGAGTGAGAAAAATCACAAAATATGATTTCCGAAATAGTTTATGTTCGATGAAAGTTGGAAAAATTGGAAAAATCACGATTTGAAAAAGTTTATGTTCGATGAAAGAGAGTGAAGTCAACGAAATTCGTCCGAGAAAAAGTTAATGTTCGATGAAGGTGAGTGAGAAAAATCGAGAAATATGATTTTCGAAAAAGTTAATGTTCGATGAAGGAGAGTGAAGTCAACGAAATTCCTCCGAGAAAAAGTTAATGTTCGATGAAGGTGAGTGGGAAAAATAGAGAAATATGATTTTCGAAAAAGTTAATGTTCGATGAAGGAGAGTAAAGTCAACGAAATTCCTCCGAGAAAAAGTTAATGTTCGATGAAGGTGAGTGAGAAAAATCGAGAAATATGATTTTCGAAAAAGTTAATGTTCGATGAAGGTTAGTGAGACAAATCACGAAATATGATTTCCGAAAAAGTTTATGTTCGATGAAAGTTAGAAAAGCTGAAAAAATCACGATTTGAAAAAGTTTATGTTCGATGAAAGAGAGTGAAGTCAACGAAATTCGTCCGAGAAAAAGTTAATGTTCGATGAAGGTGAGTGAGAAAAATCGAGAAATATGATTTTCGAAAAAGTTAATGTTCGATGAAGGAGAGTGAAGTCAACGAAATTCCTCCGAGAAAAAGTTAATGTTCGATGAAGGTGAGTGGGAAAAATAGAGAAATATGATTTTCGAAAAAGTTAATGTTCGATGAAGGAGAGTAAAGTCAACGAAATTCCTCCGAGAAAAAGTTAATGTTCGATGAAGGTGAGTGAGAAAAATCGAGAAATATGATTTTCGAAAAAGTTTATGTTCGATGAAGGTGAGTGAGACAAATCACGAAATATGATTTCCGAAAAAGTTTATGTTCGATGAAAGTTAGAAAAATTGAGAAAATCACGATTTGAAAAAGTTTATGTTCGATGAAAGAGAGTGAAGACAACGAAATTCCTCCGAGAAAAAGTTAATGTTCGATGAAGGTGAGTGAGAAAAATCGAGAAATATGATTTTCGAAAAAGTTAATGTTCGATGAAGGAGAGTTAAGTCAACGAAATTCCTCCGAGAAAAAGTTAATGTTCGATGAAGGTGAGTGAGAAAAATCGAGAAATATGATTTTCGAAAAAGTTAATGTACGATGAAGGTGAGTGAGAAAAATCACGAAATATGATTTCCGAAAAAGTTTATGTTCGATGAAAGTTAGAAAAGCTGAAAAAATCACGATTTGAAAAAGTTTATGTTCGATGAAAGAGAGTGAAGTCAACGAAATTCGTCCGAGAAAAAGTTAATGTTCGATGAAGGTTAGTGAGAAAAATAGAGAAATATGATTTTCGAAAAAGTTAATGTTCGATGAAGGAGAGTTAAGTCAACGAAATTCCTCCGAGAAAAAGTTAATGTTCGATGAAGGTGAGTGAGAAAAATCGAGAAATATGATTCTCGAAAAAGTTAATGTTCGATGAAGGTGAGTGAGACAAATCACGAAATATGATTTTCGAAAAAGTTAATGTTCGATGAAGGTTAGTGAGCCAAGTCGAGAAATATTATTTTTGAAAAAGTTTATGTACAATGAAAGTTTGAAAAATTAAAAAAATTATGATTCGAAAAAGTTTTCGTTCGATGAAAGCTAGCCTAGAGGACGAATTTCCATCGAGAAAAAGTTAATGTTCGATGGAGGTTAGTGAGAAAAATCGAGAAATATGATTTTGAAAGAAGTTTATGTTCGATGAAAGTTAGAAAAATTGAAAAAATAAAGATTCAAAAAAGTTTATGTTCGATGAAAGGGAGTAAAATCGAAAGAATATCGTCGAGAAAAAGTTTATGTTCGATGAAAGCTACCATAGTCGACGAAATTCATCTGAGAAAAAGTTAATTTTCGATGAAGGTTAGTGAGCCAAGTCGAGAAATATTATTCTTGAAAATGTTTATATTCGATGAAAGTTTGAAAAATTGAAAAAATTACGATTCGAAAAAGTTCATGTTCGATGGAAGCTAGCCTGGTTGACGAATTTCCTTTGAGAAAAAGTTAATGTTCGATGAAGGTTAGTAAGAAAAATCGAGAAATATGATTTTGAAAAAAGTTCATGTTCGATGAATGTTAGAGAAATTGAAAAAATGAAGATTCAAAAAAGTTTATGTCTGATGAAAGGGAGTGAAATTGACAAAATATCGTCGAGAAAAAGTTCATGTTCGATGAAGGTGAGTGAGGAAAATAGAGAAATATGACTTTCGAAAAAGTTAATGTTCGATGAAGGTGAGTGAGAAAAATAGAGAAATATGATTTTCGAAAAAGTTAATGTTCGATGAAGGAGAGTAAGAAAAATCACAAAATATGATTTCCGAAATAGTTTATGTTCGATGAAAGTTGGAAAAATTGGAAAAATCACGATTTGAAAAAGTTTATGTTCGATGAAAGAGAGTGAAGTCAACGAAATTCGTCCGAGAAAAAGTTAATGTTCGATGAAGGTGAGTGAGAAAAATCGAGAAATATGATTTTCGAAAAAGTTAATGTTCGATGAAGGAGAGTTAAGTCAACGAAATTCCTCCGAGAAAAAGTTAATGTTCGATAAAGGTGAGTGAGAAAAATAGAGAAATATGATTTTCGAAAAAGTTAATGTTCGATGAAGGTGAGTGAGAAAAATCACGAAATATGATTTCCGAAAAAGTTTATGTTCGATGAAAGTTAGAAAAGCTGAAAAAATCACGATTTGAAAAAGTTTATGTTCGATGAAAGAGAGTGAAGTCAACGAAATTCGTCCGAGAAAAAGTTAATGTTCGATGAAGGTGAGTGAGAAAAATCGAGAAATATGATTTTCGAAAAAGTTAATGTTCGATGAAGGAGAGTGAAGTCAACGAAATTCCTCCGAGAAAAAGTTAATGTTCGATGAAGGTGAGTGGGAAAAATAGAGAAATATGATTTTCGAAAAAGTTAATGTTCGATGAAGGAGAGTAAAGTCAACGAAATTCCTCCGAGAAAAAGTTAATGTTCGATGAAGGTGAGTGAGAAAAATCGAGAAATATGATTTTCGAAAAAGTTAATGTTCGATGAAGGTGAGTGAGACAAATCACGAAATATGATTTCCGAAAAAGTTTATGTTCGATGAAAGTTAGAAAAGCTGAAAAAATCACGATTTGAAAAAGTTTATGTTCGATGAAAGAGAGTGAAGTCAACGAAATTCGTCCGAGAAAAAGTTAATGTTCGATGAAGGTGAGTGAGAAAAATCGAGAAATATGATTTTCGAAAAAGTTAATGTTCGATGAAGGAGAGTGAAGTCAACGAAATTCCTCCGAGAAAAAGTTAATGTTCGATGAAGGTGAGTGGGAAAAATAGAGAAATATGATTTTCGAAAAAGTTAATGTTCGATGAAGGAGAGTAAAGTCAACGAAATTCCTCCGAGAAAAAGTTAATGTTCGATGAAGGTGAGTGAGAAAAATCGAGAAATATGATTTTCGAAAAAGTTTATGTTCGATGAAGGTGAGTGAGACAAATCACGAAATATGATTTCCGAAAAAGTTTATGTTCGATGGAAGTTAGAAAAATTGAGAAAATCACGATTTGAAAAAGTTTATGTTCGATGAAAGAGAGTGAAGACAACGAAATTCCTCCGAGAAAAAGTTAATGTTCGATGAAGGTGAGTGAGAAAAATCGAGAAATATGATTTTCGAAAAAGTTAATGTTCGATGAAGGAGAGTTAAGTCAACGAAATTCCTCCGAGAAAAAGTTAATGTTCGATGAAGGTGAGTGAGAAAAATCGAGAAATATGATTTTCGAAAAAGTTAATGTACGATGAAGGTGAGTGAGAAAAATCACGAAATATGATTTCCGAAAAAGTTTATGTTCGATGAAAGTTAGAAAAGCTGAAAAAATCACGATTTGAAAAAGTTTATGTTCGATGAAAGAGAGTGAAGTCAACGAAATTCGTCCGAGAAAAAGTTAATGTTCGATGAAGGTTAGTGAGAAAAATAGAGAAATATGATTTTCGAAAAAGTTAATGTTCGATGAAGGAGAGTTAAGTCAACGAAATTCCTCCGAGAAAAAGTTAATGTTCGATGAAGGTGAGTGAGAAAAATCGAGAAATATGATTCTCGAAAAAGTTAATGTTCGATGAAGGTGAGTGAGACAAATCACGAAATATGATTTTCGAAAAAGTTAATGTTCGATGAAGGTTAGTGAGCCAAGTCGAGAAATATTATTTTTGAAAAAGTTTATGTACAATGAAAGTTTGAAAAATTAAAAAAATTATGATTCGAAAAAGTTTTCGTTCGATGAAAGCTAGCCTAGAGGACGAATTTCCATCGAGAAAAAGTTAATGTTCGATGGAGGTTAGTGAGAAAAATCGAGAAATATGATTTTGAAAGAAGTTTATGTTCGATGAAAGTTAGAAAAATTGAAAAAATAAAGATTCAAAAAAGTTTATGTTCGATGAAAGGGAGTAAAATCGAAAGAATATCGTCGAGAAAAAGTTTATGTTCGATGAAAGCTACCATAGTCGACGAAATTCATCTGAGAAAAAGTTAATTTTCGATGAAGGTTAGTGAGCCAAGTCGAGAAATATTATTCTTGAAAATGTTTATATTCGATGAAAGTTTGAAAAATTGAAAAAATTACGATTCGAAAAAGTTCATGTTCGATGAAAGCTAGCCTGGTTGACGAATTTCCTTTGAGAAAAAGTTAATGTTCGATGAAGGTTAGTAAGAAAAATCGAGAAATATGATTTTGAAAAAAGTTCATGTTCGATGAATGTTAGAGAAATTGAAAAAATGAAGATTCAAAAAAGTTTATGTCTGATGAAAGGGAGTGAAATTGACAAAATATCGTCGAGAAAAAGTTCATGTTCGATGAAAGCTACCCTAGTCGACAAAATTTATCCGAGAAAAAGTTAAAGTTCGATAAAGGTTAGTGAGCAAAGTCGAGAAATATTATTTTTGAAAAAGTTCATGTTCGATGAAATTTTGAAAAATTAAAAAAATTGCGATTCGAAAAAGTTTATGTTCGATAAAAGCTAGCCTGGTTGACGAATTTCCATCGAGAAAAGGTTAATGTTCGATGAAAGAGAGTGGAGTCAACGAAATTCCTCCGAGTAAAAGTTAATGTTCGATGAAGGTGAGTGAGGAAAATCGAGAAATATGATTTCCGGAAAAGTTAATCTTCGATGAAGGAGAGTCAGAAAAATCACGAAATATGATTTCCGAAAACGTTTATGTTCGATGAAAGTTAGAAAAATTAAAAAAATCACGATTTGAAAAAGTTTATGTTCGATGAAGGTGAGTGAGAAAAATCGAGAAATATGATTTTCAAAAAAGTTTATGTTCGATGAAAGCTAGCCTGGTTCACGAATTTCCATCGAGAAATAGTTAATGTTCGATGAAGGTTAGTGAGCCAAGTCGAAAAATATTATTCTTGAAAATGTTTATGTTCGACGAAATTTATCCGAGAAAAAGTTAATGTTCGATGAAGGTTAGTGAGCAAAGTCGAGAAATATTATTTTTGAAAAAGTTTATGTTCGATGATATTTTGAAAAATAAAAAAAATTGCGATTCGAAAGAGTTTATGTTCGATGAAAGCTAGCCTGGTTGACGAATTTCCATCGAGAAAAAGTTAATGTTCGATGAAAAAGAGTGGAGTCAACGAAATTCCTCCGAGAAAAAGTTAATGTTCGATGAAGGTGAGTGAGAAAAATCGAGAAATATGATTTTCGGAAAAGTTAATCTTCGATGAAGGAGAGTCAGAAAAATCACGAAATATGATTTCCGAAAAAGTTTATGTTCGATGAAAGTTAGAAAAATTGAAAAAATCACGATTTGAAAAAGTTTATGTTCGATGAAGGTGAGTGAGAAAAATCGAGAAATATGATTTTCAAAAAAGTTTATGTTCGATGAAAGCTAGCTTGGTTTACGAATTTCCATCGAGAAAAAGTTAATGTTCGATGAAGGTTAGTGAGAAAAATCGAGAAATATGATTTTGAAAAAAGTTTATGTTCGATGAAAATTAGAAAAATTGAAAAAATGAAGATTCAAAACTTTATGTTCGATGAAAGGGAGTGAAATTGGTAGAATATCGTCGAGAAAAATTTAATGTTCGATGAAAGCTACCCTAGTCGACGAAATTTATCCGAGAAAAAGTTAATGTTCGATGAAGGAGAGAGAGAAAAATCACGAAATATGATTTCCGAAAGAGTTTATGTTCGATGAAAGTTAGAAAAATTGAAAAAATCACGATTTGAAAAAGTTTATGTTCGATGAAAGAGAGTGAAGTCAACGAAATTCCTCCGAGAAAAAGTTAATGTTCGATGAAGGTGAGTGAGACAAATCGAGAAATATGATTTTCAAGAAAGTTTATGTTCAATGAAAGCTAGCCTGGCTTACGAATTTCCTTCGAGAAAAAGTTAATGTTCGATGAAGGTTAGTGAGAAAAATCGAGAAATATAATTTTGAAAAAAGTTAATGTTCGGTGAAAGTTAGAGAAATTGAAAAAATCACGATTTGAAAAAGTTTATGTTCGATGAAAGAGATTGAAGTCAACGAAATTCGTCCGAGAAAAATTTAATGTTCGATGAAGGTGAGTGAGAAAAATGGAGAAATATGATTTTCGAAAAAGTTAATGTTCGAAGAAGGTGAGTGAGAAAAATCGAGAAATATGATTTTCAAAAAAGTTTATGTTCGATGAAAGCTAGCCTGGCTTACGAATTTCCATCGAAAAAAAGTTAATGTTCGATGAAGGTTAGTGAGAAAAATCGAGAAATATGATTTTGAAAAAAGTTTATGTTCGATGAAAGTTAGAAAAATTGAAAGATAAAGATTCAAAAAAGTTTATGTTCGATGAAAGCTAGCTTGGTTTACGAATTTCCAACGAGAAAAAGTTAATGTTCGATGAAGGTTAGTGAGAAAAATCGAGAAATATGATTTTGAAAAAAGTTTATGTTCGATGAAAATTAGAAAAATTGAAAAAATAAAGATTCAAAACTTTATGTTCGATGAAAGGGAGTGAAATTGGTAGAATATCGTCGAGAAAAATTTAATGTTCGATGAAAGCTACCCTAGTCGACGAAATTTATCCGAGAAAAAGTTAATGTTCGATGAAGGAGAGAGAGAAAAATCACGAAATATGATTTCCGAAAGAGTTTATGTTCGATGAAAGTTGGAATAATTAAAAAAATCACGATTTGAAAAAGTTTATGTTCGATGAAAGAGAGTGAAGTCAACGAAATTCCTCCGAGAAAAAGTTAATGTTCGATGAAGGTGAGTGAGACAAATCGAGAAATATGATTTTCAAGAAAGTTTATGTTCAATGAAAGCTAGCCTGGCTTACGAATTTCCTTCGAGAAAAAGTTAATGTTCGATGAAGGTTAGTGAGAAAAATCGAGAAATATAATTTTGAAAAAAGTTAATGTTCGGTGAAAGTTAGAGAAATTGAAAAAATCACGATTTGAAAAAGTTTATGTTCGATGAAAGAGATTGAAGTCAACGAAATTCGTCCGAGAAAAATTTAATATTCGATGAAGGTGAGTGAGAAAAATGGAGAAATATGATTTTCGAAAAAGTTAATGTTCGATGAAGGTGAGTGAGAAAAATCGAGAAATATGATTTTCAAAAAAGTTTATGTTCGATGAAAGCTAGCCTGGCTTACGAATTTCCATCGAAAAAAAGTTAATGTTCGATGGAGGTAAGTGAGAAAAATCGAGAAATATGATTTTAAAAGAAGTTTATGTTCGATGAAAGTTAGAAAAATTGGAAAATGAAGATTCAAAAAAGTTTATGTTCGATGAAAGGGACTAAAATCGAAAGAATATCGTCGAGAAAAAGTTTATGTTCGATGAAAGCTACCATAGTCGACGAATTTTATCCGAGAAAAAGTTAATTTTCGATGAAGGTTAGTGAGCCAAGTCGAGAAATATTATTCTTGAAAATGTTTATATTCGATGAAAATTCAAAGAAATTGAAAAAATTACGAGTCGAAAAAGATTATGTTCGGTGAAAGCTAGCCTGGTTGACGAATTTCCTTTGAGAAAAAGTTAATGTTCGATGAAGGTTAGTAAGAAAAATCGAGAAATATGATTTTGAAAAAAGTTTATGTTCGATGAAAGTTAGAAAAATTGAAAAAATGAAGATTTAAAAAAGTTTATGTTCGATGAAAGGGAGTGAAATTGACAGAATATCGTCGAGAAAAAGTTAATGTTCGATGAAAGCTACCCTAGTCGACGAAATTTATCCGAGAAAAATTTAATGTTCGATGAAGGTTAGTGAGCAAAGTCGAGAAATATTATTTTTGAAAAAGTTTATGTTCGATGAAATTTTGAAAAAATTAAAAAAATTGCGATTCGAAAAAGTTTATGTTCGATGAAAGCTAGCCTGGTTGATGAATTTCTATCGAGAAAAGGTTAATGTTCGATGAAAGAGAGTGGACTCAACGAAATTCCTCCGAGAAAAAGTTAATGTTCGATGAAGGTGAGTGAGAAAAATCGAGAAATATGATTTTCAAAAAAGTTAATGTTCGATGAAGGAGAGTGAGAAAAATCACAAAATATGATTTCCGAAAAAGTTTATGTTCGATGAAAGTTAGAAAAGCTGAAAAAATTACGATTTGAAAAAGTTTATGTTTGATGAAAGAGAGTGAAGTCAACGAAATTCGTCCGAGAAAAAGTTAATGTTCGATGAAGGTGAGTGAGAAAAATAGAGAAATATGATTTTCGAAAAAGTTAATGTTCGATGAAGGAGAGTGAAGTCAACGAAATCTGCGAGAAAAAGTTAATGTTCGATGAAGGTGAGTGAGAAAAATCGAGAAATATGATTTTCGAAAAAGTTAATGTTCGATGAAGGAGAGTAAAGTCAACGAAATTCCTCCGAGAAAAAGTTAATGTTCGATGAAGGTGAGTGAGAAAAATCGAGAAATATGATTTTCGAAAAAGTTAATGTTCGATGAAGGTGAGTGAGACAAACCACGAAATATGATTTCCGAAAAAGTTTATGTTCGATGAAAGTTAGAAAAGCTGAAAAAATCACGATTTGAAAAAGTTTATGTTCGATGAAAGAGAGTGAAGTCAACGAAATTCGTCCGAGAAAAAGTTAATGTTCGATGAAGGTGAGTGAGAAAAATCGAGAAATATGATTTTCGAAAAAGTTAATGTTCGATGAAGGAGAGTGAAGTCAACGAAATTCCTCCGAGAAAAAGTTAATGTTCGATGAAGGTGAGTGAGAAAAATAGAGAAATATGATTTTCGAAAAAGTTAATGTTCGATGAAGGAGAGTAAAGTCAACGAAATTCCTCCGAGAAAAAGTTAATGTTCGATGAAGGTGAGTGAGAAAAATCGAGAAATATGATTCTCGAAAAAGTTAATGTTCGATGAAGGTGAGTGAGACAAATCACGAAATATGATTTCCGAAAAAGTTTATGTTCGATGAAAGTTAGAAAAATTGAGAAAATCACGATTTGAAAAAGTTTATGTTCGATGAAAGAGAGTGAAGACAACGAAATTCCTCCGAGAAAAAGTTAATGTTCGATGAAGGTGAGTGAGAAAAATCGAGAAATATGATTTTCGAAAAAGTTAATGTTCGATGAAGGAGAGTTAAGTCAACGAAATTCCTCCGAGAAAAAGTTAATGTTCGATGAAGGTGAGTGAGAAAAATCGAGAAATATGATTTTCGAAAAAGTTAATGTACGATGAAGGTGAGTGAGAAAAATCACGAAATATGATTTCCGAAAAAGTTTATGTTCGATGAAAGTTAGAAAAGCTGAAAAAATCACGATTTGAAAAAGTTTATGTTCGATGAAAGAGAGTGAAGTCAACGAAATTCGTCCGAGAAAAAGTTAATGTTCGATGAAGGTTAGTGAGAAAAATAGAGAAATATGATTTTCGAAAAAGTTAATGTTCGATGAAGGAGAGTTAAGTCAACGAAATTCCTCCGAGAAAAAGTTAATGTTCGATGAAGGTGAGTGAGAAAAATCGAGAAATATGATTTTCGAAAAAGTTAATGTTCGATGAAGGAGAGTGAAGTCAACGAAATTCCTCCGAGAAAAAGTTAATGTTCGATGAAGGTGAGTGAGAAAAATAGAGAAATATGATTTTCGAAAAAGTTAATGTTCGATGAAGGAGAGTGAAGTCAACGAAATTCCTCCGAGAAAAAGTTAATGTTCGATGAAGGTGAGTGAGGAAAATAGAGAAATATGACTTTCGAAAAAGTTAATGTTCGATGAAGGTGAGTGAGAAAAATAGAGAAATATGATTTTCGAAAAAGTTAATGTTCGATGAAGGAGAGTGAGAAAAATCAGAAAATATGATTTCCGAAATAGTTTATGTTCGATGAAAGTTAGAAAAGCTGAAAAAATCACGATTTGAAAAAGTTTATGTTCGATGAAAGAGAGTGAAGTCAACGAAATTCGTCCGAGAAAAAGTTAATGTTCGATGAAGGTGAGTGAGAAAAATCGAGAAATATGATTTTCGAAAAAGTTAATGTTCGATGAAGGAGAGTGAAGTCAACGAAATTCCTCCGAGAAAAAGTTATTGTTCGATGAAGGTGAGTGGGAAAAATAGAGAAATATGATTTTCGAAAAAGTTAATGTTCGATGAAGGAGAGTAAAGTCAACGAAATTCCTCCGAGAAAAAGTTAATGTTCGATGAAGGTGAGTGAGAAAAATCGAGAAATATGATTTTCGAAAAAGTTAATGTTCGATGAAGGTGAGTGAGACAAATCACGAAATATAATTTCCGAAAAAGTTTATGTTCGATGAAAGTTAGAAAAGCTGAAAAAATCACGATTTGAAAAAGTTTATGTTCGATGAAAGAGAGTGAAGTCAACGAAATTCGTCCGAGAAAAAGTTAATGTTCGATGAAGGTAAGTGAGAAAAATCGAGAAATATGATTTTCGAAAAAGTTAATGTTCGATGAAGGAGAGTGAAGTCAACGAAATTCCTCCGAGAAAAAGTTAATGTTCGATGAAGGTGAGTGAGAAAAATAGAGAAATATGATTTTCGAAAAAGTTAATGTTCGATGAAGGAGAGTAAAGTCAACGAAATTCCTCCGAGAAAAAGTTAATGTTCGATGAAGGTGAGTAAGAAAAATCGAGAAATATGATTCTCGAAAAAGTTAATGTTCGATGAAGGTGAGTGAGACAAATCACGAAATATGATTTCCGAAAAAGTTTATGTTCGATGAAAGTTAGAAAAATTGAGAAAATCACGATTTGAAAAAGTTTATGTTCGATGAAAGAGAGTGAAGACAACGAAATTCCTCCGAGAAAAAGTTAATGTTCGATGAAGGTGAGTGAGAAAAATCGAGAAATATGATTTTCGAAAAAGTTAATGTTCGATGAAGGAGAGTTAAGTCAACGAAATTCCTCCGAGAAAAAGTTAATGTTCGATGAAGGTGAGTGAGAAAAATCGAGAAATATGATTTTCGAAAAAGTTAATGTACGATGAAGGTGAGTGAGAAAAATCACGAAATATGATTTCCGAAAAAGTTTATGTTCGATGAAAGTTAGAAAAGCTGAATAAATCACGATTTGAAAAAGTTTATGTTCGATGAAAGAGAGTGAAGTCAACGAAATTCGTCCGAGAAAAAGTTAATGTTCGATGAAGGTTAGTGAGAAAAATAGATAAATATGATTTTCGAAAAAGTTAATGTTCGATGAAGGAGAGTTAAGTCAACGAAATTCCTCCGAGAAAAAGTTAATGTTCGATGAAGGTGAGTGAGAAAAATCGAGAAATATGATTTTCGAAAAAGTTAATGTTCGATGAAGGAGAGTGAAGTCAACGAAATTCCTCCGAGAAAAAGTTAATGTTCGATGAAGGTGAGTGAGAAAAATAGAGAAATATGATTTTCGAAAAAGTTAATGTTCGATGAAGGAGAGTAAAGTCAACGAAATTCCTCCGAGAAAAAGTTAATGTTCGATGAAGGTGAGTGAGAAAAATCGAGAAATATGATTCTCGAAAAAGTTAATGTTCGATGAAGGTGAGTGAGACAAATCACGAAATATGATTTTCGAAAAAGTTAATGTTCGATGAAGGAGAGTGAAGTCAACGAAATTCCTCTGAGAAAAAGTTAATGTTCGATGAAGGTGAGTGAGGAAAATAGAGAAATATGACTTTCGAAAAAGTTAATGTTCGATGAAGGAGAGTTAAGTCAACGAAATTCCTCCGAGAAAAAGTTAATGTTCGATGAAGGTGAGTGAGAAAAATCGAGAAATATGATTTTCGAAAAAGTTAATGTTCGATGAAGGAGAGTAAAGTCAACGAAATTCCTCCGAGAAAAAGTTAATGTTCGATGAAGGTGAGTGAGAAAAATCGAGAAATATGATTCTCGAAAAAGTTAATGTTCGATGAAGGTGAGTGAGACAAATCACGAAATATGATTTTCGAAAAAGTTAATGTTCGATGAAGGTTAGTGAGCCAAGTCGAGAAATATTATTTTTGAAAAAGTTTATGTACAATGAAAGTTTGAAAAATTAAAAAAATTATGATTCGAAAAAGTTTTCGTTCGATGAAAGCTAGCCTAGAGGACGAATTTCCATCGAGAAAAAGTTAATGTTCGATGGAGGTTAGTGAGAAAAATCGAGAAATATGATTTTGAAAGAAGTTTATGTTCGATGAAAGTTAGAAAAATTGAAAAAATAAAGATTCAAAAAAGTTTATGTTCGATGAAAGGGAGTAAAATCGAAAGAATATCGTCGAGAAAAAGTTTATGTTCGATGAAAGCTACCATAGTCGACGAAATTCATCTGAGAAAAAGTTAATTTCCGATGAAGGTTAGTGAGCCAAGTCGAGAAATATTATTCTTGAAAATGTTTATATTCGATGAAAGTTTGAAAAATTGAAAAAATTACGATTCGAAAAAGTTCATGTTCGATGAAAGCTAGCCTGGTTGACGAATTTCCTTTGAGAAAAAGTTAATGTTCGATGAAGGTTAGTAAGAAAAATCGAGAAATATGATTTTGAAAAAAGTTCATGTTCGATGAATGTTAGAGAAATTGAAAAAATGAAGATTCAAAAAAGTTTATGTCTGATGAAAGGGAGTGAAATTGACAAAATATCGTCGAGAAAAAGTTCATGTTCGATGAAAGCTACCCTAGTCGACAAAATTTATCCGAGAAAAAGTTAAAGTTCGATAAAGGTTAGTGAGCAAAGTCGAGAAATATTATTTTTGAAAAAGTTCATGTTCGATGAAATTTTGAAAAATTAAAAAAATTGCGATTCGAAAAAGTTTATGTTCGATAAAAGCTAGCCTGGTTGACGAATTTCCATCGAGAAAAGGTTAATGTTCGATGAAAGAGAGTGGAGTCAACGAAATTCCTCCGAGTAAAAGTTAATGTTCGATGAAGGTGAGTGAGGAAAATCGAGAAATATGATTTCCGGAAAAGTTAATCTTCGATGAAGGAGAGTCAGAAAAATCACGAAATATGATTTCCGAAAACGTTTATGTTCGATGAAAGTTAGAAAAATTAAAAAAATCACGATTTGAAAAAGTTTATGTTCGATGAAGGTGAGTGAGAAAAATCGAGAAATATGATTTTCAAAAAAGTTTATGTTCGATGAAAGCTAGCCTGGTTCACGAATTTCCATCGAGAAAAAGTTAATGTTCGATGAAGGTTAGTGAGCCAAGTCGAGAAATATTATTCTTGAAAATGTTTATGTTCGACGAAATTTATCCGAGAAAAAGTTAATGTTCGATGAAGGTTAGTGAGCAAAGTCGAGAAATATTATTTTTGAAAAAGTTTATGTTCGATGATATTTTGAAAAATAAAAAAAATTGCGATTCGAAAGAGTTTATGTTCGATGAAAGCTAGCCTGGTTGACGAATTTCCATCGAGAAAAAGTTAATGTTCGATGAAAAAGAGTGGAGTCAACGAAATTCCTCCGAGAAAAAGTTAATGTTCGATGAAGGTGAGTGAGAAAAATCGAGAAATATGATTTTCGGAAAAGTTAATCTTCGATGAAGGAGAGTCAGAAAAATCACGAAATATGATTTCCGAAAAAGTTTATGTTCGATGAAAGTTAGAAAAATTGAAAAAATCACGATTTGAAAAAGTTTATGTTCGATGAAGGTGAGTGAGAAAAATCGAGAAATATGATTTTCAAAAAAGTTTATGTTCGATGAAAGCTAGCTTGGTTTACGAATTTCCATCGAGAAAAAGTTAATGTTCGATGAAGGTTAGTGAGAAAAATCGAGAAATATGATTTTGAAAAAAGTTTATGTTCGATGAAAATTAGAAAAATTGAAAAAATGAAGATTCAAAACTTTATGTTCGATGAAAGGGAGTGAAATTGGTAGAATATCGTCGAGAAAAATTTAATGTTCGATGAAAGCTACCCTAGTCGACGAAATTTATCCGAGAAAAAGTTAATGTTCGATGAAGGAGAGAGAGAAAAATCACGAAATATGATTTCCGAAAGAGTTTATGTTCGATGAAAGTTAGAAAAATTGAAAAAATCACGATTTGAAAAAGTTTATGTTCGATGAAAGAGAGTGAAGTCAACGAAATTCCTCCGAGAAAAAGTTAATGTTCGATGAAGGTGAGTGAGACAAATCGAGAAATATGATTTTCAAGAAAGTTTATGTTCAATGAAAGCTAGCCTGGCTTACGAATTTCCTTCGAGAAAAAGTTAATGTTCGATGAAGGTTAGTGAGAAAAATCGAGAAATATAATTTTGAAAAAAGTTAATGTTCGGTGAAAGTTAGAGAAATTGAAAAAATCACGATTTGAAAAAGTTTATGTTCGATGAAAGAGATTGAAGTCAACGAAATTCGTCCGAGAAAAATTTAATGTTCGATGAAGGTGAGTGAGAAAAATGGAGAAATATGATTTTCGAAAAAGTTAATGTTCGAAGAAGGTGAGTGAGAAAAATCGAGAAATATGATTTTCAAAAAAGTTTATGTTCGATGAAAGCTAGCCTGGCTTACGAATTTCCATCGAAAAAAAGTTAATGTTCGATGAAGGTTAGTGAGAAAAATCGAGAAATATGATTTTGAAAAAAGTTTATGTTCGATGAAAGTTAGAAAAATTGAAAGATAAAGATTCAAAAAAGTTTATGTTCGATGAAAGCTAGCTTGGTTTACGAATTTCCATCGAGAAAAAGTTAATGTTCGATGAAGGTTAGTGAGAAAAATCGAGAAATATGATTTTAAAAAAAGTTTATGTTCGATGAAAATTAGAAAAATTGAAAAAATAAAGATTCAAAACTTTATGTTCGATGAAAGGGAGTGAAATTGGTAGAATATCGTCGAGAAAAATTTAATGTTCGATGAAAGCTACCCTAGTCGACGAAATTTATCCGAGAAAAAGTTAATGTTCGATGAAGGAGAGAGAGAAAAATCACGAAATATGATTTCCGAAAGAGTTTATGTTCGATGAAAGTTAGAAAAATTAAAAAAATCACGATTTGAAAAAGTTTATGTTCGATGAAAGAGAGTGAAGTCAACGAAATTCCTCCGAGAAAAAGTTAATGTTCGATGAAGGTGAGTGAGACAAATCGAGAAATATGATTTTCAAGAAAGTTTATGTTCAATGAAAGCTAGCCTGGCTTACGAATTTCCTTCGAGAAAAAGTTGATGTTCGATGAAGGTTAGTGAGAAAAATCGAGAAATATAATTTTGAAAAAAGTTAATGTTCGGTGAAAGTTAGAGAAATTGAAAAAATCACGATTTGAAAAAGTTTATGTTCGATGAAAGAGATTGAAGTCAACGAAATTCGTCCGAGAAAAATTTAATGTTCGATGAAGGTGAGTGAGAAAAATGGAGAAATATGATTTTCGAAAAAGTTAATGTTCGATGAAGGTGAGTGAGAAAAATCGAGAAATATGATTTTCAAAAAAGTTTATGTTCGATGAAAGCTAGCCTGGCTTACGAATTTCCATCGAAAAAAAGTTAATGTTCGATGGAGGTATGTGAGAAAAATCGAGAAATATGATTTTAAAAGAAGTTTATGTTCGATGAAAGTTAGAAAAATTGGAAAATGAAGATTCAAAAAAGTTTATGTTCGATGAAAGGGACTAAAATCGAAAGAATATCGTCGAGAAAAAGTTTATGTTCGATGAAAGCTACCATAGTCGACGAATTTTATCCGAGAAAAAGTTAATTTTCGATGAAGGTTAGTGAGCCAAGTCGAGAAATATTATTCTTGAAAATGTTTATATTCGATGAAAATTTAAAGAAATTGAAAAAATTACGAGTCGAAAAAGATTATGTTCGGTGAAAGCTAGCCTGGTTGACGAATTTCCTTTGAGAAAAAGTTAATGTTCGATGAAGGTGAGTAAGAAAAATCGAGAAATATGATTTTGAAAAAAGTTTATGTTCGATGAAAGTTAGAAAAATTGAAAAAATGAAGATTTAAAAAAGTTTATGTTCGATGAAAGGGAGTGAAATTGACAGAATATCGTCGAGAAAAAGTTAATGTTCGATGAAAGCTACCCAAGTCGACTAAATTTATCCGAGAAAAATTTAATGTTCGATGAAGGTTAGTGAGCAAAGTCGAGAAATATTATTTTTGAAAAAGTTTATGTTCGATGAAATTTTGAAAAATTAAAAAAATTGCGATTCGAAAAAGTTTATGTTCGATGAAAGCTAGCCTGGTTGACGAATTTCTATCGAGAAAAGGTTAATGTTCGATGAAAGAGAGTGGACTCAACGAAATTCCTCCGAGAAAAAGTTAATGTTCGATGAAGGTGAGTGAGAAAAATCGAGAAATATGATTTTCAAAAAAGTTAATGTTCGATGAAGGAGAGTGAGAAAAATCACAAAATATGATTTCCGAAAAAGTTTATGTTCGATGAAAGTTAGAAAAGCTGAAAAAATTACGATTTGAAAAAGTTTATGTTTGATGAAAGAGAGTGAAGTCAACGAAATTCGTCCGAGAAAAAGTTAATGTTCGATGAAGGTGAGTGAGAAAAATAGAGAAATATGATTTTCGAAAAAGTTAATGTTCGATGAAGGAGAGTGAAGTCAACGAAATCTGCGAGAAAAAGTTTATGTTCGATGAAAGTTAGAAAAGCTGAAAAAATCACGATTTGAAAAAGTTTATGTTCGATGAAAGAGAGTGAAGTCAACGAAATTCGTCCGAGAAAAAGTTAATGTTCAATGAAGGTGAGTGAGAAAAATAGAGAAATATGATTTTCGAAAAAGTTAATGTTCGATGAAGGTGAGTGAGAAAAATCGAGAAATATAATTTTCAAAAAAGTTTATGTTCGATGAAGGTTAGTGAGAAAAATCGAGAAATATGATTTTCGAAAAAGTTTATGTCCGATGATATTTTGAAAAATTAAAAAAATTGCGATTCGAAAAAGTTTATGTTCGATGAAAGCTAGCCTGGTTGACGAATTTCCATCGAGAAAAAGTTAATGTTCGATGAAGGTTGGTGAGCCAAGTCGAGAAACATTATTCTTGAAAATGTTTATGTTCGATGAAAGTTTGAAAAATTGAAAAAATTACGATCCGAAAAAGTTTATGTTCGATGAAAGCTAGCCTGGTTGACGAATTTTCATCGAGAAAAAGTTAATGTTCGATGAAGGTAAGTGAGAAAAATCGAGAAATATGATTTTAAAAAAAGTTTATGTTCGGTGAAAGTTAGGAAAATTGAAAAAATTACGATTTGAAAAAGTTTATGTTCGATGAAAGAGAGTGAAGTCAACGAAATTCGTCCGAGAAAAATTTAATGTTCGATGAAGGTGAGTGAGAAAAATGGAGAAATATGATTTTCGAAAAAGTTAATGTTCGATGAAGGTGAGTGAGAAAAATCGAGAAATATAATTTTCAAAAAAGTTTATGTTCGATGAAAGCTAGCCTGGTTTACGAATTTCCATCGAGAAAAAATTAATGTTCGATGAAGGTTAGTGAGAAAAATCGAGAAATATAATTTTGAAAAAAGTTTATGTTCGATGAAAATTAGAAAAATTGAAAAAATGAAGATTCAAAACTTTATGGTCGATAAAAGGGAGTGAAATTGACAGAATATCGTCGAGAAAAATTTAATGTTCGATGAAAGCTACCCTAGTCGACGAAATTTATCCGAGAAAAAGTTAATGTTCGATGAAGGAGAGTGAGCCAAGTCGAGAAATATTATTCTTGAAAATGTTTATGTTCGATGAAAGTTTTAAAAATTGAAAAAATTACGATTCGAAAAAGTTTATGTTCGATGAAAGCTAGCCTGGTTGACGAATTTCCATCGAGAAAAAGTTAATGTTCGATGAAGGTTAGTACGACAAATCGAGAAATATGATTTTGAAGAAAGTTTATGTTCGATGAAAGTTAGAAAAATTGAAAAAATGAAGATTTCAAAAAGTTTATGTTCGATGGAAGGGAGTGAAATTGACAGAATATCGTCGAGAAAAAGTTAATGTTCGATGAAAGCTACCCTAGTCGACGAAATTTATCCGAGAAAAAGTTAATGTTCGATGAAGGTTAGTGAGAAAAATCGAGAAATATGATTTTCGAAAAAGTTTATGTCCGATGATATTTTGAAAAATAAAAAAAATTGCGATTCTAAAAAGTTCATGTTCGATGAAAGCTAGCCTGGTTGACGAATATCCATCGAGAAAAGGTTAATGTTCGATGAAAGAAAGTGGACTCAACGAAATTCCTCCGAGAAAAAGTTAATGTTCGATGAAGGTGAGTGAGAAAAATCGAGAAATATGATTTTCGGAAAAGTTAATCTTCGATGAAGGAGAGTCAGAAAAATCACGAAATATGATTTCCGAAAAAGTTTATGTTCGATGAAAGTTAGAAAAATTGAAAAAATCACGATTTGAAAAAGTTTATGTTCGATGAAGGTGAGTGAGAAAAATCGAGAAATATGATTTTCAAAAAAGTTTATGTTCGATGAAGGTGAGTGAGAAAAATCGAGAAATATAATTTTCAAAAAAGTTTATGTTCGATGAAAGCTAGCCTGGCTTACGAATTTCCATCGAGAAAAAGTTAATCTTCGATGAAGGAGAGTCAGAAAAATCACGAAATATGATTTCCGAAAAAGTTTATGTTCGATGAAAGTTAGAAAAATTGAAAAAATCACGATTTGAAAAAGTTTATGTTCGATGAAGGTGAGTGAGAAAAATCGAGAATTATGATTTTGAAAAAAGTTTATGTTCGATGAAAATTAGAGAAATTGAAAAAATAAAGATTCAAAACTTTATGTTCGATGAAAGGGAGTGAAATTGACAGAATATCGTCGAGAAAAATTTAATGTTCGATGAAAGCTACCCTAGTCGACGAAATTTATCCAAGAAAAAGTTAATGTTCGATGAAGGAGAGTGAGAAAAATCACGAAATATGATTTCTGAAAGAGTTTATGTTCGATGAAAGTTAGAAAAATTGAAAAAATCACGATTTGAAAAAGTTTATGTTCGATGAAAGAGAGTGAAGTCAACGAAATTCCTCCGAGAAAAAGTTAATGTTCGATGAAGGTGAGTGAGAAAAATCAAGAAATATGATTTTCGAAAAAGTTAATGTTCGATGAAGGGAAGTGAGAAAAATCACGAAATATGATTTCCGAAAAAGTTTATGCTCGATGAAAGTTAGAAAAGCTGAAAAAATCACGATTTGAAAAAGTTTATGTTCGATGAAATAGAGTGAAGTCAACGAAATTCCTCCGAGAAAAAGTTAATGTTCGATGGAGGTGATTGAGAAAAATCGAGAAATATGATTTTCGAGAAAGTTAATGTTCGCCGAAGGTGAGTGAGAAAAATCACGAAATATGATTTCCGAAAAAGTTTATTAACCGATGAAAGTTAGAAAATATGAAAAAATCACGATTTGGAAAAGTTTATGTTCGATGAAAGAGTGTGAAGTCAACGAAATTCGTCCGAGAAAAAGTTAATGTTCGATGAAGGTGCGTGAGAAAAATAGAGAAATATGATTTTCGAAAAAGTTAATGTTCGATGAAGGATCTTCCCCTCGGACCTTGAAAATCCAGGACAGGGCCACGTGGAGACGTCGCGCCGGTTCGTACCCATATCCGCAGCAGGTCTTTAAGGTAAAGAGCCTCTAGTCGATAGACTAATGTAGGTAAGGGAAGTCGGCAAATTGGATCCGTACCTCCGGAATAAGGATTGGCTCTGAGGAGCGGGGCGCGTCATGCTTGTTAGGGAAGCGGGTTTGGCTAACGTGCCGGGCCTGGGCGAGGTGAACGATGGGAAATTCTTCGCGGATTTTTCTGTTGCAGATCCGAGCTCGGTCCCGTGCCTTGGCCTCCCGCGGATCTTCCTTGCTGCGAGGCTTCCTTGGCGGTTCGCGCCGTCTTGGTCGTCCTCTTCGGCCGCCATTCAACGCTCAGCTCAGAACTGGCACGGACTAGGGGAATCCGACTGTCCAATTAAAACAAAGCATTGCGATGGCCCTCGCGGGTGTTGACGCAATGTGATTCCTGCCCAGTGCTCTGAATGTCATCGTGAAGAAATTCAAGCAAGCGCGGGTAAACGGCGGGAGTAATTATGACTCTCTTAAGGCAGGGCTTCCGGTCGCTCCGGCGATTGGAAGACGGGCTTGACGAATCCGCCGCTTTCTAGTTGGCCACCGTGAGGTCCCTTCGGGGACCATGTGCCTGCCTCCCTGCCCTAGGTTGGCGGTGGCCTGGCGTTTTCGTCTGGGAGGAGGTTGGAGCCTAGCTCCTCAGGTGCGGGGGGTTGCCAGCCCTCCGCGCCGACACATCGTGGGCTCAAATAACATGAGAGAAAATACAGTTACGCGGCGTACTCGGAGCGCCGCACCCACGAGCGAGGCCGCTGCCCCCTCGACGTCCCGCGAACTTGCGCCCGCCCCTTAAAACCCCCGCCCCCGTGCTGCCCGCCCACGCTCCCGCCGTAATCCACTAAATCCACCGACCTCACCGCCCGCACCACAACCACCTGAGCGGGTGGAACCAGGGTTCATCTGCCCACAATGCGACCGTTCTTTCCCCACGAAATCTGGACTGGGCGTGCACCGATTTCGCCGTCACCGTGAGGGTGTCAATGCGGAGATACGTCTGCCGGAGTTGAAAGTGCGTTGGAACCAGGGGGAGCTCAGACTCCTCGCGAGAGAGGAGGCTTTGGCCGTGTCCCGTCATGTTCGCTTCATCAATAAACATCTAGTTGAAGTGTTCGGCGGGGCGCGGACTCTTCATTGAATCAAGGGTGTCCGGAGGGGCGCAAATTACAAGGCCTTGGTAGCCGCTGCGTCCCTCGATCTCATCGCCGTTCCGGAGAGGGTGCCTTTTGGGCTGCCTCCTCCATTGGACGGTGATGACAACGGATCCGAAGCCTTAGAGCCCGAGCAGCATTTGGCAGGGGAGCCTTCTTATTAGGGTACTCCCCAACACAGGCCAACCGTGGCGACAAATAACACACCATTGTCGCCAGCTCGGGCCTCTCCTCGTGCCAGGACATCTGGCCGCTGGAGTGCTGCGTTCGGTGAAATCGATGATGCGATACTCCGGCTAATACCGGTTGTTGAGCGGATTCGTGCCTTCGGGGCCCTCGATCTGGTTGAGGTGGCAATCAACTGCCTCGACCAGAGAGAGGTTTCCGCGGGTTGCCGAGCGTGGCTACAGCAAGTGTTCCCGCCACCTCCGGATAGGCGTCCGCGTCGACAAACTCAGGGTAATGTTCCGCAAAGGGTGCCAAGGAAACATCTCCGTCACCGGGAATATGCCCGCGTACAGCGGCGCTTTAAAACTTCCATGGGAAGAGCCGCCAAGGAAATCCTGGATGGGGCGGTTGAGGCACATACCCCCAATGTCAAAGCTATGGCTGAGCGTTGGGGGCTCTATGTGTCTCAACCCTCGCTTGAAGCCCCCCAGGCAGATCGGGTCCGTCCTCGGCCCGACCTTGAGTTCGTGTGGCACCCGGTGACGTGTGAGGAGGTAGAAGGAGTTACCATTCCTACCTCCTCGGCGCCCGGAACTGACGGCATAACCGCGAGGCAATGGCGTGCCGTTCCATCGAGCATCAAAGCCCTCCTCTTCAACATCGTCCTATTCCGGGGAGCATTCCTTGAAGAACTGCTGGTAAGTAGAACCGTGTTCGTCCCTAAGAAAGTCGGGGCCTCGCTGCCGGCGGACTTTCGGCCGATCAGTATTGCATCGGTCGTGGTCCGTCATCTCCACAAGATACTCGCGCAACGTCTGCGCGAGGCTAATCTTGTGGATGAAAGGCAGCGTTGCTTCGACGACGGTTGCGCGGAAAACATCACCGCGTTGACTGCGCTGTTGGAGGACTCTCGGTCCAACCTCCGGGAACTTCATGTAGTTTCCCTGGACGTTGCCAAAGCCTTTGACAGTGTCAGCCACCACGCAATCCGCGCAGTCTTGGGACGGGCACCTCTACCCCCGGGCATTATCACATACATGTCCCGGACATATGCCAGCAGTTTGACGGTGTTTGAGGTTGAGGGAGCTCGATCGGAACGTGTGCGTGTTAACAGAGGGGTACGGCAGGGTGACCCGCTGTCCTCAATGTTATTTTGCCTCGTGGTTAATAAGGTGTTACGTTCAGTACCAGATGACGTGGGATATGTGAAATGGGAGGGTGTCGGGTAAGCGCGCTTGCATATGCCGACGACATCCTCCTATTAACGGCTTCCAGAATCAGTATGCGGACCGCACTTCGAAGGTTCGAAGATGAGGCTAGGCTTCATGGGCTTTCGTCGAATGCCGCCAGATGCGCGGCACTTTCCATCGTACCCGCCGGTAAGCAGAAGAAATATAAGGTCCTGACCGATCCCCAATTCCATCTCGCCGACGGAACGCCTGTTCGGCAACTGTCGCCAACATAGAAATGGCGCTATCTGGGGGGCGATTTCAGGCCTATAGGACCGAAGCGAGCCGGTGGGATACTCTCCGCCGAGTTGGAAAGATTAACGAAAGCCCCTCTGAAACCGCAGCAGCGCGTCAAGATCTTGCGCTGCTTCCTCATCCCTCGATACTACCACTCACTTGTCTTGGCTGGGGCCACGCTCGGGAAACTGAGGGCCCTTGACAATCAAGTGCGCAGTAGCCTTCGAAGATGGCTCCGCTTCCCGCACGACACAGGGATTGGTTACTTTCACACTTCCGTCCGGGACGGGGGGCTTGGCATTCCATCCTTCGCCACGTCTATTCCAGGTCTCCTACGGCAACGCCTCAGGAACCTGGAAACCTCCTCCTCATCGTCCGTGAGAGCTGTGGCGATGTCCGACTGGGTCTTGAAAAGGCTCAGTAGGGCGGATCGTGCACTCTCTCGTGACGGGGTGCTATTGAGCACCCGAGAGAGGAGAGAGTCGTGGTGGGCCAAGTCCCTATATGCGTTCGTGGATGGCCGCGAAATGCGAGAGTGTGGAAGTACCAATTTTTCAACCTCCTGGGTCGATGCGGGAAGTTTCGGTGTGCCTGGGCGTGATTACATTCAATATAATCACGTCCAGGTGAACTGTCTTTCTTCGCGTGTCCGTACGACACGCGGCGTCCGTAGGCTAACGCAAAACGTGCAGTGCCGGGCCGGCTGTCGGGTTACCGAAACAGCGGCCCACATCATCCAAGCCTGCCACCGAACACACGGCGGCCGCATTGACCGGCATAACGCCGTTTGCAAGGTGTTAGCCTCTGGCCTACGTGACAAGGGGTGGACAGTAGCCGAGGAGCCACGGTACAGGACCACGGCGGGTCTCCGCAAGCCGGATTTGGTGGCCGTTAGGAACGGTCGCGTTGCAGTGGTGGATGCCCAGGTAGTCAGCGGATCGACACCTTTGGACGACGCTCACAGGAGGAAGAGGGAATATTACGCCGGAAACGATGACTTGGTGGCATCTCTGGCAAGAGACCACCAGGTCGACGTTGAAGGCATTTCCTTCTCCTCCTGGACCATCTCCTGGAGAGGTGTGTGGTCGTCCAAATCCGCTGACTATCTACTGGGTCTTAGTCTCCCGAAGAGGATCTTGGCTGGGATCACCACCAGAGTCCTCCAAGGGAGCCATACGAATTGGGTGAGGTGGAACCGGATGGTGGGTGTAGGGGGGCAGTACGGGCGAGCGGGGGGCATTGAAAGGGCGGGTGTGGGATAGTGGAGCGTTCAGGCCTTGCACGGCCAGAGGCTGAGACCTCCATGGGGAACTCGCCCCCTTCCATCTCAAAACGGGAAATGTTTTGTGTCGTCAGTCTGACCCGGGTATTGGCTACCCGGACCCATGACTTCAAAAAAAAAAAAAAAAAAAAAAAAATAGCCAAATGCCTCGTCATCTAATTAGTGACGCGCATGAATGGATTAACGAGATTCCCCCTGTCCCTATCTACTATCTAGCGAAACCACTGCGAAGGGAACGGGCTTGGAAAAATTAGCGGGGAAAGAAAACCCTGTTGAGCTTGACTCTAATCTGGCACCGTAAGGAGACATGAGAGGTGTAGCATAAGTGGGAGATGGCAACATATTAAGAAAGTATAGAAAATATTGAGAAATTTTTTTTTCACGCTAAGTCAAGCGAAGCGCGTGGAAAATATTAAGAAATTTTTTTTTCACGCTGAGCCAAGCAATGCGCGTGGAAAATATTAAGAAATTTTTTTTTCACGCTGAGTCAAGCAATGCGCGTGGAAAATATTAAGAAATTTTTTTTTCACGCTAAGTCAAGCAATGCGCGTGTAAAATATTAAGAAATTTTTTTTTCACGCTAAGTCAAGCAATGCGCGTAAAAAATATTGAGAAATTTTTTTTACGCTAAGTCAAGCAATGCGCGTGGAAAATATTAAGAAATTTTTTTTTTACGCAAAGTCAAGCAATGCGCGTGGAAAATATTGAGAAATTTTTTTTTCACGCTAAGTCAAGCAATGCACGTGGAAAATATTAAGAAATTTTTTTTTCACGCAAAGTCAAGCGATGCGCGTGGAAAATATTAAGAAATTTTTTTTTCACGCAAAGTCAAGCAATGCGCGTGAAAAATATTGAGAAATTTTTTTTTTACGCTAAGTCAAGCAATGCGCGTAGAAAATATTCGATAGTCAATCTGTATTATTAAAGAAATCCATTTGCGATAAAAGTAAGCGGAGATAGAGTAATTGTTGTTTGAAAGACGTTCATTTTTTTTCAAGTCTTTGGAGGAGTGAAAATAATGTTCGACCAGATTTTGTTGAGAAAAAGTTAAGGTTCGATGAAGGTGAGTGCGACAAATCGAAAAATATTATTCTCGAAAAAGTTTATGTTCGATCAAAGTTTAAAAAATTAGAAAAAAATTACGATTCCAAAAAGTTTATGTTCGATAAAAGACAGCCTAGTCAACGAAATTCGTCGGAGAAAAAGTTAATGTTCGATGAAGGTTGGTGAGAAAAATCGAGAAATATGATTTTCGAGAAAGTTTATGTCCGATGAAAGGGAGTGAATTCGACAGAATATCGTCGAGGAAAAGTTAATGTTCGATGGAAGCTAGCCTAGTCGACGAAATTGATCCGAGACAGAGTTAATGTTCGATGAAGTTTAGTGAGCCAAGTCGAGAAATATTATTTTTGAAAAAGTTCATGTTCGATGAAAGTTTGGAAAATTAAAAAAATTATGATTCGAAAAAGTGTATGTTCGACGGAAGCTAGCCTAGTCGACGAATTTCCATCGAGAAAAAGTTAATGTTCGATGGAGGTTAGTGAGAAAAATCGAGAAATATGATTTTGAAAAAAGTTTATGTTCGATGAAAGTTAGAAAAATTGGAAAATGAAGATTCAAAAAAGTTTATGTTTGATGAAAGGGAGTGAAATCGACAGAATATCGTCGAGAAAAAGTTTATGTTCGATGAAAGCTACCATAGTCGACGAAATTCATCTGAGAGAAAGTTAATTTTCGATAAAGGTTAGTGAGCCAAGTCGAGAAATATTATTCTTGAAAATGTTTATATTCGATGAAAGTTTGAAAAATTGAAAAAATTACGATTCGAAAAAGTTCATGTTCGATGAAAGCTAGCCTGGTTGACGAATTTCCTTTGAGAAAAAGTTAATGTTCGATGAAGGTTAGTAAGAAAAATCGAGAAATATGATTTTGAAAAAAGTTTATGTTCGATGAATGTTAGAGAAATTGAAAAAATGAAGATTCAAAAAAGTTTATGTCTGATGAAAGGGAGTGAAATTGACAAAATATCGTCGAGAAAAAGTTTATGTTCGATGAAAGCTACCCTAGTCGACGAAATTTATCCGAGAAAAATTTAATGTTCGATGAAGGTTAGTGAGCAAAGTCGAGAAATATTATTTTTGAAAAAGTTTATGTTCGATGAAATTTTGAAGAATTAAAAAAATTGCGATTCGAAAAAGTTTATGTTCGATGAAAGCTAGCCTGGTTGACGAATTTCTATCGAGAAAAGGTTAATGTTCGATGAAAGAGAGTGGACTCAACGAAATTCCTCCGAGAAAAAGTTAATGTTCGATGAAGGTGAGTGAGAAAAATCGAGAAATATGATTTTCGGAAAAGTTAATCTTCGATGAAGGAGAGTCAGAAAAATCACGAAATATGATTCCCGAAAACGTTTATGTTCGATGAAAGTTAGAAAAATTGAAAAAATCACGATTTGAAAAAGTTTATGTTCGATGAAGGTGAGTGAGAAAAATCGAGAAATATGATTTTCACAAAAGTTTATGTTCGATGAAAGCTAGCCTGGTTTACGAATTTCCATCGAGAAAAAGTTAATGTTCGATGAAGGTTAGTGAGAAAAATCGAAAAATATGATTTTGAAAAAAGTTTATGTTCGATGAAAACTAGAAAAATTGAAACAATGAACATTCAAAACTTTATGTTCGATGAAAGGGAGTGAAATTGACAGAATATCGTCGAGAAAAATTTAATGTTCGATAAAAGCTACCCTAGTCGACGAAATTTATCCGAGAAAAAGTTAATGTTCGATGAAGGAGAGTGAGAAAAATCACGAAATATGATTTCCGAAAGAGTTTATGTTCGATGAAAGTTAGAAAAATTGAAAAAATCACGATTTGAAAAAGTTTATGTTCGATGAAAGAGAGTGAAGTCAACGAAATTCCTCCGAGAAAAAGTTAATGTTCGATGAAGGTGAGTGAGAAAAATCGAGAAATATGATTTTCAAAAAAGTTTATGTTCGATGAAAGCTAGCCCGGCTTACGAATTTCTATCGAGAAAAAGTTAATGTTCGATAAAGGTCAGTGAGAAAAATCGAGAAATATGATTTTGAAAAAAGTTTATGTTCGATGGAAGTTAGAAAAATTGAAAAAATGAAGATTAAAAAAAGTTTATGTTCGATGAAAGGCAGTGAAATCGACAGAATATCGTCGAGAAAAAGTTTATGTTCGATGAAAGCTACCCTGTCGACGAAATTTATCCGAGAAAAAGTTAATGTTCGATGAAGGTTAGTGAGCCAAGTCGAGAAATATTATTTTTGAAAAAGTTTATGTACAATGAAAGTTTGAAAAATTGAAAAAATTATGATTCGAAAAAGTTTTCGTTCGATGAAAGCTAGCCTAGACGACGAATTTTTATCGAGAAAAAGTCAATGTTCGATGAAGGTTAGTGAGAAAAATCGAGCAATATGATTTTGAAAGAAGTTTATGTTCGATGAAAGTTAGAAAAATTGGAAAATGGAAATTCAAAAAAGTTTATGTTCGATGAAAGGGACTAAAATCGAAAGAATATCGTCGAGAAAAAGTTTATGTTCGATGAAAGCTACCATAGTCGACGAATTTTATCCGAGAAAAAGTTAATTTTCGATAAAGGTTAGTGAGCCAAGTCGAGAAATATTATTCTTGAAAATGTTTATGTTCGATGAAAGTTTGAAAAATTGAAAAAATTACGATTCGGAAAAGTTTATGTTCGGTGAAAGCTAGCCTGGTTGACGAATTTCCATCGAGAAAAAGTTAATGTTCGATGAAGGTTAGTAAGAAAAATCGAGAAATATGATTTTGAAAGAAGTTTATGTTCGATGAAAGTTAGAAAAATTGAAAAAATGAAGATTTAAAAAAGTTTATGTTCGATGAAAGGGTGTGAAATTAACAGAATATCGTCGAGAAAAAGTTAATGTTCGATGAAAGCTACCCCAGTCGACGAAATTTATCCGAGAAAAAGTTAATGTTCGATGAAGGTTAGTGAGCAAAGTCGAGAAATATTATTTTTGAAAAAGTTTATGTTCGATGAAATTTTGAAAAATTAAAAAAATTGCGATTCGAAAAAGTTTATGTTCGATGAAAGCTAGCCTGGTTGACGAATTTCCATCGAGAAAAGGTTAATGTTCGATGAAAGAGAGTGTACTCAACGAAATTCCTCCGAGAAAAAGTTAATGTTCGATGAAGGTGAGTGAGAAAAATCGAGAAATATGATTTTCAAAAAAGTTTATGTTCGATGAGAGCTAGCCTGGTTTACGAATTTCCATCGAGAAAAAGTTAATGTTCGATGAAGGTTGGTGAGCCAAGTCGAGAAACATTATTCTTGAAAATGTTTATGTTCGATGAAAGTTTGAAAAATTGAAAAAATTACGATCCGAAAAAGTTTATGTTCGATGAAAGCTAGCCTGGTTGACGAATTTTCATCGAGAAAAAGTTAATGTTCGATGAAGGTTAGTACGAAAAATCGAGAAATATGATTTTGAAAAAAGTTTATGTTCGATGAAAGTTAGAAAAATTGAAAAAATGAAGATTTAAAAAAGTTTATGTTTGATGAAAGGGAGTGAAATTGACAGAATATCGTCGAGAAAAAGTTAATGTTCGATAAAAGCTACCCTAGTCGACGAAATTTATCCGAGAAAAAGTTAATGTTCGATGAAGGTTAGTCAACAAAGTCGAGAAATATTATTTTTGAAAAAGTTTATGTTCGATGATATTTTGAAAAATAAAAAAAAATGCGATTCGAAAAAGTTTATGTCCGATGAAAGCTACTCTGGTTGACGAATTTCCATCGAGAAAAGGTTAATGTTCGATGGAAGAGAGTGGAGTCAACGAAATTCCTCCGAGAAAAAGTCAATGTTCGATGAAGGTGAGTGAGAAAAATCGAGAAATATGATTTTCGGAAAAGTTAATCTTCGATGAAGGAGAGTCAGAAAAATCACGAAATATGATTTCCGAAAAAATTTATGTTCGATGAAAGTTAGAAAAATTGAAAAAATCACGATTTGAAAAAGTTTATGTTCGATGAAGGTGAGTGAGAAAAATCGAGAAATATAATTTTCAAAAAAGTTTATGTTCGATGAAAGCTAGCCTGGCTTACGAATTTCCATCGAGAAAAAGTTAATGTTCGATGAAGGTTAGTAAGAAAAATCACGAAATATGATTTCCGAAAGAGTTTATGTTCGATGAAAGTTAGAAAAATTGAAAAAATCACGATTTGAAAAAGTTTATGTTCGATGAAAGAGAGTGAAGTCAACGAAATTCCTCCGAGAAAAAGTTAATGTTCGATGAAGGTGAGTGAGAAAAATCGAGAAATATGATTTTCAAAAAAGTTTATGTTTGATGAAAGCTAGGCTGGCTTACGAATTTCCATCGAGAAAAAGTTAATGTTCGATGAAGGTTAGTGAGAAAAATCGAGAAATATGATTTTAAAAAAAGTTTATGTTCGGTGAAAGTTAGGAAAATTGAAAAAATTACGATTTGAAAAAGTTTATGTTCGATGAAAGAGAGTGAAGTCAACGAAATTCGTCCGAGAAAAATTTAATGTTCGATGAAGGTGAGTGAGAAAAATGGAGAAATATGATTTTCGAAAAAGTTAATGTTCGATGAAGGGGAGTGAGAAAAATCACGAAATATGATTTCCGAAAAAGTTTATGCTCGATGAAAGTTAGAAAAGCTGAAAAAATCACGATTTCAAAAAGTTTATGTTCGATGAAATAGAGTGAAGTCAACGAAATTCCTCCGAGAAAAAGTTAATGTTCGATGGAGGTGAGTGAGAAAAATCGAGAAATATGATTTTCGAGAAAGTTAATGTTCGATGAAGGTGAGTGAGAAAAATCGAGAAATATAATTTTCAAAAAAGTTTATGTTCGATGAAAGCTAGCCTGGTTTACGAATTTCCATCGAGAAAAAGTTAATGTTCGATGAAGGTTAGTGAGAAAAATCGAGAAATATGATTTTCGAGAAAGTTAATGTTCGCCGAAGGTGAGTGAGAAAAATCACGAAACATGATTTTTGAAAAAGTTTATTAACCGATTAAAGTTAGAAAATATGAAAAAATCACGATTTGAAAAAGTTTATGTTCAATGAAAGAGTGTGAAGTCAACGAAATTCGTCCGAGAAAAAGTTAATTTCCAATGAAGGTGAGTGAGAAAAATAGAGAAATATGATTTTCGAAAAAGTTAATGTTCGATGAAGGATCTTCCCCTCGGACCTTGAAAATCCAGGACAGGGCCACGCGGAGACGTCGCGCCGGTTCGTACCCATATCCGCAGCAGGTCTCTAAGGTAAAGAGCCTCTAGTCGATAGACTAATGTAGGTAAGGGAAGTCGGCAAATTGGATCCGTACCTTCGGAATAAGGATTGGCTCTGAGGAGCGGGGCGCGTCGGGCTTATTAGGGAAGCGGGTTTGGCTAACGTGCCGGGCCTGGGCGAGGTGAACGATGGGAAATTCTTTGCGGATTTTTCTGTTGCAGATCCGAGCTCGGTCCCGTGCCTTGGCCTCCCGCGGATCTTCCTTGCTGCGAGGCTTCCTTGGCGGTTCGCGCCGTCTTGGTCGTCCTCTTCGGCCGCTATTCAACGCTCAGCTCAGAACTGGCACGGACTAGGGGAATCCGACTGTCCAATTAAAACAAAGCATTGCGATGGCCCTCGCGGGTGTTGACGCAATGTGATTCCTGCCCAGTGCTCTGAATGTCAACGTGAACGGCGGGAGTAATTATGACTCTCTTAAGGCAGGGCTTCCGGTCGCTCCGGCGATTGGAAGACGGGCTTGACGAATCCGCCGCTTTCTAGTTGGCCACCGTGAGGTCCCTTCGGGGACCATGTGCCTGCCTCCCTGCCCTAGGTTGGCGGTGGCCTGGCGTTTTCGTCTGTGAGGAGGTTGGAGCCTAGCTCCTCAGGTGCGGGGGGTTGCCAGCCCTCCGCGCCGACACATCGTGGGCTCAAATAACATGAGAGAAAATACAGTTACGCGGCGTACTCGGAGCGCCGCACCCACGAGCGAGGCCGCTGCCCCCTCGACGTCCCGCGAACTTGCGCCCGCCCCTTAAAACCCCCGCCCCCGTGCTGCCCGCCCACGCTCCCGCCGTAATCCACTAAATCCACCGACCTCACCGCCCGCACCACAACCACCTGAGCGGGTGGAACCAGGGTTCATCTGCCCACAATGCGACCGTTCTTTCCCCACGAAATCTGGACTGGGCGTGCACCGATTTCGCCGTCACCGTGAGGGTGTCAATGCGGAGATACGTCTGCCGGAGTTGAAAGTGCGTTGGAACCAGGAGGAGCTCAGACTCCTCGCGAGAGAGGAGGCTTTGGCCGTGTCCCGTCATGTTCGCTTCATCAATAAACATCTAGTTGAAGTGTTCGGCGGGGCGCGGACTCTTCATTGAATCAAGGGTGTCCGGAGGGGCGCAAATTACAAGGCCTTGGTAGCCGCTGCGTCCCTCGATCTCATCGCCGTTCCGGAGAGGGTGCCTTTTGGGCTGCCTCCTCCATTGGACGGTGATGACAACGGATCCGAAGCCTTAGAGCCCGAGCAGCATTTGGCAGAGGAGCCTTCTTATTAGGGTACTCCCCAACACAGGCCAACCGTGGCGACAAATGACACACCATTGTCGCCAGCTCGGGCCTCTCCTCGTGCCAGGACATCTGGCCGCTGGAGTGCTTCGTTCGGTGAAATCGATGATGCGATACTCCGGCTAATACCGGTTGTTGAGCGGATTTGTGCCTTCGGGGCCCTCGATCTGGTTGAGGTGGCAATCAACTGCCTCGACCAGAGAGAGGTTTCCGCGGGTTGCCGAGCGTGCCTACAGCAAGTGTTCCCGCCACCTCCGGATAGGCGTCCGCGTCGACAAACTCAGGGTAATGTTCCGCAAAGGGTGCCAAGGAAACATCTCCGTCACCGGGAATATGCCCGCGTACAGCGGCGCTTTGAAACTTCCATGGGAAGAGCCGCCAAGGAAATCCTGGATGAGGCGGTTGAGGCACATACCCCCAATGTCAAAGCTATGGCTGAGCATTGGGGGCTCTATGTGTCTCAACCCTCGCTTGAAGCCCCCCAGGCAGATCGGGTCCGTCCTCGGCCCGACCTTGAGTTCGTGTGGCACCCGGTGACGTGTGAGGAGGTAGAAGGAGTTACCATTCCTACCTCCTCGGCGCCCGGAACTGACGGCATAACCGCGAGGCAATGGCGTGCCGTTCCATCGAGCATCAAAGCCCTCCTCTTCAACATCGTCCTATTCCGGGGAGCATTCCTTGAAGAACTGCTGGTAAGTAGAACCGTGTTCGTCCCTAAGAAAGTCGGGGCCTCGCTGCCGGCGGACTTTCGGCCGATCAGTATTGCATCGGTCGTGGTCCGTCATCTCCACAAGATACTCGCGCAGCGTCTGCGCGAGGCTCATCTTGTGGATGAAAGGCAGCGTTGCTTCGATGACGGTTGCGCGGAAAACATCACCGCGTTGACTGCGCTGTTGGAGGACTCTCGGTCCAACCTCCGGGAACTTCATGTAGTTTCCCTGGACGTTGCCAAAGCCTTTGACAGTGTCAGCCACCACGCAATCCGCGCAGTCTTGGGACGGGCACCTCTACCCCCGGGCATTATCACATACATGTCCCGGACATATGCCAGCAGTTTGACGGTGTTTGAGGTTGAGGGAGCTCGATCGGAACGTGTGCGTGTTAACAGAGGGGTACGGCAGGGTGACCCGCTGTCCTCAATGTTATTTTGCCTTGTGGTTAATAAGGTGTTACGTTCAATACCAGATGACGTGGGATATGTGAAATGGGAGGGTGTCGGGTAAGCGCGCTTGCATATGCCGACGACATCCTCCTATTAACGGCTTCCAGAATCAGTATGCGGACCGCACTTCGAAGGTTCGAAGATGAGGCTAGGCTTCATGGGCTTTTGTCGAATGCCGCCAGATGCGCGGCACTTTCCATCGTACCCGCCGGTAAGCAGAAGAAATATAAGGTCCTGACCGATCCCCAATTCCATCTCGCCGACGGAACGCCTGTTCGGCAACTGTCGCCAACATAGAAATGGCGCTATCTGGGGGGCGATTTCAGGCCTATAGGACCGAAGCGAGCCGGTGGGATACTCTCCGCCGAGTTGGAAAGATTAACGAAAGCCCCTCTGAAACCGCAGCAGCGCGTCAAGATCTTGCGCTGCTTCCTCATCCCTCGATACTACCACTCACTTGTCTTGGCTGGGGCCACGCTCGGGAAACTGAGGGCCTTTGACAATCAAGTGCGCAGTAGCCTTCGAAGATGGCTCCGCTTCCCGCACGACACAGGGATTGGTTACTTTCACACTTCCGTCCGGGACGGGGGGCTTGGCATTCCATCCTTCGCCACGTCTATTCCAGGTCTCCTACGGCAACGCCTCAGGAACCTGGAAACCTCCTCCTCATCGTCCGTGAGAGCTGTGGCGATGTCCGACTGGGTCTTGAAAAGGCTCAGTAGGGCGGATCGTGCACTCTCTCGTGACGGGGTGCTATTGAGCACCCGAGAGAGGAGAGAGTCGTGGTGGGCCAAGTCCCTATATGCGTTCGTGGATGGCCGCGAAATGCGAGAGTGTGGAAGTACCAATTTTTCAACCTCCTGGGTCGATGCGGGAAGTTTCGGTGTGCCTGGGCGTGATTACATTCAATATAATCACGTCCAGGTGAACTGTCTTTCTTCGCGTGTCCGTACGACACGCGGCGTCCGTAGGCTAACGCAAAACGTGCAGTGCCGGGCCGGCTGTCGGGTTACCGAAACAGCGGCCCACATCATCCAAGCCTGCCACCGAACACACGGCGGCCGCATTGACCGGCATAACGCCGTTTGCAAGGTGTTAGCCTCTGGCCTACGTGACAAGGGGTGGACAGTAGCCGAGGAGCCACGGTACAGGACCACGGCGGGTCTCCGCAAGCCGGATTTGGTGGCCGTTAGGAACGGTCGCGTTGCAGTGGTGGATGCCCAGGTAGTCAGCGGATAGACACCTTTGGACGACGCTCACAGGAGGAAGAGGGAATATTACGCCGGAAACGATGACTTGGTGGCATCTCTGGCAAGAGACCGACAGGTCGACGTTGAAGGCATTTCCTTCTCCTCCTGGACCATCTCCTGGAGAGGTGTGTGGTCGTCCAAATCCGCTGACTATCTACTGGGTCTTAGTCTCCCGAAGAGGATCTTGGCTGGGATCACCACCAGAGTCCTCCAAGGGAGCCATACGAATTGGGTGAGGTGGAACCGGATGGTGGGTGTAGGGGGGCAGTACAGGCGAGCGGGGGGCATTGAAAGGGCGGGTGTGGGATAGTGGAGCGTTCAGGCCTTGCACGGCCAGAGGCTGAGACCTCCATGGGGAACTCGCCCCCTTCCATCTCAAAACGGGAAATGTTTTGTGTCGTCAGTCTGACCCGGGTATTGGCTACCCGGAACCATGACTTCAAAAAAAAAAAAAAAAAAAAAAAAAAATAGCCAAATGCCTCGTCATCTAATCAGTGACGCGCATGAATGGATTAACGAGATTCCCCCTGTCCCTATCTACTATCTAGCGAAACCACTGCGAAGGGAACGGGCTTGGAAAAATTAGCGGGGAAAGAAAACCCTGTTGAGCTTGACTCTAATCTGGCACCGTAAGGAGACATGAGAGGTGTAGCATAAGTGGGAGATGGCAACATATTAAGAAAGTATAGAAAATATTGAGAAATTTTTTTTTCACGCTAAGTCAAGCGAAGCACGTGGAAAATATTAAGAAATTTTTTTTTCACGCTGAGCCAAGCAATGCGCGTGGAAAATATTAAGAAATTTTTTTTTCACGCTAAGTCAAGCAATGCGCGTGGAAAATATTAAGAAATTTTTTTTTCACGCTAAGTCAAGCAATGCGCGTGTAAAATATTAAGAAATTTTTTTTTCACGCTAAGTCAAGCAATGCGCGTAAAAAATATTGAGAAATTTTTTTTTCACGCTAAGTCAAGCAATGCGCGTGGAAAATATTAAGAAATTTTTTTTTTACGCAAAGTCAAGCAATGCGCGTGGAAAATATTCGATAGTCAATCTGTATTATTTAAGAAATCCATTTGCGATAAAAGTAAGCGGAGATAGAGTAATTGTTGTTTGGAAGACGTTCATTTTTTTTCAAGTCTTTGGAGGAGTGAAAATAATGTTCGACCAGATTTTGTTGAGAAAAAGTTAAGGTTCGATAAAGGTGAGTGCGACAAATCGAAAAATATTATTCTCGAAGAAGTTTATGTTCAATCAAAGTTTAAAAAATTAAAAAAAATTACGATTCCAAAAAGTTTATGTTCGATAAAAGCCAGCCTAATCAACGAGATTCGTCGGAGTAAAAGTTAATGTTCGATGAAGGTTGGTGAGAAAAATCGAGAAATATGATTTTCGAGAAAGTTTATGTCCGATGAAAGGGAGTGAATTCGACAGAATATCGTCGAGGAAAAGTTAATGTTCGATGGGAGCTAGCCTAGTCGACGAAATTGATCCGAGACAGAGTTAATGTTCGATGAAGTTTAGTGAGCCAAGTCGAGAAATATTATTTTTGAAAAAGTTCATGTTCGATGAAAGTTTGAAGAATTGAAAAAATTATGATTCGAAAAAGTGTATGTTCGACGGAAGCTAGCCTAGTCGACGAATTTCCATCGAGAAAAAGTTAATGTTCGATGGAGGTTAGTGAGAAAAATCGAGAAATATGATTTTGAAAAAAGTTTATGTTCGATGAAAGTTAGAAAAATTGGAAAATGAAGATTCAAAAAAGTTTATGTTTGATGAAAGGGAGTGAAATCGACAGAATATCGTCGAGAAAAAGTTTATGTTCGATGAAAGCTACCCTAGTCGACGAAATTTATCCGAGAAAAAGTTAATGTTCGATGAAGGTTAGTGAGCCAAGTCGAGAAATATTATTTTTGAAAAAGTTTATGTACAATGAAAGTTTGAAAAATTAAAAAAATTATGATTCGAAAAAGTTTTCGTTCGATGAAAGCTAGCCTAGAGGACGAATTTCCATCGAGAAAAAGTTAATGTTCGATGGAGGTTAGTGAGAAAAATCGAGAAATATGATTTTGAAAGAAGTTTATGTTCGATGAAAGTTAGAAAAATTGAAAAAATAAAGATTCAAAAAAGTTTATGTTCGATGAAAGGGAGTAAAATCGAAAGAATATCGTCGAGAAAAAGTTTATGTTCGATGAAAGCTACCATAGTCGACGAAATTCATCTGAGAAAAAGTTAATTTTCGATGAAGGTTAGTGAGCCAAGTCGAGAAATATTATTCTTGAAAATGTTTATATTCGATGAAAGTTTGAAAAATTGAAAAAATTACGATTCGAAAAAGTTCATGTTCGATGAAAGCTAGCCTGGTTGACGAATTTCCTTTGAGAAAAAGTTAATGTTCGATGAAGGTTAGTAAGAAAAATCGAGAAATATGATTTTGAAAAAAGTTCATGTTCGATGAATGTTAGAGAAATTGAAAAAATGAAGATTCAAAAAAGTTTATGTCTGATGAAAGGGAGTGAAATTGACAAAATATCGTCGAGAAAAAGTTCATGTTCGATGAAAGCTACCCTAGTCGACAAAATTTATCCGAGAAAAAGTTAAAGTTCGATAAAGGTTAGTGAGCAAAGTCGAGAAATATTATTTTTGAAAAAGTTCATGTTCGATGAAATTTTAAAAAATTAAAAAAATTGCGATTCGAAAAAGTTTATGTTCGATAAAAGCTAGCCTGGTTGACGAATTTCCATCGAGAAAAGGTTAATGTTCGATGAAAGAGAGTGGAGTCAACGAAATTCCTCCGAGTAAAAGTTAATGTTCGATGAAGGTGAGTGAGGAAAATCGAGAAATATGATTTCCGGAAAAGTTAATCTTCGATGAAGGAGAGTCAGAAAAATCACGAAATATGATTTCCGAAAACGTTTATGTTCGATGAAAGTTAGAAAAATTAAAAAAATCACGATTTGAAAAAGTTTATGTTCGATGAAGGTGAGTGAGAAAAATCGAGAAATATGATTTTCAAAAAAGTTTATGTTCGATGAAAGCTAGCCTGGTTCACGAATTTCCATCGAGAAAAAGTTAATGTTCGATGAAGGTTAGTGAGCCAAGTCGAGAAATATTATTCTTGAAAATGTTTATGTTCGACGAAATTTATCCGAGAAAAAGTTAATGTTCGATGAAGGTTAGTGAGCAAAGTCGAGAAATATTATTTTTGAAAAAGTTTATGTTCGATGAAATTTTGAAGAATTAAAAAAATTGCGATTCGAAAAAGTTTATGTTCGATGAAAGCTAGCCTGGTTGACGAATTTCTATCGAGAAAAGGTTAATGTTCGATGAAAGAGAGTGGACTCAACGAAATTCCTCCGAGAAAAAGTTAATGTTCGATGAAGGTAAGTGAGAAAAATCGAGAAATATGATTTTCGGAAAAGTTAATCTTCGATGAAGGAGAGTCAGAAAAATCACGAAATATGATTCCCGAAAACGTTTATGTTCGATGAAAGTTAGAAAAATTGAAAAAATCACGATTTGAAAAAGTTTATGTTCGATGAAGGTGAGTGAGAAAAATCGAGAAATATGATTTTCACAAAAGTTTATGTTCGATGAAAGCTAGCCTGGTTTACGAATTTCCATCGAGAAAAAGTTAATGTTCGATAAAGGTTAGTGAGAAAAATCGAGAAATATGATTTTGAAAAAAGTTTATGATCGATGAAAATTAGAAAAATTGAAAAAATGAACATTCAAAACTTTATGTTCGATGAAAGGGAGTGAAATTGACAGAATATCGTCGAGAAAAATTTAATGTTCGATAAAAGCTACCCTAGTCGACGAAATTTATCCGAGAAAAAGTTAATGTTCGATGAAGGAGAGTGAGAAAAATCACGAAATATGATTTCCGAAAGAGTTTATGTTCGATAAAAGTTAGAAAAATTGAAAAAATCACGATTTGAAAAAGTTTATGTTCGATAAAAGAGAGTGAAGTCAACGAAATTCCTCCGAGAAAAAGTTAATGTTCGATGAAGGTGAGTGAGAAAAATCGAGAAATATGATTTTCAAAAAAGTTTATGTTCGATGAAAGCTAGCCCGGCTTACGAATTTCCATCGAGAAAAAGTTAATGTTCGATAAAGGTTAGTGAGAAAAATCGAGAAATATGATTTTGAAAAAAGTTTATGTTCGATGGAAGTTAGAAAAATTGAAAAAATGAAGATTAAAAAAAGTTTATGTTCGATGAAAGGCAGTGAAATTGACAGAATATCGTCGAGAAAAAGTTTATGTTCGATGAAAGCTACCCTGTCGACGAAATTTATCCGAGAAAAAGTTAATGTTCGATGAAGGTTAGTGAGCCAAGTCGAGAAATATTATGTTTGAAAAAGTTTATGTACAATGAAAGTTTGAAAAATTGAAAAAATTATGATTCGAAAAAGTTTTCGTTCGATGAAAGCTAGCCTAGACGACGAATTTTTATTGAGAAAAAGTTAAAGTTCGATGAAGGTTAGTGAGAATAATCGAGAAATATGATTTTGAAAGAAGTTTATGTTCGATGAAAGTTAGAAAAATTGGAAAATGAAGATTCAAAAAAGTTTATGTTCAATGAAAGGGACTAAAATCGAAAGAATATCGTCGAGAAAAAGTTTATGTTCGATGAAAGCTACCATAGTCGACGAATTTTATCCGAGAAAAAGTTAATTTTCGATGAAGGTTAGTGAGCCAAGTCGAGAAATATTATTCTTGAAAATGTTTATGTTCGATGAAAGTTTGAAAAATTGAAAAAATTACGATTCGAAAATGTTTATGTTCGGTGAAAGCTAGCCTGGTTGACGAATTTCCATCGAGAAAAAGTTAATGTTCGATGAAGGTTAGTAAGAAAAATCGAGAAATATGATTTTGAAAAAAGTTTATGTTCGATGAAAGTTAGAAAAATTGAAAAAATGAAGATTTAAAAAAGTTTATGTTCGATGAAAGGGAGTGAAATTAACAGAATATCGTCGAGAAAAAGTTAATGTTCGATGAAAACTACCCCAGTCGACGAAATTTATCCGAGAAAAAGTTAATGTTCGATGAAGGTTAGTCAACAAAGTCGAGAAATATTATTTTTGAAAAAGTTTATGTTCGATGATATTTTGAAAAATGGAAAAAAATGCGATTCGAAAAAGTTTATGTCCGATGAAAGCTACTCTGGTTGACGAATTTCCATCGAGAAAAGGTTAATGTTCGATGGAAGAGAGTGGAGTCAACGAAATTCCTCCGAGAAAAAGTTAATGTTCGATGAAGGTGAGTGAGAAAAATCGAGAAATATGATTTTCGGAAAAGTTAATCTTCGATGAAGGAGAGTCAGAAAAATCACGAAATATGATTTCCGAAAAAATTTATGTTCGATGAAAGTTAGAAAAATTGAAAAAATCACGATTTGAAAAAGTTTATGTTCGATGAAGGTGAGTGAGAAAAATCGAGAAATATGATTTTCAAAAAAGTTTATGTTCGATGAAGGTGAGTGAGAAAAATCGAGAAATATGATTTTCAAAAAAGTTTATGTTCGATGAAAGCTAGCCTGGCTTACGAATTTCCATCGAGAAAAAGTTAATGTTCGATGAAGGTTAGTAAGAAAAATCACGAAATATGATTTCCGAAAGAGTTTATGTTCGATGAAAGTTAGAAAAATTGAAAAAATCACGATTTGAAAAAGTTTATGTTCGATGAAAGAGAGTGAAGTCAACGAAATTCCTCCGAGAAAAAGTTAATGTTCGATGAAGGTGAGTGAGAAAAATCGAGAAATATGATTTTCAAAAAAGTTTATGTTTGATGAAAGCTAGGCTGGCTTACGAATTTCCATCGAGAAAAAGTTAATGTTCGATGAAGGTTAGTGAGAAAAATCGAGAAATATGATTTTAAAAAAAGTTTATGTTCGGTGAAAGTTAGGAAAATTGAAAAAATTACGATTTGAAAAAGTTTATGTTCGATGAAAGAGAGTGAAGTCAACGAAATTCGTCCGAGAAAAATTTAATGTTCGATGAAGGTGAGTGAGAAAAATGGAGAAATATGATTTTCGAAAAAGTTAATGTTCGATGAAGGGGAGTGAGAAAAATCACGAAATATGATTTCCGAAAAAGTTTATGCTCGATGAAAGTTAGAAAAGCTGAAAAAATCACGATTTGAAAAAGTTTATGTTCGATGAAATAGAGTGAAGTCAAGGAAATTCCTCCGAGAAAAAGTTAATGTTCGATGGAGGTGAGTGAGAAAAATCGAGAAATATGATTTTCGAGAAAGTTAATGTTCGATGAAGGTGAGTGAGAAAAATCGAGAAATATAATTTTCAAAAAAGTTTATGTTCGATGAAAGCTAGCCTGGTTTACGAATTTCCATCGAAAAAAAGTTAATGTTCGATGAAGGTTAGTGAGAAAAATCGAGAAATATGATTTTCGAGAAAGTTAATGTTCGCCGAAGGTGAGTGAGAAAAATCACGAAACATGATTTTTGAAAAAGTTTATTAACCGATTAAAGTTAGAAAATATGAAAAAATCACGATTTGAAAAAGTTTATGTTCGATGAAGGTGAGTGAGAAAAATCGAGAAATATGATTTTCAAAAAAGTTTATGTTCGATGAAAGCTAGCTTGGTTTACGAATTTCCATCGAGAAAAAGTTAATGTTCGATGAAGGTTAGTGAGAAAAATCGAGAAATATGATTTTGAAAAAAGTTTATGTTCGATGAAAATTAGAAAAATTGAAAAAATGAAGATTCAAAACTTTATGTTCGATGAAAGGGAGTAAAATTGGTAGAATATCGTCGAGAAAAATTTTATGTTCGATGAAAGCTACCCTAGTCGACGAAATTTATCCGAGAAAAAGTTAATGTTCGATGAAGGAGAGAGAGAAAAATCACGAAATATGATTTCCGAAAGAGTTTATGTTCGATGAAAGTTAGAAAAATTGAAAAAATCACGATTTGAAAAAGTTTATGTTCGATGAAAGAGAGTGAAGTCAACGAAATTCCTCCGAGAAAAAGTTAATGTTCGATGGAGGTGAGTGAGACAAATCGAGAAATATGATTTTCAAGAAAGTTTATGTTCAATGAAAGCTAGCCTGGCTTACGAATTTCCTTCGAGAAAAAGTTAATGTTCGATGAAGGTTAGTGAGAAAAATCGAGAAATATAATTTTGAAAAAAGTTAATGTTCGGTGAAAGTTAGAGAAATTGAAAAAATCACGATTTGAAAAAGTTTATGTTCGATGAAAGAGATTGAAGTCAACGAAATTCGTCCGAGAAAAATTTAATGTTCGATGAAGGTGAGTGAGAAAAATGGAGAAATATGATTTTCGAAAAAGTTAATGTTCGAAGAAGGTGAGTGAGAAAAATCGAGAAATATGATTTTCAAAAAAGTTTATGTTCGATGAAAGCTAGCCTGGCTTACGAATTTCCATCGAAAAAAAGTTAATGTTCGATGAAGGTTAGTGAGAAAAATCGAGAAATATGATTTTGAAAAAAGTTTATGTTCGATGAAAGTTAGAAAAATTGAAAGATAAAGATTAAAAAAAGTTTATGTTCGATGAAAGCTAGCTTGGTTTACGAATTTCCATCGAGAAAAAGTTAATGTTCGATGAAGGTTAGTGAGAAAAATCGAGAAATATGATTTTGAAAAAAGTTTATGTTCGATGAAAATTAGAAAAATTGAAAAAATAAAGATTCAAAACTTTATGTTCGATGAAAGGGAGTAAAATTGGTAGAATATCGTCGAGAAAAATTTAATGTTCGATGAAAGCTACCCTAGTCGACGAAATTTATCCGAGAAAAAGTTAATGTTCGATGAAGGAGAGAGAGAAAAATCACGAAATATGATTTCCGAAAGAGTTTATGTTCGATGAAAGTTAGAAAAATTGAAAAAATCACGATTTGAAAAAGTTTATGTTCGATGAAAGAGAGTGAAGTCAACGAAATTCCTCCGAGAAAAAGTTAATGTTCGATGAAGGTGAGTGAGACAAATCGAGAAATATGATTTTCAAGAAAGTTTATGTTCAATGAAAGCTAGCCTGGCTTACGATTTTCCTTCGAGAAAAAGTAAATGTTCGATGAAGGTTAGTGAGAAAAATCGAGAAATATAATTTTGAAAAAAGTTAATGTTCGGTGAAAGTTAGAGAAATTGAAAAAATCATGATTTGAAAAAGTTTATGTTCGATGAAAGAGATTGAAGTCAACGAAATTCGTCCGAGAAAAATTTAATGTTCGATGAAGGTGAGTGAGAAAAATGGAGAAATATGATTTTCGAAAAAGTTAATGTTCGATGAAGGTGAGTGAGAAAAATCGAGAAATATGATTTTCAAAAAAGTTTATGTTCGATGAAAGCTAGCCTGGCTTACGAATTTCCATCGAAAAAAAGTTAATGTTCGATGAAGGTTAGTGAGAAAAATCGAGAAATATGATTTTGAAAAAAGTTTATGTTCGATGAAAGTTAGAAAAATTGAAAGATAAAGATTAAAAAAAGTTTATGTTCGATGAAAGCTAGCTTGGTTTACGAATTTCCATCGAGAAAAAGTTAATGTTCGATGAAGGTTAGTGAGAAAAATCGAGAAATATGATTTTGAAAAAAGTTTATGTTCGATGAAAATTAGAAAAATTGAAAAAATAAAGATTCAAAACTTTATGTTCGATGAAAGGGAGTAAAATTGGTAGAATATCGTCGAGAAAAATTTAATGTTCGATGAAAGCTACCCTAGTCGACGAAATTTATCCGAGAAAAAGTTAATGTTCGATGAAGGAGCGAGAGAAAAATCACGAAATATGATTTCCGAAAGAGTTTATGTTCGATGAAAGTTAGAAAAATTGAAAAAATCACGATTTGAAAAAGTTTATGTTCGATGAAAGAGAGTGAAGTCAACGAAATTCCTCCGAGAAAAAGTTAATGTTCGATGAAGGTGAGTGAGACAAATCGAGAAATATGATTTTCAAGAAAGTTTATGTTCAATGAAAGCTAGCCTGGCTTACGAATTTCCTTCGAGAAAAAGTAAATGTTCGATGAAGGTTAGTGAGAAAAATCGAGAAATATAATTTTGAAAAAAGTTAATGTTCGGTGAAAGTTAGAGAAATTGAAAAAATCACGATTTGAAAAAGTTTATGTTCGATGAAAGAGATTGAAGTCAACGAAATTCGTCCGAGAAAAATTTAATGTTCGATGAAGGTGAGTGAGAAAAATGGAGAAATATGATTTTCGAAAAAGTTAATGTTCGATGAAGGTGAGTGAGAAAAATCGAGAAATATAATTTTCAAAAAAGTTTATGTTCGATGAAAGCTAGCCTGGCTTACGAATTTCCATCGAAAAAAAGTTAATGTTCGATGAAGGTTAGTGAGAAAAATCGAGAAATATGATTTTGAAAAAAGTTTATGTTCGATGAAAGTTAGAAAAATTGAAAGATAAAGATTAAAAAAAGTTTATGTTCGATGAAAGGCAGTGAAATCGACAGAATATCGTCGAGAAAAAGTTTATGTTCGATGAAAGCTACCCTGTCGACGAAATTTATCCGAGAAAAAGTTAATGTTCGATGAAGGTTAGTGAGCCAAGTCGAGAAATATTATTTTTGAAAAAGTTTATGTACAATGAAAGTTTGAAAAATTGAAAAAATTATGATTCGAAAAAGTTTTCGTTCGATGAAAGCTAGCCTAGACGACGAATTTCCATCGAGACAAAGTTAATGTTCGATGAAGGTTAGTGAGAAAAATCGAGAAATATGATTTTAAAAGAAGTTTATGTTCGATGAAAGTTAGAAAAATTGGAAAATGAAGATTCAAAAAAGTTTATGTTCGATGAAAGGGACTAAAATCGAAAGAATATCGTCGAGAAAAAGTTTATGTTCGATGAAAGCTACCATAGTCGACGAATTTTATCCGAGAAAAAGTTAATTTTCGATGAAGGTTAGTGAGCCAAGTCGAGAAATATTATTCTTGAAAATGTTTATATTCGATGAAAATTTGAAGAAATTGAAAAAATTACGAGTCGAAAAAGATTATGTTCGGTGAAAGCTAGCCTGGTTGACGAATTTCCTTTGAGAAAAAGTTAATGTTCGATGAAGGTTAGTAAGAAAAATCGAGAAATATGATTTTGAAAAAAGTTTATGTTCGATGAAAGTTAGAAAAATTGAAAAAATGAAGATTTAAAAAAGTTTATGTTCGATGAAAGGGAGTGAAATTGACAGAATATCGTCGAGAAAAAGTTAATGTTCGATGAAAGCTACCCTAGTCGACGAAATTTATCCGAGAAAAATTTAATGTTCGATGAAGGTTAGTGAGCAAAGTCGAGAAATATTATTTTTGAAAAAGTTTATGTTCGATGAAATTTTGAAAAATTAAAAAAATTGCGATTCGAAAAAGTTTATGTTCGATGAAAGCTAGCCTGGTTGACGAATTTCTATCGAGAAAAGGTTAATGTTCGATGAAAGAGAGTGGACTCAACGAAATTCCTCCGAGAAAAAGTTAATGTTCGATGAAGGTGAGTGAGAAAAATCGAGAAATATGATTTTCGGAAAAGTTAATCTTCGATGAAGGAGAGTCAGAAAAATCACGAAATATGATTCCCGAAAACGTTTATGTTCGATGAAAGTTAGAAAAATTGAAAAAATCACGATTTGAAAAAGTTTATGTTCGATGAAGGTGAGTGAGAAAAATCGAGAAATATGATTTTCACAAAAGTTTATGTTCGATGAAAGCTAGCCTGGTTTACGAATTTCCATCGAGAAAAAGTTAATGTTCGATGAAGGTTAGTGAGAAAAATCGAGAAATATGATTTTGAAAAAAGTTTATGTTCGATGAAAATTAGAAAAATTGAAACAATGAACATTCAAAACTTTATGTTCGATGAAAGGGAGTGAAATTGACAGAATATCGTCGAGAAAAATTTAATGTTCGATAAAAGCTACCCTAGTCGACGAAATTTATCCGAGAAAAAGTTAATGTTCGATGAAGGAGAGTGAGAAAAATCACGAAATATGATTTCCGAAAGAGTTTATGTTCGATAAAAGTTAGAAAAATTGAAAGAATCACGATTTGAAAAAGTTTATGTTCGATGAAAGAGAGTGAAGTCAACGAAATTCCTCCGAGAAAAAGTTAATGTTCGATGAAGGTGAGTGAGAAAAATCGAGAAATATGATTTTCAAAAAAGTTTATGTTCGATGAAAGCTAGCCCGGCTTACGAATTTCCATCGAGAAAAAGTTAATGTTCGATAAAGGTTAGTGAGAAAAATCGAGAAATATGATTTTGAAAAAAGTTTATGTTCGATGGAAGTTAGAAAAATTGAAAAAATGAAGATTAAAAAAAGTTTATGTTCGATGAAAGGCAGTGAAATCGACAGAATATCGTCGAGAAAAAGTTTATGTTCGATGAAAGCTACCCTGTCGACGAAATTTATCCGAGAAAAAGTTAATGTTCGATGAAGGTTAGTGAGCCAAGTCGAGAAATATTATGTTTGAAAAAGTTTATGTACAATGAAAGTTTGAAAAATTGAAAAAATTATGATTCGAAAAAGTTTTCGTTCGATGAAAGCTAGCCTAGACGACGAATTTTTATTGAGAAAAAGTTAATGTTCGATGAAGGTTAGTGAGAATAATCGAGAAATATGATTTTGAAAGAAGTTTATGTTCGATGAAAGTTAGAAAAATTGGAAAATGAAGATTCAAAAAAGTTTATGTTCAATGAAAGGGACTAAAATCGAAAGAATATCGTCGAGAAAAAGTTTATGTTCGATGAAAGCTACCATAGTCGACGAATTTTATCCGAGAAAAAGTTAATTTTCGATGAAGGTTAGTGAGCCAAGTCGAGAAATATTATTCTTGAAAATGTTTATGTTCGATGAAAGTTTGAAAAATTGAAAAAATTACGATTCGAAAAAGTTTATGTTCGGTGAAAGCTAGCCTGGTTGACGAATTTCCATCGAGAAAAAGTTAATGTTCGATGAAGGTTAGTAAGAAAAATCGAGAAATATGATTTTGAAAAAAGTTTATGTTCGATGAAAGTTAGAAAAATTGAAAAAATGAAGATTTAAAAAAGTTTATGTTCGATGAAAGGGAGTGAAATTAACAGAATATCGTCGAGAAAAAGTTAATGTTCGATGAAAGCTACCCCAGTCGACGAAATTTATCCGAGAAAAAGTTAATGTTCGATGAAGGTTAGTCAACAAAGTCGAGAAATATTATTTTTGAAAAAGTTTATGTTCGATGATATTTTGAAAAATAAAAAAAAATGCGATTCGAAAAAGTTTATGTCCGATGAAAGCTACTCTGGTTAGTTAGTTAGGATTTATTAGCTTCTTCAGCTACAATTTATGCACTTTACGTGCTACAATTTTCTTACACATTAACATATTATATTTAACTTATATCACTATGCCTATTCCTCTTCACGTGCGCTACAATCTTTCTCTTCACCTCCGGCTTACTATCTATATTTCTTATTTCATTCTGGATTTGGTTGTACAATTTCAACCCTTCGTACTTCACATCCCTTTGAGCTAACGATCTACTTACATAGTCTACTCTCACATTTCCGGCTTGTCGTGTCTTCATTCCCTCCCTATCACCGACTAGTCTTATAATTTGTTCATTTTTGCTTTTTTTTCCCTTCATCGTTGAGCATCTTATGGACTAACAATATTACATGATATTCTATCTTTTCACGTACAGACAAGAAGCTTAACGCATTTAGCATGTCTAATATCTTAGTTCGATAGTTACAATGTAGAATAACGCGCATTCCCCTATTTTGCATTCGCTGTAAAACTTCTATATCTGTTTTCGACATGTTCAGCATTATCGTACTACAGTAATCCAGGTGAGGCGCTATTATGCTTTTGTAGATAGTACATCTTGTCATTGGCGATAAAAACTGGCCAATTCTACTTAGGAAGCTTATCTTTTTTCCGATTTTTTTCACAATGAATTCTCTGTGTTCATGCAGTGTAAGTTTTGCATCTAACATTATCCCTAGATATTTTATCACCCATACACGCTCTATTTCGACTCCATCAGATGAAACTATTTTTACTGCTTCCCCTCGAGTTACTTGCGGTCCCTTGATTATCATAAATTTTGTCTTTTTTGAGTTCATTTTCAGCTTATTCTTACTTAGCCACGCTTCTGTTTTTTTCAGTTGTTCATTCATTGCTGTGTTCAAATGCTCAGAGCTACTTCCTCTTACATACAGAATCATATCATCTGCGAAAAGTACTATTTTAAAGTTTTCAACTAGCTCACTAACGATGTCGTTTATGTAAATGATAAATAAGAGAGGTCCTAGAACAGACCCTTGCGGTACTCCGTATTTTGACTCTCTCTCTTCCGAGACTACGTTATTAATTATTACGACTTGTGTCCGGTTTTTCAGGTACGATTCGAACCATTTTACTACATTTCTTTTTAGACCGTATTTCATCAGTTTTTTTATCAATAGGTCTCTATCTATCGTTTCAAATGCACGTTTCAGGTCAATGAAAATAGCTCCTACAATATAACCCTCACTTATAATTTTTTTCCAGTCAGAAATTACGTTCTGCACTGCATCTTCGCACGATTTTCCATTCCTAAATCCATATTGACATCCAGTTAATAATTTGTTAGCCTCGAAATAGTTTGATATCTGCTCTTTTACTATCAATTCTAATACCTTTTCAAATTGTGGCAACTTGTTAATTGGACGGAATTCTTCTGCCCGTTTTGTTCTAATGATTTTTTCGATAGGAATTATTTCCGATTTCTTCCATTTCTCTGGGAAGCAACCTTGTCTTAGAGATAAGTTTAAAGCTGCGGTGAAGCATTTTTTAATTACTGGATATACAGATTTTAAAATTTTTGTCGTTATTCCTTCTTCGGTACCTCCTTTATTCGGTAATTTCGACATTATATTATCCAATATTTCACTATCAACTTCCTTGAATCTATCCATGATTGAGTTCGTATAGACTCCTGTTGGTTCCTCAATCTCATCATTTTGAATATTGCTTACTATATCCTCTATGCTATCTATGTAGTAGTCATTGAATTTACTTGATATTTCCTGTTTGCCCTGGATTAATTGGTTATTAAAATATATACCATCTTTGAAGTCTGTCTCTTGCACTTTGCCCTTTATTAATTGCTTTAATGTTTTCCACATCTTTGCGCAGTCGTTCTTATTCCCATCTATCTTTCTCTCGTAGTATTGCTTCTTTGCCTGACGCAATGCTGCGACCGTATCATTTCTTTTCCTCCTGTAGTCATTCCAGATAATTTCTGAATTACTGCTTTTTGCTTTGTTATATGCTTCATCCCTTTGCTTAATCATCGCTTGTAGCTGTGTGGTAAACCATTTTTTTTCGTCGATCCCTTGTCTTGTTTTTATTGTCTTCAACGGTGCTTCCTCATTTAATGTTTCGCTTATTATATTTATGATAGCATTAAGTTTCTCATTGAACATCCCCTCTGTTTCTGTCTCCTCGACGGTGAGCGTGTTATTTATTTCTGCTATTTTCTTTAAGAAACGTGTTTCGTCAAATGTTTTAAAATCTCTTATCGTTCTGGTTATACTGTCTTGTTCTATAATATTAAAACCTAACTTAATGTCAACAATTGCATGATCGGTTATTTTTGGAGTATAATGGACTAGAGGACTCACCTTTAAATTACTAAATACTTAATCAATCAATGTTTTCGTCTCCTGCGTTATTCTGGTTGCGTCCTTCACATATTGTTTCATCCCTAATTCTAAGAATAGATTTACTAGTTTTTTGGCATAGAATTTGGACTTGATCATATTTAAGTTAAAATCTCCAACACATACACAATTTTCCTCCATGCAAATTTCGTCCCCTATTGTTTGTAAAAAATCTAAAAAGTCGGCGTCGCTTGCATTTGGTGAGTGATAGACTACCATGATGTGTCCTTTGTATTGTCGACTGTCAACCCATAAAATTATGCTCCAGCAGTTATTTGCAATCTTTTTCATATCTTTGAGCTTGTATTTGAGGCCTTTTCTTACATACATCACAACCCCTCCCGTCCACCTGTTTTCTGCGTCGCATCTAATGAGTGTGTAACCTTGGATAGCTACTTCTCTGTCCTCTATATCTTCCGTTATTCTCGTTTCTGTTAACGCTAGTATTGCCGGTTTCATTTTTTTAATGACTAGTTCATGGATTTCATCCCTATTTTTTATTAAACTACATGCATTTAAGCATAATACTGATCCCTCCCCTTTTGATACCTGGCTAGGCGTTTCTCTTTTTCTAAAAAATGTTTGAACGTTGGGCATGTTTTGCTCTTTGCTGGGTGTGTTACATCTAAATCGCTAAGGCGGAGTCTCTCCTTGTGGAAACTGCAGCTCGCGCACTTGGGTTCAGATGTTTTACAGTCTTTTCCACTGTGTTGACGAATTTCCATCGAGAAAAGGTTAATGTTCGATGGAAGAGAGTGGAGTCAACGAAATTCCTCCGAGAAAAAGTTAATGTTCGATGAAGGTGAGTGAGAAAAATCGAGAAATATGATTTTGAAAAAAGTTAATGTTCGGTGAAAGTTAGAGAAATTGAAAGATAAAGATTAAAAAAAGTTTATGTTCGATGAAAGAGAGTGAAGTCAACGAAATTCCTCCGAGAAAAAGTTAATGTTCGATGAAGGTGAGTGAGACAAATCGAGAAATATGATTTTCAAGAAAGTTTATGTTCAATGAAAGCTAGCCTGGCTTACGATTTTCCTTCGAGAAAAAGTAAATGTTCGATGAAGGTTAGTGAGAAAAATCGAGAAATATAATTTTGAAAAAAGTTAATGTTCGGTGAAAGTTAGAGAAATTGAAAAAATCATGATTTGAAAAAGTTTATGTTCGATGAAAGAGATTGAAGTCAACGAAATTCGTCCGAGAAAAATTTAATGTTCGATGAAGGTGAGTGAGAAAAATGGAGAAATATGATTTTCGAAAAAGTTAATGTTCGATGAAGGTGAGTGAGAAAAATCGAGAAATATGATTTTCAAAAAAGTTTATGTTCGATGAAAGCTAGCCTGGCTTACGAATTTCCATCGAAAAAAAGTTAATGTTCGATGAAGGTTAGTGAGAAAAATCGAGAAATATGATTTTGAAAAAAGTTTATGTTCGATGAAAGTTAGAAAAATTGAAAGATAAAGATTAAAAAAAGTTTATGTTCGATGAAAGCTAGCTTGGTTTACGAATTTCCATCGAGAAAAAGTTAATGTTCGATGAAGGTTAGTGAGAAAAATCGAGAAATATGATTTTGAAAAAAGTTTATGTTCGATGAAAATTAGAAAAATTGAAAAAATAAAGATTCAAAACTTTATGTTCGATGAAAGGGAGTAAAATTGGTAGAATATCGTCGAGAAAAATTTAATGTTCGATGAAAGCTACCCTAGTCGACGAAATTTATCCGAGAAAAAGTTAATGTTCGATGAAGGAGCGAGAGAAAAATCACGAAATATGATTTCCGAAAGAGTTTATGTTCGATGAAAGTTAGAAAAATTGAAAAAATCACGATTTGAAAAAGTTTATGTTCGATGAAAGAGAGTGAAGTCAACGAAATTCCTCCGAGAAAAAGTTAATGTTCGATGAAGGTGAGTGAGACAAATCGAGAAATATGATTTTCAAGAAAGTTTATGTTCAATGAAAGCTAGCCTGGCTTACGAATTTCCTTCGAGAAAAAGTAAATGTTCGATGAAGGTTAGTGAGAAAAATCGAGAAATATAATTTTGAAAAAAGTTAATGTTCGGTGAAAGTTAGAGAAATTGAAAAAATCACGATTTGAAAAAGTTTATGTTCGATGAAAGAGATTGAAGTCAACGAAATTCGTCCGAGAAAAATTTAATGTTCGATGAAGGTGAGTGAGAAAAATGGAGAAATATGATTTTCGAAAAAGTTAATGTTCGATGAAGGTGAGTGAGAAAAATCGAGAAATATAATTTTCAAAAAAGTTTATGTTCGATGAAAGCTAGCCTGGCTTACGAATTTCCATCGAAAAAAAGTTAATGTTCGATGAAGGTTAGTGAGAAAAATCGAGAAATATGATTTTGAAAAAAGTTTATGTTCGATGAAAGTTAGAAAAATTGAAAGATAAAGATTAAAAAAAGTTTATGTTCGATGAAAGGCAGTGAAATCGACAGAATATCGTCGAGAAAAAGTTTATGTTCGATGAAAGCTACCCTGTCGACGAAATTTATCCGAGAAAAAGTTAATGTTCGATGAAGGTTAGTGAGCCAAGTCGAGAAATATTATTTTTGAAAAAGTTTATGTACAATGAAAGTTTGAAAAATTGAAAAAATTATGATTCGAAAAAGTTTTCGTTCGATGAAAGCTAGCCTAGACGACGAATTTCCATCGAGACAAAGTTAATGTTCGATGAAGGTTAGTGAGAAAAATCGAGAAATATGATTTTAAAAGAAGTTTATGTTCGATGAAAGTTAGAAAAATTGGAAAATGAAGATTCAAAAAAGTTTATGTTCGATGAAAGGGACTAAAATCGAAAGAATATCGTCGAGAAAAAGTTTATGTTCGATGAAAGCTACCATAGTCGACGAATTTTATCCGAGAAAAAGTTAATTTTCGATGAAGGTTAGTGAGCCAAGTCGAGAAATATTATTCTTGAAAATGTTTATATTCGATGAAAATTTGAAGAAATTGAAAAAATTACGAGTCGAAAAAGATTATGTTCGGTGAAAGCTAGCCTGGTTGACGAATTTCCTTTGAGAAAAAGTTAATGTTCGATGAAGGTTAGTAAGAAAAATCGAGAAATATGATTTTGAAAAAAGTTTATGTTCGATGAAAGTTAGAAAAATTGAAAAAATGAAGATTTAAAAAAGTTTATGTTCGATGAAAGGGAGTGAAATTGACAGAATATCGTCGAGAAAAAGTTAATGTTCGATGAAAGCTACCCTAGTCGACGAAATTTATCCGAGAAAAATTTAATGTTCGATGAAGGTTAGTGAGCAAAGTCGAGAAATATTATTTTTGAAAAAGTTTATGTTCGATGAAATTTTGAAAAATTAAAAAAATTGCGATTCGAAAAAGTTTATGTTCGATGAAAGCTAGCCTGGTTGACGAATTTCTATCGAGAAAAGGTTAATGTTCGATGAAAGAGAGTGGACTCAACGAAATTCCTCCGAGAAAAAGTTAATGTTCGATGAAGGTGAGTGAGAAAAATCGAGAAATATGATTTTCGGAAAAGTTAATCTTCGATGAAGGAGAGTCAGAAAAATCACGAAATATGATTCCCGAAAACGTTTATGTTCGATGAAAGTTAGAAAAATTGAAAAAATCACGATTTGAAAAAGTTTATGTTCGATGAAGGTGAGTGAGAAAAATCGAGAAATATGATTTTCAAGAAAGTTTATGTTCAATGAAAGCTAGCCTGGCTTACGAATTTCCTTCGAGAAAAAGTTAATGTTCGATGAAGGTTAGTGAGAAAAATCGAGAAATATAATTTTGAAAAAAGTTAATGTTCGGTGAAAGTTAGAGAAATTGAAAAAATCACGATTTGAAAAAGTTTATGTTCGATGAAAGAGATTGAAGTCAACGAAATTCGTCCGAGAAAAATTTAATGTTCGATGAAGGTGAGTGAGAAAAATGGAGAAATATGATTTTCGAAAAAGTTAATGTTCGAAGAAGGTGAGTGAGAAAAATCGAGAAATATGATTTTCAAAAAAGTTTATGTTCGATGAAAGCTAGCCTGGCTTACGAATTTCCATCGAAAAAAAGTTAATGTTCGATGAAGGTTAGTGAGAAAAATCGAGAAATATAATTTTGAAAAAAGTTTATGTTCGATGAAAGTTAGAAAAATTAAAAGATAAAGATTAAAAAAAGTTTATGTTCGATGAAAGCTAGCTTGGTTTACGAATTTCCATCGAGAAAAAGTTAATGTTCGATGAAGTTAGTGAGAAAAATCGAGAAATATGATTTTGAAAAAAGTTTATGTTCGATGAAAATTAGAAAAATTGAAAAAATAAAGATTCAAAACTTTATGTTCGATGAAAGGGAGTAAAATTGGTAGAATATCGTCGAGAAAAATTTAATGTTCGATGAAAGCTACCCTAGTCGACGAAATTTATCCGAGAAAAAGTTAATGTTCGATGAAGGAGAGAGAGAAAAATCACGAAATATGATTTCCGAAAGAGTTTATGTTCGATAAAAGTTAGAAAAATTGAAAGAATCACGATTTGAAAAAGTTTATGTTCGATGAAAGAGAGTGAAGTCAACGAAATTCCTCCGAGAAAAAGTTAATGTTCGATGAAGGTGAGTGAGAAAAATCGAGAAATATGATTTTCAAAAAAGTTTATGTTCGATGAAAGCTAGCCCGGCTTACGAATTTCCATCGAGAAAAAGTTAATGTTCGATAAAGGTTAGTGAGAAAAATCGAGAAATATGATTTTGAAAAAAGTTTATGTTCGATGGAAGTTAGAAAAATTGAAAAAATGAAGATTAAAAAAAGTTTATGTTCGATGAAAGGCAGTGAAATCGACAGAATATCGTCGAGAAAAAGTTTATGTTCGATGAAAGCTACCCTGTCGACGAAATTTATCCGAGAAAAAGTTAATGTTCGATGAAGGTTAGTGAGCCAAGTCGAGAAATATTATGTTTGAAAAAGTTTATGTACAATGAAAGTTTGAAAAATTGAAAAAATTATGATTCGAAAAAGTTTTCGTTCGATGAAAGCTAGCCTAGACGACGAATTTTTATTGAGAAAAAGTTAATGTTCGATGAAGGTTAGTGAGAATAATCGAGAAATATGATTTTGAAAGAAGTTTATGTTCGATGAAAGTTAGAAAAATTGGAAAATGAAGATTCAAAAAAGTTTATGTTCAATGAAAGGGACTAAAATCGAAAGAATATCGTCGAGAAAAAGTTTATGTTCGATGAAAGCTACCATAGTCGACGAATTTTATCCGAGAAAAAGTTAATTTTCGATGAAGGTTAGTGAGCCAAGTCGAGAAATATTATTCTTGAAAATGTTTATGTTCGATGAAAGTTTGAAAAATTGAAAAAATTACGATTCGAAAAAGTTTATGTTCGGTGAAAGCTAGCCTGGTTGACGAATTTCCATCGAGAAAAAGTTAATGTTCGATGAAGGTTAGTAAGAAAAATCGAGAAATATGATTTTGAAAAAAGTTTATGTTCGATGAAAGTTAGAAAAATTGAAAAAATGAAGATTTAAAAAAGTTTATGTTCGATGAAAGGGAGTGAAATTAACAGAATATCGTCGAGAAAAAGTTAATGTTCGATGAAAGCTACCCCAGTCGACGAAATTTATCCGAGAAAAAGTTAATGTTCGATGAAGGTTAGTCAACAAAGTCGAGAAATATTATTTTTGAAAAAGTTTATGTTCGATGATATTTTGAAAAATAAAAAAAAATGCGATTCGAAAAAGTTTATGTCCGATGAAAGCTACTCTGGTTAGTTAGTTAGGATTTATTAGCTTCTTCAGCTACAATTTATGCACTTTACGTGCTACAATTTTCTTACACATTAACATATTATATTTAACTTATATCACTATGCCTATTCCTCTTCACGTGCGCTACAATCTTTCTCTTCACCTCCGGCTTACTATCTATATTTCTTATTTCATTCTGGATTTGGTTGTACAATTTCAACCCTTCGTACTTCACATCCCTTTGAGCTAACGATCTACTTACATAGTCTACTCTCACATTTCCGGCTTGTCGTGTCTTCATTCCCTCCCTATCACCGACTAGTCTTATAATTTGTTCATTTTTGCTTTTTTTTCCCTTCATCGTTGAGCATCTTATGGACTAACAATATTACATGATATTCTATCCTTTCACGTACAGACAAGAAGCTTAACGCATTTAGCATGTCTAATATCTTAGTTCGATAGTTACAATGTAGAATAACGCGCATTCCCCTATTTTGCATTCGCTGTAAAACTTCTATATCTGTTTTCGACATGTTCAGCATTATCGTACTACAGTAATCCAGGTGAGGCGCTATTATGCTTTTGTAGATAGTACATCTTGTCATTGGCGATAAAAACTGGCCAATTCTACTTAGGAAGCTTATCTTTTTTCCGATTTTTTTCACAATGAATTCTCTGTGTTCATGCAGTGTAAGTTTTGCATCTAACATTATCCCTAGATATTTTATCACCCATACACGCTCTATTTCGACTCCATCAGATGAAACTATTTTTACTGCTTCCCCTCGAGTTACTTGCGGTCCCTTGATTATCATAAATTTTGTCTTTTTTGAGTTCATTTTCAGCTTATTCTTACTTAGCCACGCTTCTGTTTTTTTCAGTTGTTCATTCATTGCTGTGTTCAAATGCTCAGAGCTACTTCCTCTTACATACAGAATCATATCATCTGCGAAAAGTACTATTTTAAAGTTTTCAACTAGCTCACTAACGATGTCGTTTATGTAAATGATAAATAAGAGAGGTCCTAGAACAGACCCTTGCGGTACTCCGTATTTTGACTCTCTCTCTTCCGAGACTACGTTATTAATTATTACGACTTGTGTCCGGTTTTTCAGGTACGATTCGAACCATTTTACTACATTTTTTTTGAGACCGTATTTCATCAGTTTTTTTATCAATAGGTCTCTATCTATCGTTTCAAATGCACGTTTCAGGTCAATGAAAATAGCTCCTACAATATAACCCTCACTTATAATTTTTTTCCAGTCAGAAATTACGTTCTGCACTGCATCTTCGCACGATTTTCCATTCCTAAATCCATATTGACATCCAGTTAATAATTTGTTAGCCTCGAAATAGTTTGATATCTGCTCTTTTACTATCAATTCTAATACCTTTTCAAATTGTGGCAACTTGTTAATTGGACGGAATTCTTCTGCCCGTTTTGTTCTAATGATTTTTTCGATAGGAATTATTTCCGATTTCTTCCATTTCTCTGGGAAGCAACCTTGTCTTAGAGATAAGTTTAAAGCTGCGGTGAAGCATTTTTTAATTACTGGATATACAGATTTTAAAATTTTTGTCGTTATTCCTTCTTCGGTACCTCCTTTATTCGGTAATTTCGACATTATATTATCCAATATTTCACTATCAACTTTCTTGAATCTATCCATGATTGAGTTCGTATAGACTCCTGTTGGTTCCTCAATCTCATCATTTTGAATATTGCTTACTATATCCTCTATGCTATCTATGTAGTAGTCATTGAATTTACTTGATATTTCCTGTTTGCCCTGGATTAATTGGTTATTAAAATATATACCATCTTTGAAGTCTGTCTCTTGCACTTTGCCCTTTATTAATTGCTTTAATGTTTTCCACATCTTTGCGCAGTCGTTCTTATTCCCATCTATCTTTCTCTCGTAGTATTGCTTCTTTGCCTGACGCAATGCTGCGACCGTATCATTTCTTTTCCTCCTGTAGTCATTCCAGATAATTTCTGAATTACTGCTTTTTGCTTTGTTATATGCTTCATCCCTTTGCTTAATCATCGCTTGTAGCTGTGTGGTAAACCATTTTTTTTCGTCGATCCCTTGTCTTGTTTTTATTGTCTTCAACGGTGCTTCCTCATTTAATGTTTCGCTTATTATATTTATGATAGCATTAAGTTTCTCATTGAACATCCCCTCTGTTTCTGTCTCCTCGACGGTGAGCGTGTTATTTATTTCTGCTATTTTCTTTAAGAAACGTGTTTCGTCAAATGTTTTAAAATCTCTTATCGTTCTGGTTATACTGTCTTGTTCTATAATATTAAAACCTAACTTAATGTCAACAATTGCATGATCGGTTATTTTTGGAGTATAATGGACTAGAGGACTCACCTTTAAATTACTAAATACTTAATCAATCAATGTTTTCGTCTCCTGCGTTATTCTGGTTGCGTCCTTCACATATTGTTTCATCCCTAATTCTAAGAATAGATTTACTAGTTTTTTGGCATAGAATTTGGACTTGATCATATTTAAGTTAAAATCTCCAACACATACACAATTTTCCTCCATGCAAATTTCGTCCCCTATTGTTTGTAAAAAATCTAAAAAGTCGGCGTCGCTTGCATTTGGTGAGTGATAGACTACCATGATGTGTCCTTTGTATTGTCGACTGTCAACCCATAAAATTATGCTCCAGCAGTTATTTGCAATCTTTTTCATATCTTTGAGCTTGTATTTGAGGCCTTTTCTTACATACATCACAACCCCTCCCGTCCACCTGTTTTCTGCGTCGCATCTAATGAGTGTGTAACCTTGGATAGCTACTTCTCTGTCCTCTATATCTTCCGTTATTCTCGTTTCTGTTAACGCTAGTATTGCCGGTTTCATTTTTTTAATGACTAGTTCATGGATTTCATCCCTATTTTTTATTAAACTACATGCATTTAAGCATAATACTGATCCCTCCCCTTTTGATACCTGGCTAGGCGTTTCTCTTTTTCTAAAAAATGTTTGAACGTTGGGCATGTTTTGCTCTTTGCTGGGTGTGTTACATCTAAATCGCTAAGGCGGAGTCTCTCCTTGTGGAAACTGCAGCTCGCGCACTTGGGTTCAGATGTTTTACAGTCTTTTCCACTGTGTTGACGAATTTCCATCGAGAAAAGGTTAATGTTCGATGGAAGAGAGTGGAGTCAACGAAATTCCTCCGAGAAAAAGTTAATGTTCGATGAAGGTGAGTGAGAAAAATCGAGAAATATGATTTTCGGAAAAGTTAATCTTCGATGAAGGAGAGTCAGAAAAATCACGAAATATGATTTCCGAAAAAATTTATGTTCGATGAAAGTTAGAAGAATTGAAAAAATCACGATTTGAAAAAGTTTATGTTCGATCAAGGTGAGTGAGAAAAATCGAGAAATATGATTTTCAAAAAAGTTTATGTTCGATGAAGGTGAGTGAGAAAAATCGAGAAATATGATTTTCAAAAAAGTTTATGTTCGATGAAAGCTAGCCTGGCTTACGAATTTCCATCGAGAAAAAGTTAATGTTCGATGAAGGTTAGTAAGAAAAATCACGAAATATGATTTCCGAAAGAGTTTATGTTCGATGAAAGTTAGAAAAATTGAAAAAATCACGATTTGAAAAAGTTTATGTTCGATGAAAGAGAGTGAAGTCAACGAAATTCCTCCGAGAAAAAGTTAATGTTCGATGAAGGTGAGTGAGAAAAATCGAGAAATATGATTTTCAAAAAAGTTTATGTTTGATGAAAGCTAGGCTGGCTTACGAATTTCCATCGAGAAAAAGTTAATGTTCGATGAAGGTTAGTGAGAAAAATCGAGAAATATGATTTTAAAAAAAGTTTATGTTCGGTGAAAGTTAGGAAAATTGAAAAAATTACGATTTGAAAAAGTTTATGTTCGATGAAAGAGAGTGAAGTCAACGAAATTCGTCCGAGAAAAATTTAATGTTCGACGAAGGTGAGTGAGAAAAATGGAGAAATATGATTTTCGAAAAAGTTAATGTTCGATGAAGGGGAGTGAGAAAAATCACGGAATATGATTTCCGAAAAAGTTTATGATCGATGAAAGTTAGAAAAGCTGAAAAAATCACGATTTGAAAAAGTTTATGTTCGATGAAATAGAGTGAAGTCAAGGAAATTCCTCCGAGAAAAAGTTAATGTTCGATGGAGGTGAGTGAGAAAAATCGAGAAATATGATTTTCGAGAAAGTTAATGTTCGATGAAGGTGAGTGAGAAAAATCGAGAAATATAATTTTCAAAAAAGTTTATGTTCGATGAAAGCTAGCCTGGTTTACGAATTTCCATCGAGAAAAAGTTAATGTTCGATGAAGGTTAGTGAGAAAAATCGAGAAATATGATTTTCGAGAAAGTTAATGTTCGCCGAAGGTGAGTGAGAAAAATCACGAAACATGATTTTTGAAAAAGTTTATTAACCGATTAAAGTTAGAAAATATGAAAAAATCACGATTTGAAAAAGTTTATGTTCGATGAAGGTGAGTGAGAAAAATCGAGAAATATGATTTTCAAAAAAGTTTATGTTCGATGAAAGCTAGCTTGGTTTACGAATTTCCATCGAGAAAAAGTTAATGTTCGATGAAGGTTAGTGAGAAAAATCGAGAAATATGATTTTGAAAAAAGTTTATGTTCGATGAAAATTAGAACAATTGAAAAAATGAAGATTCAAAACTTTATGTTCGATGAAAGGGAGTGAAATTGGTAGAATATCGTCGAGAAAAATTTAATGTTCGATGAAAGCTACCCTAGTCGACGAAATTTATCCGAGAAAAAGTTAATGTTCGATGAAGGAGAGAGAGAAAAATCACGAAATATGATTTCCGAAAGAGTTTATGTTCGATGAAAGTTAGAAAAATTGAAAAAATCACGATTTGAAAAAGTTTATGTTCGATGAAAGAGAGTGAAGTCAACGAAATTCCTCCGAGAAAAAGTTAATGTTCGATGAAGGTGAGTGAGACAAATCGAGAAATATGATTTTCAAGAAAGTTTATGTTCAATGAAAGCTAGCCTGGCTTACGAATTTCCTTCGAGAAAAAGTTAATGTTCGATGAAGGTTAGTGAGAAAAATCGAGAAATATAATTTTGAAAAAAGTTAATGTTCGGTGAAAGTTAGAGAAATTGAAAAAATCACGATTTGAAAAAGTTTATGTTCGATGAAAGAGATTGAAGTCAACGAAATTCGTCCGAGAAAAATTTAATGTTCGATGAAGGTGAGTGAGAAAAATGGAGAAATATGATTTTCGAAAAAGTTAATGTTCGAAGAAGGTGAGTGAGAAAAATCGAGAAATATGATTTTCAAAAAAGTTTATGTTCGATGAAAGCTAGCCTGGCTTACGAATTTCCATCGAAAAAAAGTTAATGTTCGATGAAGGTTAGTGAGAAAAATCGAGAAATATAATTTTGAAAAAAGTTTATGTTCGATGAAAGTTAGAAAAATTAAAAGATAAAGATTAAAAAAAGTTTATGTTCGATGAAAGCTAGCTTGGTTTACGAATTTCCATCGAGAAAAAGTTAATGTTCGATGAAGTTAGTGAGAAAAATCGAGAAATATGATTTTGAAAAAAGTTTATGTTCGATGAAAATTAGAAAAATTGAAAAAATAAAGATTCAAAACTTTATGTTCGATGAAAGGGAGTAAAATTGGTAGAATATCGTCGAGAAAAATTTAATGTTCGATGAAAGCTACCCTAGTCGACGAAATTTATCCGAGAAAAAGTTAATGTTCGATGAAGGAGAGAGAGAAAAATCACGAAATATGATTTCCGAAAGAGTTTATGTTCGATGAAAGTTAGAAAAATTGAAAAAATCACGATTTGAAAAAGTTTATGTTCGATGAAAGAGAGTGAAGTCAACGAAATTCCTCTGAGAAAAAGTTAATGTTCGATGAAGGTGAGTGAGACAAATCGAGAAATATGATTTTCAAGAAAGTTTATGTTCAATGAAAGCTAGCCTGGCTTACGAATTTCCTTCGAGAAAAAGTTAATGTTCGATGAAGGTTAGTGAGAAAAATCGAGAAATATAATTTTGAAAAAAGTTAATGTTCGGTGAAAGTTAGAGAAATTGAAAAAATCACGATTTGAAAAAGTTTATGTTCGATGAAAGAGATTGAAGTCAACGAAATTCGTCCGAGAAAAATTTAATGTTCGATGAAGGTGAGTGAGAAAAATGGAGAAATATGATTTTCGAAAAAGTTAATGTTCGATGAAGGTGAGTGAGAAAAATCGAGAAATATAATTTTCAAAAAAGTTTATGTTCGATGAAAGCTAGCCTGGCTTACGAATTTCCATCGAAAAAAAGTTAATGTTCGATGAAGGTTAGTGAGAAAAATCGAGAAATATGATTTTGAAAAAAGTTTATGTTCGATGAAAGTTAGAAAAATTGAAAGATAAAGATTAAAAAAAGTTTATGTTCGATGAAAGGCAGTGAAATCGACAGAATATCGTCGAGAGAAAGTTTATGTTCGATGAAAGCTACCCTGTCGACGAAATTTATCCGAGAAAAAGTTAATGTTCGATGGAGGTTAGTGAGCCAAGTCGAGAAATATTATTTTTGAAAAAGTTTATGTACAATGAAAGTTTGAAAAATTGAAAAAATTATGATTCGGAAAAGTTTTCGTTCGATGAAAGCTAGCCTAGACGACGAATTTCCATCGAGACAAAGTTAATGTTCGATGAAGGTTAGTGAGAAAAATCGAGAAATATGATTTTAAAAGAAGTTTATGTTCGATGAAAGTTAGAAAAATTGGAAAATGAAGATTCAAAAAAGTTTATGTTCGATGAAAGGGACTAAAATCGAAAGAATATCGTCGAGAAAAAGTTTATGTTCGATGAAAGCTACCATAGTCGACGAATTTTATCCGAGAAAAAGTTAATTTTCGATGAAGGTTAGTGAGCCAAGTCGAGAAATATTATTCTTGAAAATGTTTATATTCGATGAAAATTTGAAGAAATTGAAAAAATTACGAGTCGAAAAAGATTATGTTCGGTGAAAGCTAGCCTGGTTGACGAATTTCCTTTGAGAAAAAGTTAATGTTCGATGAAGGTTAGTAAGAAAAATCGAGAAATATGATTTTGAAAAAAGTTTATGTTCGATGAAAGTTAGAAAAATTGAAAAAATGAAGATTTAAAAAAGTTTATGTTCGATGAAAGGGAGTGAAATTGACAGAATATCGTCGAGAAAAAGTTAATGTTCGATGAAAGCTACCCTAGTCGACGAAATTTATCCGAGAAAAATTTAATGTTCGATGAAGGTTAGTGAGCAAAGTCGAGAAATATTATTTTTGAAAAAGTTTATGTTCGATGAAATTTTGAAAAATTAAAAAAATTGCGATTCGAAAAAGTTTATGTTCGATGAAAGCTAGCCTGGTTGACGAATTTCTATCGAGAAAAGGTTAATGTTCGATGAAAGAGAGTGGACTCAACGAAATTCCTCCGAGAAAAAGTTAATGTTCGATGAAGGTGAGTGAGAAAAATCGAGAAATATGATTTTCGGAAAAGTTAATCTTCGATGAAGGAGAGTCAGAAAAATCACGAAATATGATTCCCGAAAACGTTTATGTTCGATGAAAGTTAGAAAAATTGGAAAAATCACGATTTGAAAAAGTTTATGTTCGATGAAGGTGAGTGAGAAAAATCGAGAAATATGATTTTCACAAAAGTTTATGTTCGATGAAAGCTAGCCTGGTTTACGAATTTCCATCGAGAAAAAGTTAATGTTCGATGAAGGTTAGTGAGAAAAATCGAGAAATATGATTTTGAAAAAAGTTTATGTTCGATGAAAATTAGAAAAATTGAAACAATGAACATTCAAAACTTTATGTTCGATGAAAGGGAGTGAAATTGACAGAATATCGTCGAGAAAAATTTAATGTTCGATAAAAGCTACCCTAGTCGACGAAATTTATCCGAGAAAAAGTTAATGTTCGATGAAGGAGAGTGAGAAAAATCACGAAATATGATTTCCGAAAGAGTTTATGTTCGATAAAAGTTAGAAAAATTGAAAAAATCACGATTTGAAAAAGTTTATGTTCGATGAAAGAGAGTGAAGTCAACGAAATTCCTCCGAGAAAAAGTTAATGTTCGATGAAGGTAAGTGAGAAAAATCGAGAAATATGATTTTCAAAAAAGTTTATGTTCGATGAAAGCTAGCCCGGCTTACGAATTTCCATCGAGAAAAAGTTAATGTTCGATAAAGGTTAGTGAGAAAAATCGAGAAATATGATTTTGAAAAAAGTTTATGTTCGATGGAAGTTAGAAAAATTGAAAAAATGAAGATTAAAAAAAGTTTATGTTCGATGAAAGGCAGTGAAATCGACAGAATATCGTCGAGAAAAAGTTTATGTTCGATGAAAGCTACCCTGTCGACGAAATTTATCCGAGAAAAAGTTAATGTTCGATGAAGGTTAGTGAGCCAAGTCGAGAAATATTATGTTTGAAAAAGTTTATGTACAATGAAAGTTTGAAAAATTGAAAAAAATTATGATTCGAAAAAGTTTTCGTTCGATGAAAGCTAGCCTAGACGACGAATTTTTATTGAGAAAAAGTTAATGTTCGATGAAGGTTAGTGAGAAAAATCGAGAAATATGATTTTGAAAGAAGTTTATGTTCGATGAAAGTTAGAAAAATTGGAAAATGAAGATTCAAAAAAGTTTATGTTCGATGAAAGGGACTAAAATCGAAAGAATATCGTCGAGAAAAAGTTTATGTTCGATGAAAGCTACCATAGTCGACGAATTTTATCCGAGAAAAAGTTAATTTTCGATGAAGGTTAGTGAGCCAAGTCGAGAAATATTATTCTTGAAAATGTTTATGTTCGATGAAAGTTTGAAAAATTGAAAAAATTACGATTCGAAAAAGTTTATGTTCGGTGAAAGCTAGCCTGGTTGACGAATTTCCATCGAGAAAAAGTTAATGTTCGATGAAGGTTAGTAAGAAAAATCGAGAAATATGATTTTGAAAAAAGTTTATGTTCGATGAAAGTTAGAAAAATTGAAAAAATGAAGATTTAAAAAAGTTTATGTTCGATGAAAGGGAGTGAAATTAACAGAATATCGTCGAGAAAAAGTTAATGTTCGATGAAAGCTACCCCAGTCGACGAAATTTATCCGAGAAAAAGTTAATGTTCGATGAAAATTAGTCAACAAAGTCGAGAAATATTATTTTTGAAAAAGTTTATGTTCGATGATATTTTGAAAAATAAAAAAAAATGCGATTCGAAAAAGTTTATGTCCGATGAAAGCTACTCTGGTTGACGATTTTCCATCGAGAAAAGGTTAATGTTCGATGGAAGAGAGTGGAGTCAACGAAATTCCTCCGAGAAAAAGTTAATGTTCGATGAAGGTGAGTGAGAAAAATCGAGAAATATGATTTTCGGAAAAGTTAATCTTCGATGAAGGAGAGTCAGAAAAATCACGAAATATGATTTCCGAAAAAATTTATGTTCGATGAAAGTTAGGAAAATTTAAAAAATCACGATTTGAAAAAGTTTATGTTCGATGAAGGTGAGTGAGAAAAATCGAGAAATATGATTTTCAAAAAAGTTTATGTTCGATGAAAGCTAGCCTGGCTTACGAATTTCCATCGAGAAAAAGTTAATGTTCGATGAAGGTTAGTAAGAAAAATCACGAAATATGATTTCCGAAAGAGTTTATGTTCGATGAAAGTTAGAAAAATTGAAAAAATCACGATTTGAAAAAGTTTATGTTCGATGAAAGAGAGTGAAGTCAACGAAATTCCTCCGAGAAAAAGTTAATGTTCGATGAAGGTGAGTGAGAAAAATCGAGAAATATGATTTTCAAAAAAGTTTATGTTTGATGAAAGCTAGGCTGGCTTACGAATTTCCATCGAGAAAAAGTTAATGTTCGATGAAGGTTAGTGAGAAAAATCGAGAAATATGATTTTAAAAAAAGTTTATGTTCGGTGAAAGTTAGGAAAATTGAAAAAATTACGATTTGAAAAAGTTTATGTTCGATGAAAGAGAGTGAAGTCAACGAAATTCGTCCGAGAAAAATTTAATGTTCGATGAAGGTGAGTGAGAAAAATGGAGAAATATGATTTTCGAAAAAGTTAATGTTCGATGAAGGGGAGTGAGAAAAATCACGAAATATGATTTCCGAAAAAGTTTATGCTCGATGAAAGTTAGAAAAGCTGAAAAAATCACGATTTGAAAAAGTTTATGTTCGATGAAATAGAGTGAAGTCAACGAAATTCCTCCGAGAAAAAGTTAATGTTCGATGGAGGTGAGTGAGAAAAATCGAGAAATATGATTTTCGAGAAAGTTAATGTTCGATGAAGGTGAGTGAGAAAAATCGAGAAATATAATTTTCAAAAAAGTTTATGTTCGATGAAAGCTAGCCTGGTTTACGAATTTCCATCGAGAAAAAGTTAATGTTCGATGAAGGTTAGTGAGAAAAATCGAGAAATATGATTTTCGAGAAAGTTAATGTTCGCCGAAGGTGAGTGAGAAAAATCACGAAACATGATTTTTGAAAAAGTTTATTAACCGATTAAAGTTAGAAAATATGAAAAAATCACGATTTGAAAAAGTTTATGTTCGATGAAAGAGTGTGAAGTCAACGAAATTCGTCCGAGAAAAAGTTAATGTTCAATGAAGGTGAGTGAGAAAAATAGAGAAATATGATTTTCGAAAAAGTTAATGTTCGATGAAGGATCTTCCCCTCGGACCTTTAAAATCCAGGACAGGGCCACGCGGAGACGTCGCGCCGGTTCGTACCCATATCCGCAGCAGGTCTCTAAGGTAAAGAGCCTCTAGTCGATAGACTAATGTAGGTAAGGGAAGTCGGCAAATTGGATCCGTACCTTCGGAATAAGGATTGGCTCTGAGGAGCGGGGCGCGTCGGGCTTATTAGGGAAGCGGGTTTGGCTAACGTGCCGGGCCTGGGCGAGGTGAACGATGGGAAATTCTTTGCGGATTTTTCTGTTGCAGATCCGAGCTCGGTCCCGTGCCTTGGCCTCCCGCGGATCTTCCTTGCTGCGAGGCTTCCTTGGCGGTTCGCGCCGTCTTGGTCGTCCTCTTCGGCCGCTATTCAACGCTCAGCTCAGAACTGGCACGGACTAGGGGAATCCGACTGTCCAATTAAAACAAAGCATTGCGATGGCCCTCGCGGGTGTTGACGCAATGTGATTCCTGCCCAGTGCTCTGAATGTCAACGTGAAGAAATTCAAGCAAGCGCGGGTAAACGGCGGGAGTAATTATGACTCTCTCAAGGCAGGGCTTCCGGTCGCTCCGGCGATTGGAAGACGGGCTTGACGAATCCGCCGCTTCCTAGTTGGCCACCGTGAGGTCCCTTCGGGGACCATGTGCCTGCCTCCCTGCCCTAGGTTGGCGGTGGCCTGGCGTTTTCGTCTGGGAGGAGGTTGGAGCCTAGCTCCTCAGGTGCGGGGGGTTGCCAGCCCTCCGCGCCGACACATCGTGGGCTCAAATAACATGAGAGAAAATACAGTTACGCGGCGTACTCGGAGCGCCGCACCCACGAGCGAGGCCGCTGCCCCCTCGACGTCCCGTGAACTTGCGCCCGCCCCTTAAAACCCCCGCCCCCGTGCTGCCCGCCCACGCTCCCGCCGTAATCCACTAAATCCACCGACCTCACCGCCCGCACCACAACCACCTGAGCGGGTGGAACCAGGGTTCATCTGCCCACAATGCGACCGTTCTTTCCCCACGAAATCTGGACTGGGCGTGCACCGGTTTCGCCGTCACCGTGAGGGTGTCAATGCGGAGATACGTCTGCCGGAGTTGAAAGTGCGTTGGAACCAGGAGGAGCTCAGACTCCTCGCGAGAGAGGAGGCTTTGGCCGTGTCCCGTCATGTTCGCTTCATCAATAAACATCTAGTTGAAGTGTTCGGCGGGGCGCGGACTCTTCATTGAATCAAGGGTGTCCGGAGGAGCGCAAATTACAAGGCCTTGGTAGCCGCTGCGTCCGTCGATCTCATCGCCGTTCCGGAGAGGGTGCCTTTTGGGCTGCCTCCTCCATTGGACGGTGATGACAACGGATCCGAAGCCTTAGAGCCCGAGCAGCATTTGGCAGGGGAGCCTTCTTATTAGGGTACTCCCCAACACAGGCCAACCGTGGCGACAAATGACACACCATTGTCGCCAGCTCGGGCCTCTCCTCGTGCCAGGACATCTGGCCGCTGGAGTGCTGCGTTCGGTGAAATCGATGATGCGATACTCCGGCTAATACCGGTTGTTGAGCGGATTCGTGCCTTCGGGGCCCTCGATCTGGTTGAGGTGGCAATCAACTGCCTCGACCAGAGAGAGGTTTCCGCGGGTTGCCGAGCGTGCCTACAGCAAGTGTTCCCGCCACCTCCGGATAGGCGTCCGCGTCGACAAACTCAGGGTAATGTTCCGCAAAGGGTGCCAAGGAAACATCTCCGTCACCGGGAATATGCCCGCGTACAGCGGCGCTTTAAAACTTCCATGGGAAGAGCCGCCAAGGAAATCCTGGATGGGGCGGTTGAGGCACATACCCCCAATGTCAAAGCTATGGCTGAGCATTGGGGGCTCTATGTGTCTCAACCCTCGCTTGAAGCCCCCCAGGCAGATCGGGTCCGTCCTCGGCCCGACCTTGAGTTCGTGTGGCACCCGGTGACGTGTGAGGAGGTAGAAGGAGTTACCATTCCTACCTCCTCGGCGCCCGGAACTGACGGCATAACCGCGAGGCAATGGCGTGCTGTTCCATCGAGCATCAAAGCCCTCCTCTTCAACATCGTCCTATTCCGGGGAGCATTCCTTGAAGAACTGCTGGTAAGTAGAACCGTGTTCGTCCCTAAGAAAGTCGGGGCCTCGCTGCCGGCGGACTTTCGGCCGATCAGTATTGCATCGGTCGTGGTCCGTCATCTCCACAAGATACTCGCGCAGCGTCTGCGCGAGGCTCATCTTGTGGATGAAAGGCAGCGTTGCTTCGATGACGGTTGCGCGGAAAACATCACCGCGTTGACTGCGCTGTTGGAGGACTCTCGGTCCAACCTCCGGGAACTTCATGTAGTTTCCCTGGACGTTGCCAAAGGCTTTGACAGTGTCAGCCACCACGCAATCCGCGCAGTCTTGGGACGGGCACCTCTACCCCCGGGCATTATCACATACATGTCCCGGACATATGCCAGCAGTTTGACGGTGTTTGAGGTTGAGGGAGCTCGATCGGAACGTGTGCGTGTTAACAGAGGGGTACGGCAGGGTGACCCGCTGTCCTCAATGTTATTTTGCCTCGTGGTTAATAAAGTGTTACGTTCAATACCAGATGACGTGGGATATGTGAAATGGGAGGGTGTCGGGTAAGCGCGCTTGCATATGCCGACGACATCCTCCTATTAACGGCTTCCAGAATCAGTATGCGGACCGCACTTCGAAGGTTCGAAGATGAGGCTAGGCTTCATGGGCTTTCGTCGAATGCCGCCAGATGCGCGGCACTTTCCATCGTACCCGCCGGTAAGCAGAAGACATATAAGGTCCTGACCGATCCCCAATTCCATCTCGCCGACGGAACGCCTGTTCGGCAACTGTCGCCAACATAGAAATGGCGCTATCTGGGGGGCGATTTCAGGCCTATAGGACCGAAGCGAGCCGGTGGGATACTCTCCGCCGAGTTGGAAAGATTAACGAAAGCCCCTCTGAAACCGCAGCAGCGCGTCAAGATCTTGCGCTGCTTCCTCATCCCTCGATACTACCACTCACTTGTCTTGGCTGGGGCCACGCTCGGGAAACTGAGGGCCCTTGACGATCAAGTGCGCAGTAGCCTTCGAAGATGACTCCGCTTCCCGCACGACACAGCGATTGGTTACTTTCACACTTCCGTCCGGGACGGGGGGCTTGGCATTCCATCCTTCGCCACGTCTATTCCAGGTCTCCTACGGCAACGCCACAGGAACCTGGAAACCTCCTCCTCATCGTCCGTGAGAGCTGTGGCGATGTCCGACTGGGTCTTGAAAAGGCTCAGTAGGGCGGATCGTGCACTCTCTCGTGACGGGGTGCTATTGAGCACCCGAGAGAGGAGAGAGTCGTGGTGGGCCAAGTCCCTATATGCGTTCGTGGATGGCCGCGAAATGCGAGAGTGTGGAAGTACCAATTTTTCAACCTCCTGGGTCGATGCGGGAAGTTTCGGTGTGCCTGGGCGTGATTACATTCAATATAATCACGTCCAGGTGAACTGTCTTTCTTCGCGTGTCCGTACGACACGCGGCGTCCGTAGGCTAACGCAAAACGTGCAGTGCCGGGCCGGCTGTCGGGTTACCGAAACAGCGGCCCACATCATCCAAGCCTGCCACCGAACACACGGCGGCCGCATTGACCGGCATAACGCCGTTTGCAAGGTGTTAGCCTCTGGCCTACGTGACAAGGGGTGGACAGTAGCCGAGGAGCCACGGTACAGGACCACGGCGGGTCTCCGCAAGCCGGATTTGGTGGCCGTTAGGAACGGTCGCGTTGCAGTGGTGGATGCCCAGGTAGTCAGCGGATAGACACCTTTGGACGACGCTCACAGGAGGAAGAGGGAATATTACGCCGGAAACGATGACTTGGTGGCATCTCTGGCAAGAGACCGACAGGTCGACGTTGAAGGCATTTCCTTCTCCTCCTGGACCATCTCCTGGAGAGGTGTGTGGTCGTCCAAATCCGCTGACTATCTACTGGGTCTTAGTCTCCCGAAGAGGATCTTGGCTGGGATCACCACCAGAGTCCTCCAAGGGAGCCATACGAATTGGGTGAGGTGGAACCGGATGGTGGGTGTAGGGGGGCAGTACGGGCGAGCGGAGGGCATTGAAAGGGCGGGTGTGGGATAGTGGAGCGTTCAGGCCTTGCACGGCCAGAGGCTGAGACCTCCATGGGGAACTCGCCCCCTTCCATCTCAAAACGGGAAATGTTTTGTGTCGTCAGTCTGACCCGGGTATTGGCTACCCATACCCATGACTTCAAAAAAAAAAAAAAAAAAAAAAAAAATAGCCAAATGCCTCGTCATCTAATTAGTGACGCGCATGAATGGATTAACGAGATTCCCCCTGTCCCTATCTACTATCTAGCGAAACCACTGCGAAGGGAACGGGCTTGGAAAAATTAGCGGGGAAAGAAAACCCTGTTGAGCTTGACTCTAATCTGGCACCGTAAGGAGACATGAGAGGTGTAGCATAAGTGGGAGATGGCAACATATTAAGAAAGTATAGAAAATATTGAGAAATTTTTTTTTCACGCTAAGTCAAGCGAAGCGCGTGGAAAATATTAAGAAATTTTTTTTTCACGCTGAGCCAAGCGATGCGCGTGGAAAATATTAAGAAATTTTTTTTTCACGCTAAGTCAAGCAATGCGCGTGGAAAATATTAAGAAATTTTTTTTTCACGCTAAGTCAAGCAATGCGCGTGTAAAATATTAAGAAATTTTTTTTTCACGCTAAGTCAAGCAATGCGCGTAAAAAATATTGAGAAATTTTTTTTTCACGCTAAGTCAAGCAATGCGCGTGGAAAAATTAAGAAATTTTTTTTTTACGCAAAGTCAAGCAATGCGCGTGGAAAATATTGAGAAATTTTTTTTTCACGCTAAGTCAAGCAATGCACGTGGAAAATATTAAAAATTTTTTTTTTCACGCAAAGTCAAGCGATGCGCGTGGAAAATATTGAGAAATTTTTTTTTCACGCAAAGTCAAGCAATGCGCGTGAAAAATATTAAGAAATTTTTTTTTAACGCTAAGTCAAGCAATGCGCGTAGAAAATATTCGATAGTCAATCTGTATTATTTAAGAAATCCATTTGCGATAAAAGTAAGCGGAGATAGAGTAATTGTTGTTTGGAAGACGTTCATTTTTTTTCAAGTCTTTGGAGGAGTGAAAATAATGTTCGACCAGATTTTGTTGAGAAAAAGTTAAGGTTCGATAAAGGTGAGTGCGACAAATCGAAAAATATTATTCTCGAAAAAGTTTATGTTCGATCAAAGTTTAAAAAATTGAAAAAAATTACGATTCCAAAAAGTTTATGTTCGATAAAAGCCAGCCTAGTCAACGAAATTCGTCGGAGTAAAAGTTAATGTTCGATGAAGGTTGGTGAGAAAAATCGAGAAATATGATTTTCGAGAAAGTTTATGTCCGATGAAAGGGAGTGAATTCGACAGAATATCGTCGAGGAAAAGTTAATGTTCGATGGGAGCTAGCCTAGTCGACGAAATTGATCCGAGACAGAGTTAATGTTCGATGAAGTTTAGTGAGCCAAGTCGAGAAATATTATTTTTGAAAAAGTTCATGTTCGATGAAAGTTTGAAAAATTGAAAAAATTATGATTCGAAAAAGTGTATGTTCGACGGAAGCTAGCCTAGTCGACGAATTTCCATCGAGAAAAAGTTAATGTTCGATGGAGGTTAGTGAGAAAAATCGAGAAATATGATTTTGAAAAAAGTTTATGTTCGATGAAAGTTAGAAAAATTGGAAAATGAAGATTCAAAAAAGTTTATGTTTGATGAAAGGGAGTGAAATCGACAGAATATCGTCAAGAAAAAGTTTATGTTCGATGAAAGCTACCCTAGTCGACGAAATTTACCCGAGAAAAAGTTAATGTTCGATGAAGGTTAGTGAGCCAAGTCGAGAAATATTATTTTTGAAAAAGTTTATGTACAATGAAAGTTTGAAAAATTGAAAAAATTATGATTCGAAAAAGTTTTCGTTCGATGAAAGCTAGCCTAGACGACGAATTTTTATTGAGAAAAAGTTGATGTTCGATGAAGGTTAGTGAGAAAAATCACGAAATATGATTTCCGAAGAAGTTTATGTTCGATGAAGGAGAGTGAAGTCAACGAAATTCCTCCGAGAAAAAGTTAATGTTCGATGAAGGTGAGTGAGAAAAATAGAGAAATATGATTTTCGAAAAAGTTAATGTTCGATGAAGGAGAGTTAAGTCAACGAAATTCCTCCGAAAAAAAGTTAATGTTCGATGAAGGTGAGTGAGAAAAATAGAGAAATATGATTTTCGAAAAAGTTAATCGATGAAGGTGAGTGAGAAAAATCACGAAATATGATTTCCGAAAAAGTTTATGTTCGATGAAAGTTAGAAAAGCTGAAAAAATCACGATTTGAAAAAGTTTATGTTCGATGAAAGAGAGTGAAGTCAACGAAATTCGTCCGAGAAAAAGTTAATGTTCGATGAAGGTGAGTGAGAAAAATCGAGAAATATGATTTTCGAAAAAGTTAATCGATGAAGGTGAGTGAGAAAAATCACGAAATATGATTTCCGAAGAAGTTTATGTTCGATGAAGGAGAGTGAAGTCAACGAAATCTGCGAGAGAAAGTTAATGTTCGATGAAGGTGAGTGAGAAAAATAGAGAAATATGATTTTCAAAAAAGTTAATGTTCGATGAAGGAGAGTGAGAAAAATCACAAAATATGATTTCCGAAATAGTTTATGTTCGATGAAAGTTAGAGAAATTGAAAAAATCACGATTTGAAAAAGTTTATGTTCGATGAAAGAGAGTGAAGTCAACGAAATTCGTCCGAGAAAAAGTTAATGTTCGATGAAGGTTAGTGAGAAAAATAGAGAAATATGATTTTCGAAAAAGTTAATGTTCGATGAAGGAGAGTGAAGTCAACGAAATTCCTCCGAGAAAAAGTTAATGTTCGATGATGGTGAGTGAGAAAAATAGAGAAATATGATTTTCGAAAAAGTTAATGTTCGATGAAGGTGAGTGAGAAAAATCACGAAATATGATTTCCGAAAAAGTTTATGTTCGATGAAAGTTAGAAAAGCTGAAAAAATCACGATTTGAAAAAGTTTATGTTCGATGAAAGAGAGTGAAGTCAACGAAATTCGTCCGAGAAAAAGTTAATGTTCGATGAAGGTGAGTGAGAAAAATAGAGAAATATGATTTTCGAAAAAGTTAATGTTCGATGAAGGATGGTGAAGTCAACGAAATCTGCGAGAAAAAGTTAATGTTCGATGAAGGTGAGTGAGAAAAATAGAGAAATATGATTTTCGAAAAAGTTAATGTTCGATGAAGGAGAGTTAAATCAACGAAATTCCTCCGAGAAAAAGTTAATGTTCGATGAAGGTGAGTGAGAAAAATGGAGAAATATGATTTTCGAAAAAGTTAATGTTCGATGAAGGTGAGTGAGAAAAATCGAGAAATATGATTTTCAAAAAAGTTTATGTTCGATGAAAGCTAGCCTGGCTTACGAATTTCCATCGAAAAAAAGTTAATGTTCGATGAAGGTTAGTGAGAAAAATCGAGAAATATGATTTTGAAAAAAGTTTATGTTCGATGAAAGTTTGAAAAATTGAAAGATAAAGATTAAAAAAAGTTTATGTTCGATGAAAGGCAGTGAAATCGACAGAATATCGTCGAGAAAAAGTTTATGTTCGATGAAAGCTACCCTGTCGACGAAATTTATCCGAGAAAAAGTTAATGTTCGATGAAGGTTAGTGAGCCAAGTCGAGAAATATTATTTTTGAAAAAGTTTATGTACAATGAAAGTTTGAAAAATTGAAAAAATTATGATTCGAAAAAGTTTCCGTTCGATGAAAGCTAGCCTAGACGACGAATTTCCATCGAGACAAAGTTAATGTTCGATGAAGGTTAGTGAGAAAAATCGAGAAATATGATTTTGAAAGAAGTTTATGTTCGATGAAAGTTAGAAAAATTGGAAAATGAAGATTCAAAAAAGTTTATGTTCGATGAAAGGGACTAAAATCGAAAGAATATCGTCGAGAAAAAGTTTATGTTCGATGAAAGCTACCATAGTCGACGAATTTTATCCGAGAAAAAGTTAATTTTCGATGAAGGTTAGTGAGCCAAGTCGAGAAATATTATTCTTGAAAATGTTTATATTCGATGAAAATTTAAAAAAATTGAAAAAATTACGAGTCGAAAAAGATTATGTTCGGTGAAAGCTAGCCTGGTTGACGAATTTCCTTTGAGAAAAAGTTAATGTTCGATGAAGGTTAGTAAGAAAAATCGAGAAATATGATTTTGAAAAAAGTTTATGTTCGATGAAAGTTAGAAAAATTGAAAAAATGAAGATTTAAAAAAGTTTATGTTCGATGAAAGGGAGTGAAATTGACAGAATATCGTCGAGAAAAAGTTAATGTTCGATGAAAGCTACCCTAGTCGACGAAATTTATCCGAGAAAAATTTAATGTTCGATGAAGGTTAGTGAGCAAAGTCGAGAAATATTATTTTTGAAAAAGTTTATGTTCGATGAAGTTTTGAAAAATTAAAAAAATTGCGATTCGAAAAAGTTTATGTTCGATGAAAGCTAGCCTGGTTGACGAATTTCTATCGAGAAAAGGTTAATGTTCGATAAAAGAGAGTGGACTCAACGAAATTCCTCCGAGAAAAAGTTAATGTTCGATGAAGGTGAGTGAGAAAAATCGAGAAATATGATTTTCGGAAAAGTTAATCTTCGATGAAGGAGAGTCAGAAAAATCACGAAATATGATTCCCGAAAACGTTTATGTTCGATGAAAGTTAGAAAAATTGAAAAAATCACGATTTCAAAAAGTTTATGTTCGATGAAGGTGAGTGAGAAAAATCGAGAAATATGATTTTCAAAAAAGTTTATGTTCGATGAAAGCTAGCCCGGCTTACGAATTTCCATCGAGAAAAAGTTAATGTTCGATAAAGGTTAGTGAGAAAAATCGAGAAATATGATTTTGAAAAAAGTTTATGTTCGATGGAAGTTAGAAAAATTGAAAAAATGAAGATTAAAAAAAGTTTATGTTCGATGAAAGGCAGTGAAATCGACAGAATATCGTCGAGAAAAAGTTTATGTTCGATGAAAGCTACCCTGTCGACGAAATTTATCCGAGAAAAAGTTAATGTTCGATGAAGGTTAGTGAGCCAAGTCGAGAAATATTATGTTTGAAAAAGTTTATGTACAATGAAAGTTTGAAAAATTGAAAAAATTATGATTCGAAAAAGTTTTCGTTCGATGAAAGCTAGCCTAGACGACGAATTTTTATTGAGAAAAAGTTAATGTTCGATGAAGGTTAGTGAGAAAAATCGAGAAATATGATTTTGAAAGAAGTTTATGTTCGATGAAAGTTAGAAAAATTGGAAAATGAAGATTCAAAAAAGTTTATGTTCGATGAAAGGGACTAAAATCGAAAGAATATCGTCGAGAAAAAGTTTATGTTCGATGAAAGCTACCATAGTCGACGAAATTCATCTGAGAAAAAGTTAATTTTCGATGAAGGTTAGTGAGCCAAGTCGAGAAATATTATTCTTGAAAATGTTTATGTTCGATGAAAGTTTGAAAAATTGAAAAAATTACGATTCGAAAAAGTTTATGTTCGGTGAAAGCTAGCCTGGTTGACGAATTTCCATCGAGAAAAAGTTAATGTTCGATGAAGGTTAGTAAGAAAAATCGAGAAATATGATTTTGAAAAAAGTGTATGTTCGATGAAAGTTAGAAAAATTGAAAAAATGAAGATTTAAAAAAGTTTATTTTCGATGAAAGGGAGTGAAATTAACAGAATATCGTCGAGAAAAAGTTAATGTTCGATGAAAGCTACCCCAGTCGACGAAATTTATCCGAGAAAAAGTTAATGTTCGATGAAGGTTAGTGAGCAAAGTCGAGAAATATTATTTTTGAAAAAGTTTATGTTCGATGAAATTTTGAAAAATTAAAAAAATTGCGATTCGAAAAAGTTTATGTTCGATGAAAGCTAGCCTGGTTGACGAATTTCCATCGAGAAAAGGTTAATGTTCGATGAAAGAGAGTGTACTCAACGAAATTCCTCCGAGAAAAAGTTAATGTTCGATGAAGGTGAGTGAGAAAAATCGAGAAATATGATTTTCAAAAAAGTTTATGTTCGATGAAAGCTAGCCTGGTTTACGAATTTCCATCGAGAAAAAGTTAATGTTCGATGAAGGTTGGTGAGCCAAGTCGAGAAACATTATTCTTGAAAATGTTTATGTTCGATGAAAGTTTGAAAAATTGAAAAAATTACGATCCGAAAAAGTTTATGTTCGATGAAAGCTAGCCTGGTTGACGAATTTTCATCGAGAAAAAGTTAATGTTCGATGAAGGTTAGTACGAAAAATCGAGAAATATGATTTTGAAAAAAGTTTATGTTCGATGAAAGTTAGAAAAATTGAAAAAATGAAGATTTAAAAAAGTTTATGTTCGATGAAAGGGAGTGAAATTGGAAGAATATCGTCGAGAAAAAGTTAATGTTCGATAAAAGCTACCCTAGTCGACGAAATTTATCCGAGAAAAAGTTAATGTTCGATGAAGGTTAGTGAGCAAAGTCGAGAAATATTATTTTGAACAAAGTTTATGTTCGATGAAAATTAGAAAAATTGAAAAAATGAAGATTCAAAACTTTATGGTCGATGAAAGGGAGTGAAATTGACAGAATATCGTCGAGAAAAATTTAATGTTCGATGAAAGCTACCCTAGTCGACGAAATTTATCCGAGAAAAAGTTAATGTTCGATGAAGGAGAGTGAGCCAAGTCGAGAAATATTATTCTTGAAAATGTTTATGTTCGATGAAAGTTTTAAAAATTGAAAAAATTACGATCCGAAAAAGTTTATGTTCGATGAAAGCTAGCCTGGTTGACGAATTTCCATCGAGAAAAAGTTAATGTTCGATGAAGGTTAGTACGACAAATCGAGAAATATAATTTTGAAAAAAGTTTATGTTCGATGAAAGTTAGAAAAATTGAAAAAATGAAGATTTCAAAAAGTTTATGTTCGATGAAAGGGAGTGAAATTGACAGAATATCGTCGAGAAAAAGTTAATGTTCGATGAAAGCTACCCTAGTCGACGAAATTTATCCGAGAAAAAGTTAATGTTCGATGAAGGTTAGTGAGCAAAGTCGAGAAATATTATTTTCGAAAAAGTTTATGTCCGATGATATTTTGAAAAATAAAAAAAATTGCGATTCTAAAAAGTTCATGTTCGATGAAAGCTAGCCTGGTTGACGAATTTCCATCGAGAAAAGGTTAATGTTCGATGAAAGAGAGTGGAGTCAACGAAATTCCTCCGAGAAAAAGTTAATGTTCGATGAAGGTGAGTGAGAAAAATCGAGAAATATGATTTTCGAAAAAGTTAATGTTCGATGAAGGGGAGTGAGAAAAATCACGAAATATGATTTCCGAAAAAGTTTATGCTCGATGAAAGTTAGAAAAGCTGAAAAAATCACGATTTGAAAAAGTTTATGTTCGATGAAATAGAGTGAAGTCAACGAAATTCCTCCGAGAAAAAGTTAATGTTCGATGGAGGTGAGTGAGAAAAATCGAGAAATATGATTTTCGAGAAAGTTAATGTTCGATGAAGGTGAGTGAGAAAAATCGAGAAATATAATTTTCAAAAAAGTTTATGTTCGATGAAAGCTAGCCTGGTTTACGAATTTCCATCGAGAAAAAGTTAATGTTCGATGAAGGTTAGTGAGAAAAATCGAGAAATATGATTTTCGAGAAAGTTAATGTTCGCCGAAGGTGAGTGAGAAAAATCACGAAACATGATTTTTGAAAAAGTTTATTAACCGATTAAAGTTAAAAAATATGAAAAAATCACGATTTGAAAAAGTTTATGTTCGATGAAAGAGTGTGAAGTCAACGAAATTCGTCCGAGAAAAAGTTAATGTTCGATGAAGGTGAGTGAGAAAAATCGAGAAATATGATTTTCGGAAAAGTTAATCTTCGATGAAGGAGAGTCAGAAAAATCACGAAATATGATTCCCGAAAACGTTTATTATGTTAGTTAGTTAGTTAGAATTTATTAGCTTCTTCAGCTACAATTTATGCACTTTACGTGCTACAATTTTTTCTTACATTCTAACATATTATATTTAACTTATATCACTATGCCTATTCCTCTTCACGTGCGCTACAATCCTTCTCTTCACCTCCGCCTTACTATCTATATTTCTTATTTTATTCTGGATTTGGTTGTACATCTTAAACCCTTCGTACTTTACATCCCTCTGAGCTAACGACTTACTCACATAGTCTACTCTCACATTTCCGGCTTGTCGTGTCTTCATTCCCTCCCTATCACCGACTAGTCTTATAATTTGTTCATTTTCGCTTTTTTTCCTTTCATCGTTGAGCATCTTATGGACTAATAATATTACATGATATTCTATCCTTTCACGTACAGACAAGAAGCTTAACGCATTTAGCATGTCTAATATCTTAGTTCGATGGTTACAATGTAGAATAACGCGCATCCCCCTATTTTGCATTCGCTGTAAAACTTCTATATCTGTTTTCGACATGTTCAGCATTATCGTACTACAGTAATCCAGGTGAGGCGCTATTATGCTTTTGTAGATAGTACATCTTGTCAATGGCGATAAAAACTGGCCAATTCTACTTAGGAAGCTTATCTTTTTTCCGATTTTTTTCACAATGAATTCTCTGTATTCATGCAGTGTAAGTTTCGCATCTAACATTATCCCTAGATATTTTATCACCCATACACGCTCTATTTCAACTCCATCAGATGAAACTATTTTTACTGCCTCTCCTCGAGTTACTTGCGGTCCCTTGATTATCATAAATTTTGTCTTTTTTGAGTTCATTTTCAGCTTATTCTTACTTAGCCACGCTTCTGTTTTTTTCAGTTGTTTATTCATTGCTATGTTTAAATGCTCAGAGCTACTTCCTCTTACATACAGAATCATATCATCTGCGAATAGTACTATTTTAAAATTTTCAACTAGCTCACTAACGATGTCGTTTATATATATGATAAATAAGAGAGGTCCTAGAACAGACCCTTGCGGTACTCCGTATTTTGACTCTCTCTCTTCCGAGACTACGTTATTAATTATTACGACTTGTGTCCGGTTTTTCAGGTACGATTCGAACCATTTTACTACATTTCTTTTTAGACCGTATTTCATCAGTTTTTTTATTAATAGGTTTCTATCTATCGTTTCAAATGCACGTTTCAGGTCAATGAAAATAGCTCCCACAATATAACCTTCACTTATAATTTTTTTCCAGTCAGAAATTACGTTCTGCACTGCATCTTCGCACGATTTTCCATTCCTAAATCCATATTGACATCCAGTTAATAATTTGTTAGCCTCGAAATAGTTTGATATCTGCTCTTTTACTATCAATTCTAATACCTTCTCAAATTGTGGCAACTTGTTAATTGGACGGAATTCTTCTGCCCGTTTTGTTCTAATGATTTTCTCGATAGGAATTATTTCCGATTTCTTCCATTTCTCTGGGAAGCAACCTTGTCTTAGAGATAAGTTTAAAGCTGCGGTGAAGCGTTTTTTTATTACTGGATATACAGATTTTAAAATTTTTGTCGTTATTCCTTCTTCGGTACCTCCTTTATTCGGTAATTTCGACATTATATTATCCAATATTTCACTATCAACTTCCTCGAATCTATCCATGATTGAGTTCGTATAGACTCCTGTTGGTTCCTCAATCTCATCATTTTGTATGTTGCTTACTATTTCCTCTATGCTATCTATGTAGTAGTCGTTGAATTTATTCGATATTTCCTGTTTGCCCTGGGATAATTGGTTATTAAAATATATACCATCTTTGAAGTCTGTCTCTTGCACTTTGCCCTTTATTAATTGCTTCAATGTTTTCCACATCTTTGCGCAGTCGTTCTTATTCCCATCTATCTTTCTCTTATGTTCGATGAAAGTTAGAAAAATTGAAAAAATCACGATTTGAAAAAGTTTATGTTCGATGAAGGTGAGTGAGAAAAATCGAGAAATATGATTTTCACAAAAGTTTATGTTCGATGAAAGCTAGCCTGGTTTACGAATTTCCATCGAGAAAAAGTTAATGTTCGATGAAGGTTAGTGAGAAAAATCGAGAAATATGATTTTGAAAAAAGTTTATGTTCAATGAAAATTAGAAAAATTGAAACAATGAACATTCAAAACTTTATGTTCGATGAAAGGGAGTGAAATTGACAGAATATCGTCGAGAAAAATTTAATGTTCGATAAAAGCTACCCTAGTCGACGAAATTTATCCGAGAAAAAGTTAATGTTCGATGAAGGAGAGTGAGAAAAATCACGAAATATGATTTCCGAAAGGGTTTATGTTCGATGGAAGTTAGAAAAATTGAAAAAATCACGATTTGAAAAAGTTTATGTTCGATGAAAGAGAGTGAAGTCAATGAAATTCCTCCGAGAAAAAGTTAATGTTCGATGAACGTGAGTGAGAAAAATCGAGAAATATGATTTTCAAAAAAGTTTATGTTCGATGAAAGCTAGCCCGGCTTACAAATTTCCATCGAGAAAAAGTTAATGTTCGATAAAGGTTAGTGAGAAAAATCGAGAAATATGATTTTTAAAAAAGGTTTATGTTCGATGGAAGTTAGAAAAATTGAAAAAATGAAGATTAAAAAAAGTTTATTTTCGATGAAAGGCAGTGAAATCGACAGAATATCGTCGAGAAAAAGTTTATGTTCGATGAAAGCTACCCTGTCGACGAAATTTATCCGAGAAAAAGTTAATGTTCGATGAAGGTTAGTGAGCCAAGTCGAGAAATATTATTTTTGAAAAAGTTTATGTACAATGAAAGTTTGAAAAATTGAAAAAATTATGATTCGAAAAAGTTTTCGTTCGATGAAAGCTAGCCTAGACGACGAATTTTTATCGAGAAAAAGTTAATGTTCGATGAAGGTTAGTGAGAAAAATCGAGAAATATGATTTTGAAAGAAGTTTATGTTCGATGAAAGTTAGAAAAATTGGAAAATGAAGATTCAAAAAAGTTTATGTTCGATGAAAGGGACTAAAATCGAAAGAATATTGTCGAGAAAAAGTTTATGTTCGATGAAAGCTACCATAGTCGACGAATTTTATCCGAGAGAAAGTTAATTTTCGATGAAGGTTAGTGAGCCAAGTCGAGAAATATTATTCTTGAAAATGTTTATGTTCGATGAAAGTTTGAAAAATTGAAAAAAATTACGATTCGAAAAAGTTTATGTTCGGTGAAAGCTAGCCTGGTTGACGAATTTCCATCGAGAAAAAGTTAATGTTCGATGAAGGTTAGTAAGAAAAATCGAGAAATATGATTTTGAAAAAAGTTTATGTTCGATGAAAGTTAGAAAAATTGAAAAAATGAAGATTTAAAAAAGTTTATGTTCGATGAAAGGGAGTGAAATTAACAGAATATCGTCGAGAAAAAGTTAATGTTCGATGAAAGCTACCCCAGTCGACGGAATTTATCCGAGAAAAAGTTAATGTTCGATGAAGGTTAGTGAGCAAAGTCGAGAAATATTATTTTTGAAAAAGTTTATGTTCGATGAAATTTTGAAAAATTAAAAAAATTGCGATTCGAAAAAGTTTATGTTCGATGAAAGCTAGCCTGGTTGACGAATTTCCATCGAGAAAAAGTTAATGTTCGATGAAGGTTGGTGAGCCAAGTCGAGAAACATTATTCTTGAAAATGTTTATGTTCGATGAAAGTTTGAAAAATTGAAAAAATTACGATCCGAAAAAGTTTATGTTCGATGAAAGCTAGCCTGGTTGACGAATTTTCATCGAGAAAAAGTTAATGTTCGATGAAGGTAAGTGAGAAAAATCGAGAAATATGATTTTAAAAAAAGTTTATGTTCGGTGAAAGTTAGGAAAATTGAAAAAATTACGATTTGAAAAAGTTTATGTTCGATGAAAGAGAGTGAAGTCAACGAAATTCGTCCGAGAAAAATTTAATGTTCGATGAAGGTGAGTGAGAAAAATGGAGAAATATGATTTTCGAAAAAGTTAATGTTCGATGAAGGTGAGTGAGAAAAATCGAGAAATATAATTTTCAAAAAAGTTTATGTTCGATGAAAGCTAGCCTGGTTTACGAATTTCCATCGAGAAAAAATTAATGTTCGATGAAGGTTAGTGAGAAAAATCGAGAAATATAATTTTGAAAAAAGTTTATGTTCGATGAAAATTAGAAAAATTGAAAAAATGAAAATTCAAAACTTTATGGTCGATAAAAGGGAGTGAAATTGACAGAATATCGTCGAGAAAAATTTAATGTTCGATGAAAGCTACCCTAGTCGACGAAATTTATCCGAGAAAAAGTTAATGTTCGATGAAGGAGAGTGAGCCAAGTCGAGAAATATTATTCTTGAAAATGTTTATGTTCGATGAAAGTTTTAAAAATTGAAAAAATTACGATTCGAAAAAGTTTATGTTCGATGAAAGCTAGCCTGGTTGACGAATTTCCATCGAGAAAAAGTTAATGTTCGATGAAGGTTAGTACGACAAATCGAGAAATATGATTTTGAAGAAAGTTTATGTTCGATGAAAGTTAGAAAAATTGAAAAAATGAAGATTTCAAAAAGTTTATGTTCGATGGAAGGGAGTGAAATTAACAGAATATCGTCGAGAAAAAGTTAATGTTCGATGAAAGCTACCCCAGTCGACGGAATTTATCCGAGAAAAAGTTAATGTTCGATGAAGGTTAGTGAGAAAAATCGAGAAATATGATTTTCGAAAAAGTTTATGTCCGATGATATTTTGAAAAATTAAAAAAATTGCGATTCGAAAAAGTTTATGTTCGATGAAAGCTAGCCTGGTTGACGAATTTCCATCGAGAAAAAGTTAATGTTCGATGAAGGTTGGTGAGCCAAGTCGAGAAACATTATTCTTGAAAATGTTTATGTTCGATGAAAGTTTGAAAAATTGAAAAAATTACGATCCGAAAAAGTTTATGTTCGATGAAAGCTAGCCTGGTTGACGAATTTTCATCGAGAAAAAGTTAATGTTCGATGAAGGTAAGTGAGAAAAATCGAGAAATATGATTTTAAAAAAAGTTTATGTTCGGTGAAAGTTAGGAAAATTGAAAAAATTACGATTTGAAAAAGTTTATGTTCGATGAAAGAGAGTGAAGTCAACGAAATTCGTCCGAGAAAAATTTAATGTTCGATGAAGGTGAGTGAGAAAAATGGAGAAATATGATTTTCGAAAAAGTTAATGTTCGATGAAGGTGAGTGAGAAAAATCGAGAAATATAATTTTCAAAAAAGTTTATGTTCGATGAAAGCTAGCCTGGTTTACGAATTTCCATCGAGAAAAAATTAATGTTCGATGAAGGTTAGTGAGAAAAATCGAGAAATATAATTTTGAAAAAAGTTTATGTTCGATGAAAATTAGAAAAATTGAAAAAATGAAGATTCAAAACTTTATGGTCGATAAAAGGGAGTGAAATTGACAGAATATCGTCGAGAAAAATTTAATGTTCGATGAAAGCTACCCTAGTCGACGAAATTTATCCGAGAAAAAGTTAATGTTCGATGAAGGAGAGTGAGCCAAGTCGAGAAATATTATTCTTGAAAATGTTTATGTTCGATGAAAGTTTTAAAAATTGAAAAAATTACGATTCGAAAAAGTTTATGTTCGATGAAAGCTAGCCTGGTTGACGAATTTCCATCGAGAAAAAGTTAATGTTCGATGAAGGTTAGTACGACAAATCGAGAATTATGATTTTGAAGAAAGTTTATGTTCGATGAAAGTTAGAAAAATTGAAAAAATGAAGATTTCAAAAAGTTTATGTTCGATGGAAGGGAGTGAAATTGACAGAATATCGTCGAGAAAAAGTTAATGTTCGATGAAAGCTACCCTAGTCGACGAAATTTATCCGAGAAAAAGTTAATGTTCGATGAAGGTTAGTGAGAAAAATCGAGAAATATGATTTTCGAAAAAGTTTATGTCCGATGATATTTTGAAAAATAAAAAAAATTGCGATTCTAAAAAGTTCATGTTCGATGAAAGCTAGCCTGGTTGACGAATATCCATCGAGAAAAGGTTAATGTTCGATGAAAGAAAGTGGACTCAACGAAATTCCTCCGAGAAAAAGTTAATGTTCGATGAAGGTGAGTGAGAAAAATCGAGAAATATGATTTTCGGAAAAGTTAATCTTCGATGAAGGAGAGTCAGAAAAATCACGAAATATGATTTCCGAAAAAGTTTATGTTCGATGAAAGTTAGAAAAATTGAAAAAATCACGATTTGAAAAAGTTTATGTTCGATGAAGGTGAGTGAGAAAAATCGAGAAATATGATTTTCAAAAAAGTTTATGTTCGATGAAGGTGAGTGAGAAAAATCGAGAAATATAATTTTCAAAAAAGTTTATGTTCGATGAAAGCTAGCCTGGCTTACGAATTTCCATCGAGAAAAAGTTAATCTTCGATGAAGGAGAGTCAGAAAAATCACGAAATATGATTTCCGAAAAAGTTTATGTTCGATGAAAGTTAGAAAAATTGAAAAAATCACGATTTGAAAAAGTTTATGTTCGATGAAGGTGAGTGAGAAAAATCGAGAATTATGATTTTGAAAAAAGTTTATGTTCGATGAAAATTAGAGAAATTGAAAAAATAAAGATTCAAAACTTTATGTTCGATGAAAGGGAGTGAAATTGACAGAATATCGTCGAGAAAAATTTAATGTTCGATGAAAGCTACCCTAGTCGACGAAATTTATCCAAGAAAAAGTTAATGTTCGATGAAGGAGAGTGAGAAAAATCACGAAATATGATTTCTGAAAGAGTTTATGTTCGATGAAAGTTAGAAAAATTGAAAAAATCACGATTTGAAAAAGTTTATGTTCGATGAAAGAGAGTGAAGTCAACGAAATTCCTCCGAGAAAAAGTTAATGTTCGATGAAGGTGAGTGAGAAAAATCAAGAAATATGATTTTCGAAAAAGTTAATGTTCGATGAAGGGAAGTGAGAAAAATCACGAAATATGATTTCCGAAAAAGTTTATGCTCGATGAAAGTTAGAAAAGCTGAAAAAATCACGATTTGAAAAAGTTTATGTTCGATGAAATAGAGTGAAGTCAACGAAATTCCTCCGAGAAAAAGTTAATGTTCGATGGAGGTGATTGAGAAAAATCGAGAAATATGATTTTCGAGAAAGTTAATGTTCGCCGAAGGTGAGTGAGAAAAATCACGAAATATGATTTCCGAAAAAGTTTATTAACCGATGAAAGTTAGAAAATATGAAAAAATCACGATTTGGAAAAGTTTATGTTCGATGAAAGAGTGTGAAGTCAACGAAATTCGTCCGAGAAAAAGTTAATGTTCGATGAAGGTGCGTGAGAAAAATAGAGAAATATGATTTTCGAAAAAGTTAATGTTCGATGAAGGATCTTCCCCTCGGACCTTGAAAATCCAGGACAGGGCCACGTGGAGACGTCGCGCCGGTTCGTACCCATATCCGCAGCAGGTCTTTAAGGTAAAGAGCCTCTAGTCGATAGACTAATGTAGGTAAGGGAAGTCGGCAAATTGGATCCGTACCTCCGGAATAAGGATTGGCTCTGAGGAGCGGGGCGCGTCATGCTTGTTAGGGAAGCGGGTTTGGCTAACGTGCCGGGCCTGGGCGAGGTGAACGATGGGAAATTCTTCGCGGATTTTTCTGTTGCAGATCCGAGCTCGGTCCCGTGCCTTGGCCTCCCGCGGATCTTCCTTGCTGCGAGGCTTCCTTGGCGGTTCGCGCCGTCTTGGTCGTCCTCTTCGGCCGCCATTCAACGCTCAGCTCAGAACTGGCACGGACTAGGGGAATCCGACTGTCCAATTAAAACAAAGCATTGCGATGGCCCTCGCGGGTGTTGACGCAATGTGATTCCTGCCCAGTGCTCTGAATGTCATCGTGAAGAAATTCAAGCAAGCGCGGGTAAACGGCGGGAGTAATTATGACTCTCTTAAGGCAGGGCTTCCGGTCGCTCCGGCGATTGGAAGACGGGCTTGACGAATCCGCCGCTTTCTAGTTGGCCACCGTGAGGTCCCTTCGGGGACCATGTGCCTGCCTCCCTGCCCTAGGTTGGCGGTGGCCTGGCGTTTTCGTCTGGGAGGAGGTTGGAGCCTAGCTCCTTAGGTGCGGGGGGTTGCCAGCCCTCCGCGCCGACACATCGTGGGCTTAAATAACATGAGAGAAAATACAGTTACGCGGCGTACTCGGAGCGCCGCACCCACGAGCGAGGCCGCTGCCCCCTCGACGTCCCGCGAACTTGCGCCCGCCCCTTAAAACCCCCGCCCCCGTGCTGCCCGCCCACGCTCCCGCCGTAATCCACTAAATCCACCGACCTCACCGCCCGCACCACAACCACCTGAGCGGGTGGAACCAGGGTTCATCTGCCCACAATGCGACCGTTCTTTCCCCACGAAATCTGGACTGGGCGTGCACCGATTTCGCCGTCACCGTGAGGGTGTCAATGCGGAGATACGTCTGCCGGAGTTGAAAGTGCGTTGGAACCAGGGGGAGCTCAGACTCCTCGCGAGAGAGGAGGCTTTGGCCGTGTCCCGTCATGTTCGCTTCATCAATAAACATCTAGTTGAAGTGTTCGGCGGGGCGCGGACTCTTCATTGAATCAAGGGTGTCCGGAGGGGCGCAAATTACAAGGCCTTGGTAGCCGCTGCGTCCCTCGATCTCATCGCCGTTCCGGAGAGGGTGCCTTTTGGGCTGCCTCCTCCATTGGACGGTGATGACAACGGATCCGAAGCCTTAGAGCCCGAGCAGCATTTGGCAGGGGAGCCTTCTTATTAGGGTACTCCCCAACACAGGCCAACCGTGGCGACAAATGACACACCATTGTCGCCAGCTCGGGCCTCTCCTCGTGCCAGGACATCTGGCCGCTGGAGTGCTGCGTTCGGTGAAATCGATGATGCGATACTCCGGCTAATACCGGTTGTTGAGCGGATTCGTGCCTTCGGGGCCCTCGATCTGGTTGAGGTGGCAATCAACTGCCTCGACCAGAGAGAGGTTTCCGCGGGTTGCCGAGCGTGGCTACAGCAAGTGTTCCCGCCACCTCCGGATAGGCGTCCGCGTCGACAAACTCAGGGTAATGTTCCGCAAAGGGTGCCAAGGAAACATCTCCGTCACCGGGAATATGCCCGCGTACAGCGGCGCTTTAAAACTTCCATGGGAAGAGCCGCCAAGGAAATCCTGGATGGGGCGGTTGAGGCACATACCCCCAATGTCAAAGCTATGGCTGAGCATTGGGGGCTCTATGTGTCTCAACCCTCGCTTGAAGCCCCCCAGGCAGATCGGGTCCGTCCTCGGCCCGACCTTGAGTTCGTGTGGCACCCGGTGACGTGTGAGGAGGTAGAAGGAGTTACCATTCCTACCTCCTCGGCGCCCGGAACTGACGGCATAACCGCGAGGCAATGGCGTGCCGTTCCATCGAGCATCAAAGCCCTCCTCTTCAACATCGTCCCATTCCGGGGAGCATTCCTTGAAGAACTGCTGGTAAGTAGAACCGTGTTCGTCCCTAAGAAAGTCGGGGCCTCGCTGCCGGCGGACTTTCAGCCGATCAGTATTGCATCGGTCGTGGTCCGTCATCTCCACAAGATACTCGCGCAACGTCTGCGCGAGGCTAATCTTGTGGATGAAAGGCAGCGTTGCTTCGACGACGGTTGCGCGGAAAACATCACCGCGTTGGCTGCGCTGTTGGAGGACTCTCGGTCCAACCTCCGGGAACTTCATGTAGTTTCCCTGGACGTTGCCAAAGCCTTTGACAGTGTCAGCCACCACGCAATCCGCGCAGTCTTGGGACGGGCACCTCTACCCCCGGGCATTATCACATACATGTCCCGGACATATGCCAGCAGTTTGACGGTGTTTGAGGTTGAGGGAGCTCGATCGGAACGTGTGCGTGTTAACAGAGGGGTACGGCAGGGTGACCCGCTGTCCTCAATGTTATTTTGCCTCGTGGTTAATAAGGTGTTACGTTCAGTACCAGATGACGTGGGATATGTGAAATGGGAGGGTGTCGGGTAAGCGCGCTTGCATATGCCGACGACATCCTCCTATTAACGGCTTCCAGAATCAGTATGCGGACCGCACTTCGAAGGTTCGAAGATGAGGCTAGGCTTCATGGGCTTTCGTCGAATGCCGCCAGATGCGCGGCACTTTCCATCGTACCCGCCGGTAAGCAGAAGAAATATAAGGTCCTGACCGATCCCCAATTCCATCTCGCCGACGGAACGCCTGTTCGGCAACTGTCGCCAACATAGAAATGGCGCTATCTGGAGGGCGATTTCAGGCCTATAGGACCGAAGCGAGCCGGTGGGATACTCTCCGCCGAGTTGGAAAGATTAACGAAAGCCCCTCTGAAACCGCAGCAGCGCGTCAAGATCTTGCGCTGCTTCCTCATCCCTCGATACTACCACTCACTTGTCTTGGCTGGGGCCACGCTCGGGAAACTGAGGGCCCTTGACAATCAAGTGCGCAGTAGCCTTCGAAGATGGCTCCGCTTCCCGCACGACACAGCGATTGGTTACTTTCACACTTCCGTCCGGGACGGGGGGCTTGGCATTCCATCCTTCGCCACGTCTATTCCAGGTCTCCTACGGCAACGCCTCAGGAACCTGGAAACCTCCTCCTCATCGTCCGTGAGAGCTGTGGCGATGTCCGACTGGGTCTTGAAAAGGCTCAGTAGGGCGGATCGTGCACTCTCTCGTGACGGGGTGCTATTGAGCACCCGAGAGAGGAGAGAGTCGTGGTGGGCCAAGTCCCTATATGCGTTCGTGGATGGCCGCGAAATGCGAGAGTGTGGAAGTACCAATTTTTCAACCTCCTGGGTCGATGCGGGAAGTTTCGGTGTGCCTGGGCGTGATTACATTCAATATAATCACGTCCAGGTGAACTGTCTTTCTTCGCGTGTCCGTACGACACGCGGCGTCCGTAGGCTAACGCAAAACGTGCAGTGCCGGGCCGGCTGTCGGGTTACCGAAACAGCGGCCCACATCATCCAAGCCTGCCACCGAACACACGGCGGCCGCATTGACCGGCATAACGCCGTTTGCAAGGTGTTAGCCTCTGGCCTACGTGACAAGGGGTGGACAGTAGCCGAGGAGCCACGGTACAGGACCACGGCGGGTCTCCGCAAGCCGGATTTGGTGGCCATTAGGAACGGTCGCGTTGCAGTGGTGGATGCCCAGGTAGTCAGCGGATCGACACCTTTGGACGACGCTCACAGGAGGAAGAGGGAATATTACGCCGGAAACGATGACTTGGTGGCATCTCTGGCAAGAGACCACCAGGTCGACGTTGAAGGCATTTCCTTCTCCTCCTGGACCATCTCCTGGAGAGGTGTGTGGTCGTCCAAATCCGCTGACTATCTACTGGGTCTTAGTCTCCCGAAGAGGATCTTGGCTGGGATCACCACCAGAGTCCTCCAAGGGAGCCATACGAATTGGGTGAGGTGGAACCGGATAGTGGGTGTAGGGGGGCAGTACGGGCGAGCGGGGGGCATTGAAAGGGCGGGTGTGGGATAGTGGAGCGTTCAGGCCTTGCACGGCCAGAGGCTGAGACCTCCATGGGGAACTCGCCCCCTTCCATCTCAAAACGGGAAATGTTTTGTGTCGTCAGTCTGACCCGGGTATTGGCTACCCGGACCCATGACTTCAAAAAAAAAAAAAAAAAAAAAAAAAATAGCCAAATGCCTCGTCATCTAATTAGTGACGCGCATGAATGGATTAACGAGATTCCCCCTGTCCCTATCTACTATCTAGCGAAACCACTGCGAAGGGAACGGGCTTGGAAAAATTAGCGGGGAAAGAAAACCCTGTTGAGCTTGACTCTAATCTGGCACCGTAAGGAGACATGAGAGGTGTAGCATAAGTGGGAGATGGCAACATATTAAGAAAGTATAGAAAATATTGAGAAATTTTTTTTTCACGCTAAGTCAAGCGAAGCGCGTGGAAAATATTAAGAAATTTTTTTTTCACGCTGAGCCAAGCAATGCGCGTGGAAAATGTTAAGAAATTTTTTTTTCACGCTAAGTCAAGCAATGCGCGTGGAAAATATAAAGAAATTTTTTTTTCACGCTAAGTCAAGCAATGCGCGTGTAAAATATTAAGAAATTTTTTTTTCACGCTAAGTCAAGCAATGCGCGTAAAAAATATTGAGAAATTTTTTTTTCACGCTAAGTCAAGCAATGCGCGTGGAAAATATTAAGAAATTTTTTTTTTACGCAAAGTCAAGCAATGCGCGTGGAAAATATTGAGAAATTTTTTTTTCACGCTAAGTCAAGCAATGCACGTGGAAAATATTAAGAAATTTTTTTTCCACGCAAAGTCAAGCGATGCGCGTGGAAAATATTGAGAAATTTTTTTTTCACGCAAAGTCAAGCAATGCGCGTGAAAAATATTAAGAAATTTTTTTTTTACGCTAAGTCAAGCAATGCGCGTAGAAAATATTCGATAGTCAATCTGTATTATTTAAGAAATCCATTTGCGATAAAAGTAAGCGGAGATAGAGTAATTGTTGTTTGGAAGACGTTCATTTTTTTTCAAGTCTTTGGAGGAGTGAAAATAATGTTCGACCAGATTTTGTTGAGAAAAAGTTAAGGTTCGATAAAGGTGAGTGCGACAAATCGAAAAATATTATTCTCGAAAAAGTTTATGTTCGATCAAAGTTTAAAAAATTAAAAAAAATTACGATTTCAAAAAGTTTATGTTCGATAAAAGCCAGCCTAGTCAACGAAATTCGTCGGAGAAAAAGTTAATGTTCGATGAAGGTTGGTGAGAAAAATCGAGAAATATGATTTTCGAGAAAGTTTATGTCCGATGAAAGGGAGTGAATTCGACAGAATATCGTCGAGGAAAAGTTAATGTTCGATGGGAGCTAGCCTAGTCGACGAAATTGATCCGAGACAGAGTTAATGTTCGATGAAGTTTAGTGAGCCAAGTCGAGAAATATTATTTTTGAAAAAGTTCATGTTCGATGAAAGTTTGAAAAATTGAAAAAATTATGATTCGAAAAAGTGTATGTTCGACGGAAGCTAGCCTAGTCGACGAATTTCCATCGAGAAAAAGTTAATGTTCGATGGAGGTTAGTGAGAAAAATCGAGAAATATGATTTTGAAAAAAGTTTATGTTCGATAAAAGTTAGAAAAATTGGAAAATGAAGATTCAAAAAAGTTTATGTTTGATGAAAGGGAGTGAAATCGACAGAATATCGTCGAGAAAAAGTTTATGTTCGATGAAAGCTACCCTAGTCGACGAAATTTATCCGAGAAAAAGTTAATGTTCGATGAAGGTGAGTGAGAAAAATCGAGAAATATGATTTTCGAAAAAGTTAATGTTCGATGAAGGTGAGTGAGAAAAATCACGAAATATGATTTCCGAAAAAGTTTATGTTCGATGAAAGTTAGAAAAATTGAAAAAATCACGATTTAAAAAAGTTTATGTTCGATGAAAGAGAGTGAAGTCAACGAAATTCATCCGAGAAAAAGTTAATGTTCGATGAAGGTGAGTGAGAAAAATAGAGAAATATGATTTTCGAAAAAGTTAATGTTCGATGAAGGAGAAAGAGAAAAATCACAAAATACGATTTCCGAAATAGTTTATGTTCGATGAAAGTTAGGAAAATTGAAAAAATCACGATTTGAAAAAGTTTATGTTCGATGAAAGAGAGTGAAGTCAACGAAATTCCTTCGAGAAAAAGTTAATGTTCGATGAAGGTGAGTGAGGAAAATAGAGAAATATGATTTTCGAAAAAGTTAATGTTCGATGAAGGGGAGTGAAGTCAACGAAATTCCTCCGAGAAAAAGTTAATGTTCGATGAAGGTGAGTGAGAAAAATCGAGAAATATGATTTTCGAAAAAGTTAATGTTCGATGAAGGAGAGTTAAGTCAACGAAATTCCTCCGAGAAAAAGTTAATGTTCGATAAAGGTGAGTGAGAAAAATCACGAAATATGATTTCCGAAATAGTTTATGTTCGATGAAAGTTAGAAAAGCTGAAAAAATCACGATTTGAAAAAGTTTATGTTCGATGAAAGAGAGTGAAGTCAACGAAATTCCTCCGAGAAAAAGTTAATGTTCGATGAAGGTGAGTGAGAAAAATCGAGAAATATGATTTTCGAAAAAGTTAATGTACGATGAAGGTGAGTGAGAAAAATCACGAAATATGATTTCCGAAAAAGTTTATGTTCGATGAAAAGTAGAAAAGCTGGAAAAATCACGATTTGAAAAAGTTTATGTTCGATGAAAGAGAGTGAAGTCAACGAAATTCGTCCGAGAAAAAGTTAATGTTCGATGAAGGTGAGTGAGAAAAATCGAGAAATATGATTTTCGAAAAAGTTAATCGATGAAGGTGAGTGAGAAAAATCACGAAATATGATTTCCGAAGAAGTTTATGTTCGATGAAAGAGAGTGAAGTCAACGAAATTTGCGAGAGAAAGTTAATGTTCGATGAAGGTGAGTGAGAAAAATAGAGAAATATGATTTTCGAAGAAGTTAATGTTCGATGAAGGAGAGTGAGAAAAATCACAAAATATGATTTCCGAAATAGTTTATGTTCGATGAAAGTTAGAAAAATTGAAAAAATCACGATTTGAAAAAGTTTATGTTCGATGAAAGAGAGTGACGTCAACGAAATTCGTCCGAGAAAGAGTTAATGTTCGATGAAGGTTAGTGAGAAAAATAGAGAAATATGATTTTCGAAAAAGTTAATGTTCGATGAAGGAGAGTTAAGTCAACGAAATTCCTCCGAGAAAAAGTTAATGTTCGATGAAGGTGAGTGAGAAAAATCACGAAATATGATTTCCGAAAAAGTTTATGTTCGATGAAAGTTAGAAAAGCTGAAAAAATCACGATTTGAAAAAGTTTATGTTCGATGAAAGAGAGTGAAGTCAACGAAATTCGTCCGAGAAAAAGTTAATGTTCGATGAAGGTGAGTGAGAAAAATCGAGAAATATGATTTTCGAAAAAGTTAATGTCCGATGAAGGAGAGTGAAGTCAACGAAATTCCTCCGAGAAAAAGTTAATGTTCGATGAAGGTGAGTGAGGGAAATAGAGAAATATGATTTTCGAAAAAGTTAATGTTCGATGAAGGAGAGTGAAGTCAACGAAATTCCTCCGAGAAAAAGTTAATGTTCGATGAAGGTGAGTGAGAAAAATCGAGAAATATGATTTTCGAAAAAGTTAATGTTCGATGAAGGAGAGTGAGAAAAATCACAAAATATGATTTCCGAAATAGTTTATGTTCGATGAAAGTTGGAAAAATTGAAAAAATCACGATTTGAAAAAGTTTATGTTCGATAAAGGAGAGTGAAGTCAACGAAACCCCTCCGAGACACAGTTAATGTTCGATGAAGGTGAGTGAGAAAAATCGAGAAATATGATTTTCGAAAAAGTTTATGTTCGATGAAATTTTAGAAAAATTGAAAAAATTACGATTCGAAAAAGTTTATGTTCGATGAAAGCTAGCCTAATCGACGAATTTCCATCGAGAAAAAGTTAATGTTCGATGAAAGAGAGTGAAGTCAACGAAATTCCTCCGAGAAAAAGTTAATGTTCGATGAAGGTGAGTAAGGAAAATAGAGAAATATTACTTTCGAAAAAGTTAATGTTCGATGAAGGAGAGTGAAGTCAACGAAATTCCTCCGAGAAAAAGTTAATGTTCGATGAAGGTGAGTGAGAAAAATAGAGAAATATGATTTTCGAAAAAGTTAATGTTCGATGAAGGAGAGTGAAGTCAACGAAATTCCTCCGAGAAAAAGTTAATGTTCGATGAAGGTGAGTGAGAAAAATCACGAAATATGATTTCCGAAAAAGTTTATGTTCGATGAAAGTTAGAAAAATTGAAAAAATCACGATTTGAAAAAGTTTATGTTCGATGAAAGAGAGTGAAGTCAACGAAATTCATCCGGGAAAAAGTTAATGTTCGATGAAGGTGAGTGAGAAAAATAGAGAAATATGATTTTCGAAAAAGTTAATGTTCGATGAAGGAGAGTGAGAAAAATCACAAAATACGATTTCCGAAATAGTTTATGTTCGATGAAAGTTAGGAAAATTGGAAAAATCACGATTTGAAAAAGTTTATGTTCGATGGAAGAGAGTGAAGTCAACGAAATTCGTCCGAGAAAAAGTTAATGTTCGATGAAGGTGAGTGAGAAAAATAGATAAATATGATTTTCGAAAAAGTTAATGTTCGATGGAGGAGAGTTAAGTCAACGAAATTCCTCCGAGAAAAAGTTAATGTTCGATGAAGGTGAGTGAGAAAAATAGAGAAATATGATTTCCGAAAAAGTTAATGTTCGATGAAGGTGAGTGAGTAAAATCACGAAATATGATTTCCGAAAAAGTTTATGTTCGATGAAAGTTAGAAAAGCTGAAAAAATCACGATTTGAAAAAGTTTATGTTCGATGAAAGAGAGTGAAGTCAACGAAATTCGTCCGAGAAAAAGTTAATGTTCGATGAAGGTGAATGAGAAAAATCGAGAAATATGATTTTCGAAAAAGTTAATGATCGATGAAAGAGAGTGAAGTCAACGAAATTTCTCCGAGAAAAAGTTAATGTTCGATGAAGGTGAGTGAGGAAAATAGAGAAATATGATTTTCGAAAGAGTTAATGTTCGATGAAGGAAAGTGAAGTCAACGAAATCCCTCCGAGAAAAAGTTAATGTTCGATAAAGGTGAGTGAGAAAAATCGAGAAATATGATTTTCGAAAAAGTTAATGTTCGATGAAGGAGAGTTAAGTCAACGAAATTCCTCCGAGAAAAAGTTAATGTTCGATGAAGGTGAGTGAGAAAAATCGAGAAAAATGATTTTCGAAAAAGTTAATGTTCGATAAAGGTGAGTGAGAAAAATCACGGAATATGATTTCCGAAATAGTTTATGTTCGATGAAAGTTAGAAAAATTGAAAAAATCACGATTTGAAAAAGTTTATGTTCGATGAAAGAGAGTGAAGTCAATGAAATTCGTCCGAGAAAAAGTTAATGTTCGATGAAGGTGAGTGAGAAAAATAGAGAAATATGATTTTTGAAAAAGTTAATGTTCCATGAAGGAGAGTGAGAAAAATCACAAAATATGATTTCCGAAAAAGTTTATGTTCGATGAATGTTAGAAAAATTGAAAAAATCACGATTTGAAAAAGTTTATGTTCGATGAAAGAGAGTGAAGTCAACGAAATTCCTCCGAGAAAAAGTTAATGTTCGATGAAGGTGAGTGAGAAAAATAGAGAAATATGATTTTCGAAAAAGTTAATGTTCGATGAAGGAGAGTTAAGTCAACGAAATTCCTCCGAAAAAAAGATAATGTTCGATGAAGGTGAGTGAGAAAAATCACGAAATATGATTTCCGGAATAGTTTATGTTCGATGAAAGTTAGAAAAGCTGAAAAAATCACGATTTGAAAAAGTTTATGTTCGATGAAAGAGAGTGAAGTCAACGAAATTCCTCCGAGAAAAAGTTAATGTTCGATGAAGGTGAGTGAGAAAAATAGAGAAATATGATTTTCGAAAAAGTTAATGTTCGATGAAGGAGAGTGAAGTCAACGAAATTCCTCCGAGAAAAAGTTAATGTTCGATGAAGGTGAGTGAGAAAAATCGAGAAATATGATTTCCGAAAAAGTTAATGTACGATGAAGGTGAGTGAGAAAAATCACGAAATATGATTTCCGAAAAAGTTTATGTTCGATGAAAGTTAGAAAAGCTGAAAAAATCACGATTTGAAAAAGTTTATGTTCGATGAAAGAGAGTGAAGTCAACGAAATTCGTCCGAGAAAAAGTTAATGTTCGATGAAGGTGAGTGAGAAAAATCGAGAAATATGATTTTCGAAAAAGTTAATCGATGAAGGTGAGTGAGAAAAATCACGAAATATGATTTCCGAAGAAGTTTATGTTCGATGAAGGAGAGTGAAGTCAACGAAATCTGCGAGAGAAAGTTAATGTTCGATGAAGGTGAGTGAGAAAAATAGAGAAATATGATTTTCAAAAAAGTTAATGTTCGATGAAGGAGAGTGAGAAAAATCACAAAATATGATTTCCGAAATAGTTTATGTTCGATGAAAGTTAGAAAAATTGAAAAAATCACGATTTGAAAAAGTTTATGTTCGATGAAAGAGAGTGAAGTCAACGAAATTCGTCCGAGAAAAAGTTAATGTTCGATGAAGGTTAGTGAGAAAAATAGAGAAATATGATTTTCGAAAAAGTTAATGTTCGATGAAGGAGAGTGAAGTCAACGAAATTCCTCCGAGAAAAAGTTAATGTTCGATGATGGTGAGTGAGAAAAATAGAGAAATATGATTTTCGAAAAAGTTAATGTTCGATGAAGGTGAGTGAGAAAAATCACGAAATATGATTTCCGAAAAAGTTTATGTTCGATGAAAGTTAGAAAAGCTGAAAAAATCACGATTTGAAAAAGTTTATGTTCGATGAAAGAGAGTGAAGTCAACGAAATTCGTCCGAGAAAAAGTTAATGTTCGATGAAGGTGAGTGAGAAAAATAGAGAAATATGATTTTCGAAAAAGTTAATGTTCGATGAAGGAGAGTGAAGTCAACGAAATCTGCGAGAAAAAGTTAATGTTCGATGAAGGTGAGTGAGAAAAATAGAGAAATATGATTTTCGAAAAAGTTAATGTTCGATGAAGGAGAGTTAAATCAACGAAATTCCTCCGAGAAAAAGTTAATGTTCGATGAAGGTGAGTGAGAAAAATGGAGAAATATGATTTTCGAAAAAGTTAATGTTCGATGAAGGTGAGTGAGAAAAATCGAGAAATATGATTTTCAAAAAAGTTTATGTTCGATGAAAGCTAGCCTGGCTTACGAATTTCCATCGAAAAAAAGTTAATGTTCGATGAAGGTTAGTGAGAAAAATCGAGAAATATGATTTTGAAAAAAGTTTATGTTCGATGAAAGTTTGAAAAATTGAAAGATAAAGATTAAAAAAAGTTTATGTTCGATGAAAGGCAGTGAAATCGACAGAATATCGTCGAGAAAAAGTTTATGTTCGATGAAAGCTACCCTGTCGACGAAATTTATCCGAGAAAAAGTTAATGTTCGATGAAGGTTAGTGAGCCAAGTCGAGAAATATTATTTTTGAAAAAGTTTATGTACAATGAAAGTTTGAAAAATTGAAAAAATTATGATTCGAAAAAGTTTTCGTTCGATGAAAGCTAGCCTAGACGACGAATTTCCATCGAGACAAAGTTAATGTTCGATGAAGGTTAGTGAGAAAAATCGAGAAATATGATTTTGAAAGAAGTTTATGTTCGATGAAAGTTAGAAAAATTGGAAAATGAAGATTCAAAAAAGTTTATGTTCGATGAAAGGGACTAAAATCGAAAGAATATCGTCGAGAAAAAGTTTATGTTCGATGAAAGCTACCATAGTCGACGAATTTTATCCGAGAAAAAGTTAATTTTCGATGAAGGTTAGTGAGCCAAGTCGAGAAATATTATTCTTGAAAATGTTTATATTCGATGAAAATTTAAAAAAATTGAAAAAATTACGAGTCGAAAAAGATTATGTTCGGTGAAAGCTAGCCTGGTTGACGAATTTCCTTTGAGAAAAAGTTAATGTTCGATGAAGGTTAGTAAGAAAAATCGAGAAATATGATTTTGAAAAAAGTTTATGTTCGATGAAAGTTAGAAAAATTGAAAAAATGAAGATTTAAAAAAGTTTATGTTCGATGAAAGGGAGTGAAATTGACAGAATATCGTCGAGAAAAAGTTAATGTTCGATGAAAGCTACCCTAGTCGACGAAATTTATCCGAGAAAAATTTAATGTTCGATGAAGGTTAGTGAGCAAAGTCGAGAAATATTATTTTTGAAAAAGTTTATGTTCGATGAAATTTTGAAAAATTAAAAAAATTGCGATTCGAAAAAGTTTATGTTCGATGAAAGCTAGCCTGGTTGACGAATTTCTATCGAGAAAAGGTTAATGTTCGATAAAAGAGAGTGGACTCAACGAAATTCCTCCGAGAAAAAGTTAATGTTCGATGAAGGTGAGTGAGAAAAATCGAGAAATATGATTTTCGGAAAAGTTAATCTTCGATGAAGGAGAGTCAGAAAAATCACGAAATATGATTCCCGAAAACGTTTATGTTCGATGAAAGTTAGAAAAATTGAAAAAATCACGATTTCAAAAAGTTTATGTTCGATGAAGGTGAGTGAGAAAAATCGAGAAATATGATTTTCAAAAAAGTTTATGTTCGATGAAAGCTAGCCCGGCTTACAAATTTCCATCGAGAAAAAGTTAATGTTCGATAAAGGTTAGTGAGAAAAATCGAGAAATATGATTTTTAAAAAAGGTTTATGTTCGATGGAAGTTAGAAAAATTGAAAAAATGAAGATTAAAAAAAGTTTATTTTCGATGAAAGGCAGTGAAATCGACAGAATATCGTCGAGAAAAAGTTTATGTTCGATGAAAGCTACCCTGTCGACGAAATTTATCCGAGAAAAAGTTAATGTTCGATGAAGGTTAGTGAGCCAAGTCGAGAAATATTATTTTTGAAAAAGTTTATGTACAATGAAAGTTTGAAAAATTGAAAAAATTATGATTCGAAAAAGTTTTCGTTCGATGAAAGCTAGCCTAGACGACGAATTTTTATCGAGAAAAAGTTAATGTTCGATGAAGGTTAGTGAGAAAAATCGAGAAATATGATTTTGAAAGAAGTTTATGTTCGATGAAAGTTAGAAAAATTGGAAAATGAAGATTCAAAAAAGTTTATGTTCGATGAAAGGGACTAAAATCGAAAGAATATTGTCGAGAAAAAGTTTATGTTCGATGAAAGCTACCATAGTCGACGAATTTTATCCGAGAGAAAGTTAATTTTCGATAAAGGTTAGTGAGCCAAGTCGAGAAATATTATTCTTGAAAATGTTTATGTTCGATGAAAGTTTGAAAAATTGAAAAAAATTACGATTCGAAAAAGTTTATGTTCGGTGAAAGCTAGCCTGGTTGACGAATTTCCATCGAGAAAAAGTTAATGTTCGATGAAGGTTAGTAAGAAAAATCGAGAAATATGATTTTGAAAAAAGTTTATGTTCGATGAAAGTTAGAAAAATTGAAAAAATGAAGATTTAAAAAAGTTTATGTTCGATGAAAGGGAGTGAAATTAACAGAATATCGTCGAGAAAAAGTTAATGTTCGATGAAAGCTACCCCAGTCGACGGAATTTATCCGAGAAAAAGTTAATGTTCGATGAAGGTTAGTGAGCAAAGTCGAGAAATATTATTTTTGAAAAAGTTTATGTTCGATGAAATTTTGAAAAATTAAAAAAATTGCGATTCGAAAAAGTTTATGTTCGATGAAAGCTAGCCTGGTTGACGAATTTCCATCGAGAAAAAGTTAATGTTCGATGAAGGTTGGTGAGCCAAGTCGAGAAACATTATTCTTGAAAATGTTTATGTTCGATGAAAGTTTGAAAAATTGAAAAAATTACGATCCGAAAAAGTTTATGTTCGATGAAAGCTAGCCTGGTTGACGAATTTTCATCGAGAAAAAGTTAATGTTCGATGAAGGTAAGTGAGAAAAATCGAGAAATATGATTTTAAAAAAAGTTTATGTTCGGTGAAAGTTAGGAAAATTGAAAAAATTACGATTTGAAAAAGTTTATGTTCGATGAAAGAGAGTGAAGTCAACGAAATTCGTCCGAGAAAAATTTAATGTTCGATGAAGGTGAGTGAGAAAAATGGAGAAATATGATTTTCGAAAAAGTTAATGTTCGATGAAGGTGAGTGAGAAAAATCGAGAAATATAATTTTCAAAAAAGTTTATGTTCGATGAAAGCTAGCCTGGTTTACGAATTTCCATCGAGAAAAAATTAATGTTCGATGAAGGTTAGTGAGAAAAATCGAGAAATATAATTTTGAAAAAAGTTTATGTTCGATGAAAATTAGAAAAATTGAAAAAATGAAGATTCAAAACTTTATGGTCGATAAAAGGGAGTGAAATTGACAGAATATCGTCGAGAAAAATTTAATGTTCGATGAAAGCTACCCTAGTCGACGAAATTTATCCGAGAAAAAGTTAATGTTCGATGAAGGAGAGTGAGCCAAGTCGAGAAATATTATTCTTGAAAATGTTTATGTTCGATGAAAGTTTTAAAAATTGAAAAAATTACGATTCGAAAAAGTTTATGTTCAATGAAAGCTAGCCTGGTTGACGAATTTCCATCGAGAAAAAGTTAATGTTCGATGAAGGTTAGTACGACAAATCGAGAAATATGATTTTGAAGAAAGTTTATGTTCGATGAAAGTTAGAAAAATTGAAAAAATGAAGATTTCAAAAAGTTTATGTTCGATGGAAGGGAGTGAAATTGACAGAATATCGTCGAGAAAAAGTTAATGTTCGATGAAAGCTACCCTAGTCGACGAAATTTATCCGAGAAAAAGTTAATGTTCGATGAAGGTTAGTGAGAAAAATCGAGAAATATGATTTTCGAAAAAGTTTATGTCCGATGATATTTTGAAAAATAAAAAAAATTGCGATTCTAAAAAGTTCATGTTCGATGAAAGCTAGCCTGGTTGACGAATATCCATCGAGAAAAGGTTAATGTTCGATGAAAGAAAGTGGACTCAACGAAATTCCTCCGAGAAAAAGTTAATGTTCGATGAAGGTGAGTGAGAAAAATCGAGAAATATGATTTTCGGAAAAGTTAATCTTCGATGAAGGAGAGTCAGAAAAATCACGAAATATGATTTCCGAAAAAGTTTATGTTCGATGAAAGTTAGAAAAATTGAAAAAATCACGATTTGAAAAAGTTTATGTTCGATGAAGGTGAGTGAGAAAAATCGAGAAATATGATTTTCAAAAAAGTTTATGTTCGATGAAGGTGAGTGAGAAAAATCGAGAAATATAATTTTCAAAAAAGTTTATGTTCGATGAAAGCTAGCCTGGCTTACGAATTTCCATCGAGAAAAAGTTAATCTTCGATGAAGGAGAGTCAGAAAAATCACGAAATATGATTTCCGAAAAAGTTTATGTTCGATGAAAGTTAGAAAAATTGAAAAAATCACGATTTGAAAAAGTTTATGTTCGATGAAGGTGAGTGAGAAAAATCGAGAATTATGATTTTGAAAAAAGTTTATGTTCGATGAAAATTAGAGAAATTGAAAAAATAAAGATTCAAAACTTTATGTTCGATGAAAGGGAGTGAAATTGACAGAATATCGTCGAGAAAAATTTAATGTTCGATGAAAGCTACCCTAGTCGACGAAATTTATCCAAGAAAAAGTTAATGTTCGATGAAGGAGAGTGAGAAAAATCACGAAATATTATTTCTGAAAGAGTTTATGTTCGATGAAAGTTAGAAAAATTGAAAAAATCACGATTTGAAAAAGTTTATGTTCGATGAAAGAGAGTGAAGTCAACGAAATTCCTCCGAGAAAAAGTTAATGTTCGATGAAGGTGAGTGAGAAAAATCAAGAAATATGATTTTCGAAAAAGTTAATGTTCGATGAAGGGAAGTGAGAAAAATCACGAAATATGATTTCCGAAAAAGTTTATGCTCGATGAAAGTTAGAAAAGCTGAAAAAATCACGATTTGAAAAAGTTTATGTTCGATGAAATAGAGTGAAGTCAACGAAATTCCTCCGAGAAAAAGTTAATGTTCGATGGAGGTGATTGAGAAAAATCGAGAAATATGATTTTCGAGAAAGTTAATGTTCGCCGAAGGTGAGTGAGAAAAATCACGAAATATGATTTCCGAAAAAGTTTATTAACCGATAAAAGTTAGAAAATATGAAAAAATCACGATTTGGAAAAGTTTATGTTCGATGAAAGAGTGTGAAGTCAACGAAATTCGTCCGAGAAAAAGTTAATGTTCGATGAAGGTGCGTGAGAAAAATAGAGAAATATGATTTTCGAAAAAGTTAATGTTCGATGAAGGATCTTCCCCTCGGACCTTGAAAATCCAGGACAGGGCCACGTGGAGACGTCGCGCCGGTTCGTACCCATATCCGCAGCAGGTCTTTAAGGTAAAGAGCCTCTAGTCGATAGACTAATGTAGGTAAGGGAAGTCGGCAAATTGGATCCGTACCTCCGGAATAAGGATTGGCTCTGAGGAGCGGGGCGCGTCATGCTTGTTAGGGAAGCGGGTTTGGCTAACGTGCCGGGCCTGGGCGAGGTGAACGATGGGAAATTCTTCGCGGATTTTTCTGTTGCAGATCCGAGCTCGGTCCCGTGCCTTGGCCTCCCGCGGATCTTCCTTGCTGCGAGGCTTCCTTGGCGGTTCGCGCCGTCTTGGTCGTCCTCTTCGGCCGCCATTCAACGCTCAGCTCAGAACTGGCACGGACTAGGGGAATCCGACTGTCCAATTAAAACAAAGCATTGCGATGGCCCTCGCGGGTGTTGACGCAATGTGATTCCTGCCCAGTGCTCTGAATGTCATCGTGAAGAAATTCAAGCAAGCGCGGGTAAACGGCGGGAGTAATTATGACTCTCTTAAGGCAGGGCTTCCGGTCGCTCCGGCGATTGGAAGACGGGCTTGACGAATCCGCCGCTTTCTAGTTGGCCACCGTGAGGTCCCTTCGGGGACCATGTGCCTGCCTCCCTGCCCTAGGTTGGCGGTGGCCTGGCGTTTTCGTCTGGGAGGAGGTTGGAGCCTAGCTCCTTAGGTGCGGGGGGTTGCCAGCCCTCCGCGCCGACACATCGTGGGCTCAAATAACATGAGAGAAAATACAGTTACGCGGCGTACTCGGAGCGCCGCACCCACGAGCGAGGCCGCTGCCCCCTCGACGTCCCGCGAACTTGCGCCCGCCCCTTAAAACCCCCGCCCCCGTGCTGCCCGCCCACGCTCCCGCCGTAATCCACTAAATCCACCGACCTCACCGCCCGCACCACAACCACCTGAGCGGGTGGAACCAGGGTTCATCTGCCCACAATGCGACCGTTCTTTCCCCACGAAATCTGGACTGGGCGTGCACCGATTTCGCCGTCACCGTGAGGGTGTCAATGCGGAGATACGTCTGCCGGAGTTGAAAGTGCGTTGGAACCAGGGGGAGCTCAGACTCCTCGCGAGAGAGGAGGCTTTGGCCGTGTCCCGTCATGTTCGCTTCATCAATAAACATCTAGTTGAAGTGTTCGGCGGGGCGCGGACTCTTCATTGAATCAAGGGTGTCCGGAGGGGCGCAAATTACAAGGCCTTGGTAGCCGCTGCGTCCCTCGATCTCATCGCCGTTCCGGAGAGGGTGCCTTTTGGGCTGCCTCCTCCATTGGACGGTGATGACAACGGATCCGAAGCCTTAGAGCCCGAGCAGCATTTGGCAGGGGAGCCTTCTTATTAGGGTACTCCCCAACACAGGCCAACCGTGGCGACAAATGACACACCATTGTCGCCAGCTCGGGCCTCTCCTCGTGCCAGGACATCTGGCCGCTGGAGTGCTGCGTTCGGTGAAATCGATGATGCGATACTCCGGCTAATACCGGTTGTTGAGCGGATTCGTGCCTTCGGGGCCCTCGATCTGGTTGAGGTGGCAATCAACTGCCTCGACCAGAGAGAGGTTTCCGCGGGTTGCCGAGCGTGGCTACAGCAAGTGTTCCCGCCACCTCCGGATAGGCGTCCGCGTCGACAAACTCAGGGTAATGTTCCGCAAAGGGTGCCAAGGAAACATCTCCGTCACCGGGAATATGCCCGCGTACAGCGGCGCTTTAAAACTTCCATGGGAAGAGCCGCCAAGGAAATCCTGGATGGGGCGGTTGAGGCACATACCCCCAATGTCAAAGCTATGGCTGAGCATTGGGGGCTCTATGTGTCTCAACCCTCGCTTGAAGCCCCCCAGGCAGATCGGGTCCGTCCTCGGCCCGACCTTGAGTTCGTGTGGCACCCGGTGACGTGTGAGGAGGTAGAAGGAGTTACCATTCCTACCTCCTCGGCGCCCGGAACTGACGGCATAACCGCGAGGCAATGGCGTGCCGTTCCATCGAGCATCAAAGCCCTCCTCTTCAACATCGTCCTATTCCGGGGAGCATTCCTTGAAGAACTGCTGGTAAGTAGAACCGTGTTCGTCCCTAAGAAAGTCGGGGCCTCGCTGCCGGCGGACTTTCAGCCGATCAGTATTGCATCGGTCGTGGTCCGTCATCTCCACAAGATACTCGCGCAACGTCTGCGCGAGGCTAATCTTGTGGATGAAAGGCAGCGTTGCTTCGACGACGGTTGCGCGGAAAACATCACCGCGTTGGCTGCGCTGTTGGAGGACTCTCGGTCCAACCTCCGGGAACTTCATGTAGTTTCCCTGGACGTTGCCAAAGCCTTTGACAGTGTCAGCCACCACGCAATCCGCGCAGTCTTGGGACGGGCACCTCTACCCCCGGGCATTATCACATACATGTCCCGGACATATGCCAGCAGTTTGACGGTGTTTGAGGTTGAGGGAGCTCGATCGGAACGTGTGCGTGTTAACAGAGGGGTACGGCAGGGTGACCCGCTGTCCTCAATGTTATTTTGCCTCGTGGTTAATAAGGTGTTACGTTCAGTACCAGATGACGTGGGATATGTGAAATGGGAGGGTGTCGGGTAAGCGCGCTTGCATATGCCGACGACATCCTCCTATTAACGGCTTCCAGAATCAGTATGCGGACCGCACTTCGAAGGTTCGAAGATGAGGCTAGGCTTCATGGGCTTTCGTCGAATGCCGCCAGATGCGCGGCACTTTCCATCGTACCCGCCGGTAAGCAGAAGAAATATAAGGTCCTGACCGATCCCCAATTCCATCTCGCCGACGGAACGCCTGTTCGGCAACTGTCGCCAACATAGAAATGGCGCTATCTGGAGGGCGATTTCAGGCCTATAGGACCGAAGCGAGCCGGTGGGATACTCTCCGCCGAGTTGGAAAGATTAACGAAAGCCCCTCTGAAACCGCAGCAGCGCGTCAAGATCTTGCGCTGCTTCCTCATCCCTCGATACTACCACTCACTTGTCTTGGCTGGGGCCACGCTCGGGAAACTGAGGGCCCTTGACAATCAAGTGCGCAGTAGCCTTCGAAGATGGCTCCGCTTCCCGCACGACACAGCGATTGGTTACTTTCACACTTCCGTCCGGGACGGGGGGCTTGGCATTCCATCCTTCGCCACGTCTATTCCAGGTCTCCTACGGCAACGCCTCAGGAACCTGGAAACCTCCTCCTCATCGTCCGTGAGAGCTGTGGCGATGTCCGACTGGGTCTTGAAAAGGCTCAGTAGGGCGGATCGTGCACTCTCTCGTGACGGGGTGCTATTGAGCACCCGAGAGAGGAGAGAGTCGTGGTGGGCCAAGTCCCTATATGCGTTCGTGGATGGCCGCGAAATGCGAGAGTGTGGAAGTACCAATTTTTCAACCTCCTGGGTCGATGCGGGAAGTTTCGGTGTGCCTGGGCGTGATTACATTCAATATAATCACGTCCAGGTGAACTGTCTTTCTTCGCGTGTCCGTACGACACGCGGCGTCCGTAGGCTAACGCAAAACGTGCAGTGCCGGGCCGGCTGTCGGGTTACCGAAACAGCGGCCCACATCATCCAAGCCTGCCACCGAACACACGGCGGCCGCATTGACCGGCATAACGCCGTTTGCAAGGTGTTAGCCTCTGGCCTACGTGACAAGGGGTGGACAGTAGCCGAGGAGCCACGGTACAGGACCACGGCGGGTCTCCGCAAGCCGGATTTGGTGGCCATTAGGAACGGTCGCGTTGCAGTGGTGGATGCCCAGGTAGTCAGCGGATCGACACCTTTGGACGACGCTCACAGGAGGAAGAGGGAATATTACGCCGGAAACGATGACTTGGTGGCATCTCTGGCAAGAGACCACCAGGTCGACGTTGAAGGCATTTCCTTCTCCTCCTGGACCATCTCCTGGAGAGGTGTGTGGTCGTCCAAATCCGCTGACTATCTACTGGGTCTTAGTCTCCCGAAGAGGATCTTGGCTGGGATCACCACCAGAGTCCTCCAAGGGAGCCATACGAATTGGGTGAGGTGGAACCGGATAGTGGGTGTAGGGGGGCAGTACGGGCGAGCGGGGGGCATTGAAAGGGCGGGTGTGGGATAGTGGAGCGTTCAGGCCTTGCACGGCCAGAGGCTGAGACCTCCATGGGGAACTCGCCCCCTTCCATCTCAAAACGGGAAATGTTTTGTGTCGTCAGTCTGACCCGGGTATTGGCTACCCGGACCCATGACTTCAAAAAAAAAAAAAAAAAAAAAAAAAATAGCCAAATGCCTCGTCATCTAATTAGTGACGCGCATGAATGGATGAACGAGATTCCCCCTGTCCCTATCTACTATCTAGCGAAACCACTGGAAAGGGAACGGGCTTGGAAAAATTAGCGGGGAAAGAAAACCCTGTTGAGCTTGACTCTAATCTGGCACCGTAAGGAGACATGAGAGGTGTAGCATAAGTGGGAGATGGCAACATATTAAGAAAGTATAGAAAATATTGAGAAATTTTTTTTTCACGCTAAGTCAAGCGAAGCGCGTGGAAAATATTAAGAAATTTTTTTTTCACGCTGAGCCAAGCAATGCGCGTGGAAAATGTTAAGAAATTTTTTTTTCACGCTAAGTCAAGCAATGCGCGTGGAAAATATAAAGAAATTTTTTTTTCACGCTAAGTCAAGCAATGCGCGTGTAAAATATTAAGAAATTTTTTTTTCACGCTAAGTCAAGCAATGCGCGTAAAAAATATTGAGAAATTTTTTTTTCACGCTAAGTCAAGCAATGCGCGTGGAAAATATTAAGAAATTTTTTTTTTACGCAAAGTCAAGCAATGCGCGTGGAAAATATTGAGAAATTTTTTTTTAACGCTAAGTCAAGCAATGCACGTGGAAAATATTAAGAAATTTTTTTTCCACGCAAAGTCAAGCGATGCGCGTGGAAAATATTGAGAAATTTTTTTTTCACGCAAAGTCAAGCAATGCGCGTGAAAAATATTAAGAAATTTTTTTTTTACGCTAAGTCAAGCAATGCGCGTAGAAAATATTCGATAGTCAATCTGTATTATTTAAGAAATCCATTTGCGATAAAAGTAAGCGGAGATAGAGTAATTGTTGTTTGGAAGACGTTCATTTTTTTTCAAGTCTTTGGAGGAGTGAAAATAATGTTCGACCAGATTTTGTTGAGAAAAAGTTAAGGTTCGAGAAAGGTGAGTGCGACAAATCGAAAAATATTATTCTCGAAAAAGTTTATGTTCGATCAAAGTTTAAAAAATTAAAAAAAATTACGATTTCAAAAAGTTTATGTTCGATAAAAGCCAGCCTAGTCAACGAAATTCGTCGGAGAAAAAGTTAATGTTCGATGAAGGTTGGTGAGAAAAATCGAGAAATATGATTTTCGAGAAAGTTTATGTCCGATGAAAGGGAGTGAATTCGACAGAATATCGTCGAGGAAAAGTTAATGTTCGATGGGAGCTAGCCTAGTCGACGAAATTGATCCGAGACAGAGTTAATGTTCGATGAAGTTTAGTGAGCCAAGTCGAGAAATATTATTTTTGAAAAAGTTCATGTTCGATGAAAGTTTGAAAAATTGAAAAAATTATGATTCGAAAAAGTGTATGTTCGACGGAAGCTAGCCTAGTCGACGAATTTCCATCGAGAAAAAGTTAATGTTCGATGGAGGTTAGTGAGAAAAATCGAGAAATATGATTTTGAAAAAAGTTTATGTTCGATAAAAGTTAGAAAAATTGGAAAATGAAGATTCAAAAAAGTTTATGTTTGATGAAAGGGAGTGAAATCGACAGAATATCGTCGAGAAAAAGTTTATGTTCGATGAAAGCTACCCTAGTCGACGAAATTTATCCGAGAAAAAGTTAATGTTCGATGAAGGTGAGTGAGAAAAATCGAGAAATATGATTTTCGAAAAAGTTAATGTTCGATGAAGGTGAGTGAGAAAAATCACGAAATATGATTTCCGAAAAAGTTTATGTTCGATGAAAGTTAGAAAAATTGAAAAAATCACGATTTAAAAAAGTTTATGTTCGATGAAAGAGAGTGAAGTCAACGAAATTCATCCGAGAAAAAGTTAATGTTCGATGAAGGTGAGTGAGAAAAATAGAGAAATATGATTTTCGAAAAAGTTAATGTTCGATGAAGGAGAAAGAGAAAAATCACAAAATACGATTTCCGAAATAGTTTATGTTCGATGAAAGTTAGGAAAATTGAAAAAATCACGATTTGAAAAAGTTTATGTTCGATGAAAGAGAGTGAAGTCAACGAAATTCCTTCGAGAAAAAGTTAATGTTCGATGAAGGTGAGTGAGGAAAATAGAGAAATATGATTTTCGAAAAAGTTGATGTTCGATGAAGGGGAGTGAAGTCAACGAAATTCCTCCGAGAAAAAGTTAATGTTCGATGAAGGTGAGTGAGAAAAATCGAGAAATATGATTTTCGAAAAAGTTAATGTTCGATGAAGGAGAGTTAAGTCAACGAAATTCCTCCGAGAAAAAGTTAATGTTCGATAAAGGTGAGTGAGAAAAATCACGAAATATGATTTCCGAAATAGTTTATGTTCGATGAAAGTTAGAAAAGCTGAAAAAATCACGATTTGAAAAAGTTTATGTTCGATGAAAGAGAGTGAAGTCAACGAAATTCCTCCGAGAAAAAGTTAATGTTCGATGAAGGTGAGTGAGAAAAATCGAGAAATATGATTTTCGAAAAAGTTAATGTACGATGAAGGTGAGTGAGAAAAATCACGAAATATGATTTCCGAAAAAGTTTATGTTCGATGAAAAGTAGAAAAGCTGGAAAAATCACGATTTGAAAAAGTTTATGTTCGATGAAAGAGAGTGAAGTCAACGAAATTCGTCCGAGAAAAAGTTAATGTTCGATGAAGGTGAGTGAGAAAAATCGAGAAATATGATTTTCGAAAAAGTTAATCGATGAAGGTGAGTGAGAAAAATCACGAAATATGATTTCCGAAGAAGTTTATGTTCGATGAAAGAGAGTGAAGTCAACGAAATTTGCGAGAGAAAGTTAATGTTCGATGAAGGTGAGTGAGAAAAATAGAGAAATATGATTTTCGAAAAAGTTAATGTTCGATGAGGGAGAGTGAGAAAAATCACAAAATATGATTTCCGAAATAGTTTATGTTCGATGAAAGTTAGAAAAATTGAAAAAATCACGATTTGAAAAAGTTTATGTTCGATGAAAGAGAGTGACGTCAACGAAATTCGTCCGAGAAAGAGTTAATGTTCGATGAAGGTTAGTGAGAAAAATAGAGAAATATGATTTTCGAAAAAGTTAATGTTCGATGAAGGAGAGTTAAGTCAATGAAATTCCTCCGAGAAAAAGTTAATGTTCGATGAAGGTGAGTGAGAAAAATCACGAAATATGATTTCCGAAAAAGTTTATGTTCGATGAAAGTTAGAAAAGCTGAAAAAATCACGATTTGAAAAAGTTTATGTTCGATGAAAGAGAGTGAAGTCAACGAAATTCGTCCGAGAAAAAGTTAATGTTCGATGAAGGTGAGTGAGAAAAATCGAGAAATATGATTTTCGAAAAAGTTAATGTCCGATGAAGGAGAGTGAAGTCAACGAAATTCCTCCGAGAAAAAGTTAATGTTCGATGAAGGTGAGTGAGGGAAATAGAGAAATATGATTTTCGAAAAAGTTAATGTTCGATGAAGGAGAGTGAAGTCAACGAAATTCCTCCGAGAAAAAGTTAATGTTCGATGAAGGTGAGTGAGAAAAATCGAGAAAAATGATTTTCGAAAAAGTTAATGTTCGATGAAGGAGAGTGAGAAAAATCACAAAATATGATTTCCGAAATAGTTTATGTTCGATGAAAGTTGGAAAAATTGAAAAAATCACGATTTGAAAAAGTTTATGTTCGATAAAGGAGAGTGAAGTCAACGAAACCCCTCCGAGACACAGTTAATGTTCGATGAAGGTGAGTGAGAAAAATCGAGAAATATGATTTTCGAAAAAGTTTATGTTCGATGAAATTTTAGAAAAATTGAAAAAATTACGATTCGAAAAAGTTTATGTTCGATGAAAGCTAGCCTAATCGACGAATTTCCATCGAGAAAAAGTTAATGTTCGATGAAAGAGAGTGAAGTCAACGAAATTCCTCCGAGAAAAAGTTAATGTTCGATGAAGGTGAGTAAGGAAAATAGAGAAATATGACTTTCGAAAAAGTTAATGTTCGATGAAGGAGAGTGAAGTCAACGAAATTCCTCCGAGAAAAAGTTAATGTTCGATGAAGGTGAGTGAGAAAAATAGAGAAATATGATTTTCGAAAAAGTTAATGTTCGATGAAGGAGAGTGAAGTCAACGAAATTCCTCCGAGAAAAAGTTAATGTTCGATGAAGGTGAGTGAGAAAAATCACGAAATATGATTTCCGAAAAAGTTTATGTTCGATGAAAGTTAGAAAAATTGAAAAAATCACGATTTGAAAAAGTTTATGTTCGATGAAAGAGAGTGAAGTCAACGAAATTCATCCGGGAAAAAGTTAATGTTCGATGAAGGTGAGTGAGAAAAATAGAGAAATATGATTTTCGAAAAAGTTAATGTTCGATGAAGGAGAGTGAGAAAAATCACAAAATACGATTTCCGAAATAGTTTATGTTCGATGAAAGTTAGGAAAATTGAAAAAATCACGATTTGAAAAAGTTTATGTTCGATGGAAGAGAGTGAAGTCAACGAAATTCGTCCGAGAAAAAGTTAATGTTCGATGAAGGTGAGTGAGAAAAATAGATAAATATGATTTTCGAAAAAGTTAATGTTCGATGGAGGAGAGTTAAGTCAACGAAATTCCTCCGAGAAAAAGTTAATGTTCGATGAAGGTGAGTGAGAAAAATAGAGAAATATGATTTCCGAAAAAGTTAATGTTCGATGAAGGTGAGTGAGTAAAATCACGAAATATGATTTCCGAAAAAGTTTATGTTCGATGAAAGTTAGAAAAGCTGAAAAAATCACGATTTGAAAAAGTTTATGTTCGATGAAAGAGAGTGAAGTCAACGAAATTCGTCCGAGAAAAAGTTAATGTTCGATGAAGGTGAATGAGAAAAATCGAGAAATATGATTTTCGAAAAAGTTAATGATCGATGAAAGAGAGTGAAGTCAACGAAATTTCTCCGAGAAAAAGTTAATGTTCGATGAAGGTGAGTGAGGAAAATAGAGAAATATGATTTTCGAAAGAGTTAATGTTCGATGAAGGAAAGTGAAGTCAACGAAATCCCTCCGAGAAAAAGTTAATGTTCGATAAAGGTGAGTGAGAAAAATCGAGAAATATGATTTTCGAAAAAGTTAATGTTCGATGAAGGAGAGTTAAGTCAACGAAATTCCTCCGAGAAAAAGTTAATGTTCGATGAAGGTGAGTGAGAAAAATCGAGAAAAATGATTTTCGAAAAAGTTAATGTTCGATAAAGGTGAGTGAGAAAAATCACGGAATATGATTTCCGAAATAGTTTATGTTCGATGAAAGTTAGAAAAATTGAAAAAATCACGATTTGAAAAAGTTTATGTTCGATGAAAGAGAGTGAAGTCAATGAAATTCGTCCGAGAAAAAGTTAATGTTCGATGAAGGTGAGTGAGAAAAATAGAGAAATATGATTTTTGAAAAAGTTAATGTTCCATGAAGGAGAGTGAGAAAAATCACAAAATATGATTTCCGAAAAAGTTTATGTTCGATGAATGTTAGAAAAATTGAAAAAATCACGATTTGAAAAAGTTTATGTTCGATGAAAGAGAGTGAAGTCAACGAAATTCCTCCGAGAAAAAGTTAATGTTCGATGAAGGTGAGTGAGAAAAATAGAGAAATATGATTTTCGAAAAAGTTAATGTTCGATGAAGGAGAGTTAAGTCAACGAAATTCCTCCGAAAAAAAGATAATGTTCGATGAAGGTGAGTGAGAAAAATCACGAAATATGATTTCCGAAATAGTTTATGTTCGATGAAAGTTAGAAAAGCTGAAAAAATCACGATTTGAAAAAGTTTATGTTCGATGAAAGAGAGTGAAGTCAACGAAATTCCTCCGAGAAAAAGTTAATGTTCGATGAAGGTGAGTGAGAAAAATAGAGAAATATGATTTTCGAAAAAGTTAATGTTCGATGAAGGAGAGTGAAGTCAACGAAATTCCTCCGAGAAAAAGTTAATGTTCGATGAAGGTGAGTGAGAAAAATCGAGAAATATGATTTCCGAAAAAGTTAATGTACGATGAAGGTGAGTGAGAAAAATCACGAAATATGATTTCCGAAAAAGTTTATGTTCGATGAAAGTTAGAAAAGCTGAAAAAATCACGATTTGAAAAAGTTTATGTTCGATGAAAGAGAGTGAAGTCAACGAAATTCGTCCGAGAAAAAGTTAATGTTCGATGAAGGTGAGTGAGAAAAATCGAGAAATATGATTTTCGAAAAAGTTAATCGATGAAGGTGAGTGAGAAAAATCACGAAATATGATTTCCGAAGAAGTTTATGTTCGATGAAGGAGAGTGAAGTCAACGAAATCTGCGAGAGAAAGTTAATGTTCGATGAAGGTGAGTGAGAAAAATAGAGAAATATGATTTTCAAAAAAGTTAATGTTCGATGAAGGAGAGTGAGAAAAATCACAAAATATGATTTCCGAAATAGTTTATGTTCGATGAAAGTTAGAAAAATTGAAAAAATCACGATTTGAAAAAGTTTATGTTCGATGAAAGAGAGTGAAGTCAACGAAATTCGTCCGAGAAAAAGTTAATGTTCGATGAAGGTTAGTGAGAAAAATAGAGAAATATGATTTTCGAAAAAGTTAATGTTCGATGAAGGAGAGTGAAGTCAACGAAATTCCTCCGAGAAAAAGTTAATGTTCGATGATGGTGAGTGAGAAAAATAGAGAAATATGATTTTCGAAAAAGTTAATGTTCGATGAAGGTGAGTGAGAAAAATCACGAAATATGATTTCCGAAAAAGTTTATGTTCGATGAAAGTTAGAAAAGCTGAAAAAATCACGATTTGAAAAAGTTTATGTTCGATGAAAGAGAGTGAAGTCAACGAAATTCGTCCGAGAAAAAGTTAATGTTCGATGAAGGTGAGTGAGAAAAATAGAGAAATATGATTTTCGAAAAAGTTAATGTTCGATGAAGGAGAGTGAAGTCAACGAAATCTGCGAGAAAAAGTTAATGTTCGATGAAGGTGAGTGAGAAAAATAGAGAAATATGATTTTCGAAAAAGTTAATGTTCGATGAAGGAGAGTTAAATCAACGAAATTCCTCCGAGAAAAAGTTAATGTTCGATGAAGGTGAGTGAGAAAAATGGAGAAATATGATTTTCGAAAAAGTTAATGTTCGATGAAGGTGAGTGAGAAAAATCGAGAAATATGATTTTCAAAAAAGTTTATGTTCGATGAAAGCTAGCCTGGCTTACGAATTTCCATCGAAAAAAAGTTAATGTTCGATGAAGGTTAGTGAGAAAAATCGAGAAATATGATTTTGAAAAAAGTTTATGTTCGATGAAAGTTTGAAAAATTGAAAGATAAAGATTAAAAAAAGTTTATGTTCGATGAAAGGCAGTGAAATCGACAGAATATCGTCGAGAAAAAGTTTATGTTCGATGAAAGCTACCCTGTCGACGAAATTTATCCGAGAAAAAGTTAATGTTCGATGAAGGTTAGTGAGCCAAGTCGAGAAATATTATTTTTGAATAAGTTTATGTACAATGAAAGTTTGAAAAATTGAAAAAATTATGATTCGAAAAAGTTTTCGTTCGATGAAAGCTAGCCTAGACGACGAATTTCCATCGAGACAAAGTTAATGTTCGATGAAGGTTAGTGAGAAAAATCGAGAAATATGATTTTGAAAGAAGTTTATGTTCGATGAAAGTTAGAAAAATTGGAAAATGAAGATTCAAAAAAGTTTATGTTCGATGAAAGGGACTAAAATCGAAAGAATATCGTCGAGAAAAAGTTTATGTTCGATGAAAGCTACCATAGTCGACGAATTTTATCCGAGAAAAAGTTAATTTTCGATGAAGGTTAGTGAGCCAAGTCGAGAAATATTATTCTTGAAAATGTTTATATTCGATGAAAATTTAAAAAAATTGAAAAAATTACGAGTCGAAAAAGATTATGTTCGGTGAAAGCTAGCCTGGTTGACGAATTTCCTTTGAGAAAAAGTTAATGTTCGATGAAGGTTAGTAAGAAAAATCGAGAAATATGATTTTGAAAAAAGTTTATGTTCGATGAAAGTTAGAAAAATTGAAAAAATGAAGATTTAAAAAAGTTTATGTTCGATGAAAGGGAGTGAAATTGACAGAATATCGTCGAGAAAAAGTTAATGTTCGATGAAAGCTACCCTAGTCGACGAAATTTATCCGAGAAAAATTTAATGTTCGATGAAGGTTAGTGAGCAAAGTCGAGAAATATTATTTTTGAAAAAGTTTATGTTCGATGAAATTTTGAAAAATTAAAAAAATTGCGATTCGAAAAAGTTTATGTTCGATGAAAGCTAGCCTGGTTGACGAATTTCTATCGAGAAAAGGTTAATGTTCGATAAAAGAGAGTGGACTCAACGAAATTCCTCCGAGAAAAAGTTAATGTTCGATGAAGGTGAGTGAGAAAAATCGAGAAATATGATTTTCGGAAAAGTTAATCTTCGATGAAGGAGAGTCAGAAAAATCACGAAATATGATTCCCGAAAACGTTTATGTTCGATGAAAGTTAGAAAAATTGAAAAAATCACGATTTCAAAAAGTTTATGTTCGATGAAGGTGAGTGAGAAAAATCGAGAAATATGATTTTCAAAAAAGTTTATGTTCGATGAAAGCTAGCCCGGCTTACAAATTTCCATCGAGAAAAAGTTAATGTTCGATAAAGGTTAGTGAGAAAAATCGAGAAATATGATTTTTAAAAAAGGTTTATGTTCGATGGAAGTTAGAAAAATTGAAAAAATGAAGATTAAAAAAAGTTTATTTTCGATGAAAGGCAGTGAAATCGACAGAATATCGTCGAGAAAAAGTTTATGTTCGATGAAAGCTACCCTGTCGACGAAATTTATCCGAGAAAAAGTTAATGTTCGATGAAGGTTAGTGAGCCAAGTCGAGAAATATTATTTTTGAAAAAGTTTATGTACAATGAAAGTTTGAAAAATTGAAAAAATTATGATTCGAAAAAGTTTTCGTTCGATGAAAGCTAGCCTAGACGACGAATTTTTATCGAGAAAAAGTTAATGTTCGATGAAGGTTAGTGAGAAAAATCGAGAAATATGATTTTGAAAGAAGTTTATGTTCGATGAAAGTTAGAAAAATTGGAAAATGAAGATTCAAAAAAGTTTATGTTCGATGAAAGGGACTAAAATCGAAAGAATATTGTCGAGAAAAAGTTTATGTTCGATGAAAGCTACCATAGTCGACGAATTTTATCCGAGAGAAAGTTAATTTTCGATAAAGGTTAGTGAGCCAAGTCGAGAAATATTATTCTTGAAAATGTTTATGTTCGATGAAAGTTTGAAAAATTGAAAAAAATTACGATTCGAAAAAGTTTATGTTCGGTGAAAGCTAGCCTGGTTGACGAATTTCCATCGAGAAAAAGTTAATGTTCGATGAAGGTTAGTAAGAAAAATCGAGAAATATGATTTTGAAAAAAGTTTATGTTCGATGAAAGTTAGAAAAATTGAAAAAATGAAGATTTAAAAAAGTTTATGTTCGATGAAAGGGAGTGAAATTAACAGAATATCGTCGAGAAAAAGTTAATGTTCGATGAAAGCTACCCCAGTCGACGGAATTTATCCGAGAAAAAGTTAATGTTCGATGAAGGTTAGTGAGCAAAGTCGAGAAATATTATTTTTGAAAAAGTTTATGTTCGATGAAATTTTGAAAAATTAAAAAAATTGCGATTCGAAAAAGTTTATGTTCGATGAAAGCTAGCCTGGTTGACGAATTTCCATCGAGAAAAAGTTAATGTTCGATGAAGGTTGGTGAGCCAAGTCGAGAAACATTATTCTTGAAAATGTTTATGTTCGATGAAAGTTTGAAAAATTGAAAAAATTACGATCCGAAAAAGTTTATGTTCGATGAAAGCTAGCCTGGTTGACGAATTTTCATCGAGAAAAAGTTAATGTTCGATGAAGGTAAGTGAGAAAAATCGAGAAATATGATTTTAAAAAAAGTTTATGTTCGGTGAAAGTTAGGAAAATTGAAAAAATTACGATTTGAAAAAGTTTATGTTCGATGAAAGAGAGTGAAGTCAACGAAATTCGTCCGAGAAAAATTTAATGTTCGATGAAGGTGAGTGAGAAAAATGGAGAAATATGATTTTCGAAAAAGTTAATGTTCGATGAAGGTGAGTGAGAAAAATCGAGAAATATAATTTTCAAAAAAGTTTATGTTCGATGAAAGCTAGCCTGGTTTACGAATTTCCATCGAGAAAAAATTAATGTTCGATGAAGGTTAGTGAGAAAAATCGAGAAATATAATTTTGAAAAAAGTTTATGTTCGATGAAAATTAGAAAAATTGAAAAAATGAAGATTCAAAACTTTATGGTCGATAAAAGGGAGTGAAATTGACAGAATATCGTCGAGAAAAATTTAATGTTCGATGAAAGCTACCCTAGTCGACGAAATTTATCCGAGAAAAAGTTAATGTTCGATGAAGGAGAGTGAGCCAAGTCGAGAAATATTATTCTTGAAAATGTTTATGTTCGATGAAAGTTTTAAAAATTGAAAAAATTACGATTCGAAAAAGTTTATGTTCAATGAAAGCTAGCCTGGTTGACGAATTTCCATCGAGAAAAAGTTAATGTTCGATGAAGGTTAGTACGACAAATCGAGAAATATGATTTTGAAGAAAGTTTATGTTCGATGAAAGTTAGAAAAATTGAAAAAATGAAGATTTCAAAAAGTTTATGTTCGATGGAAGGGAGTGAAATTGACAGAATATCGTCGAGAAAAAGTTAATGTTCGATGAAAGCTACCCTAGTCGACGAAATTTATCCGAGAAAAAGTTAATGTTCGATGAAGGTTAGTGAGAAAAATCGAGAAATATGATTTTCGAAAAAGTTTATGTCCGATGATATTTTGAAAAATAAAAAAAATTGCGATTCTAAAAAGTTCATGTTCGATGAAAGCTAGCCTGGTTGACGAATATCCATCGAGAAAAGGTTAATGTTCGATGAAAGAAAGTGGACTCAACGAAATTCCTCCGAGAAAAAGTTAATGTTCGATGAAGGTGAGTGAGAAAAATCGAGAAATATGATTTTCGGAAAAGTTAATCTTCGATGAAGGAGAGTCAGAAAAATCACGAAATATGATTTCCGAAAAAGTTTATGTTCGATGAAAGTTAGAAAAATTGAAAAAATCACGATTTGAAAAAGTTTATGTTCGATGAAGGTGAGTGAGAAAAATCGAGAAATATGATTTTCAAAAAAGTTTATGTTCGATGAAGGTGAGTGAGAAAAATCGAGAAATATAATTTTCAAAAAAGTTTATGTTCGATGAAAGCTAGCCTGGCTTACGAATTTCCATCGAGAAAAAGTTAATCTTCGATGAAGGAGAGTCAGAAAAATCACGAAATATGATTTCCGAAAAAGTTTATGTTCGATGAAAGTTAGAAAAATTGAAAAAATCACGATTTGAAAAAGTTTATGTTCGATGAAGGTGAGTGAGAAAAATCGAGAATTATGATTTTGAAAAAAGTTTATGTTCGATGAAAATTAGAGAAATTGAAAAAATAAAGATTCAAAACTTTATGTTCGATGAAAGGGAGTGAAATTGACAGAATATCGTCGAGAAAAATTTAATGTTCGATGAAAGCTACCCTAGTCGACGAAATTTATCCAAGAAAAAGTTAATGTTCGATGAAGGAGAGTGAGAAAAATCACGAAATATTATTTCTGAAAGAGTTTATGTTCGATGAAAGTTAGAAAAATTGAAAAAATCACGATTTGAAAAAGTTTATGTTCGATGAAAGAGAGTGAAGTCAACGAAATTCCTCCGAGAAAAAGTTAATGTTCGATGAAGGTGAGTGAGAAAAATCAAGAAATATGATTTTCGAAAAAGTTAATGTTCGATGAAGGGAAGTGAGAAAAATCACGAAATATGATTTCCGAAAAAGTTTATGCTCGATGAAAGTTAGAAAAGCTGAAAAAATCACGATTTGAAAAAGTTTATGTTCGATGAAATAGAGTGAAGTCAACGAAATTCCTCCGAGAAAAAGTTAATGTTCGATGGAGGTGATTGAGAAAAATCGAGAAATATGATTTTCGAGAAAGTTAATGTTCGCCGAAGGTGAGTGAGAAAAATCACGAAATATGATTTCCGAAAAAGTTTATTAACCGATAAAAGTTAGAAAATATGAAAAAATCACGATTTGGAAAAGTTTATGTTCGATGAAAGAGTGTGAAGTCAACGAAATTCGTCCGAGAAAAAGTTAATGTTCGATGAAGGTGCGTGAGAAAAATAGAGAAATATGATTTTCGAAAAAGTTAATGTTCGATGAAGGATCTTCCCCTCGGACCTTGAAAATCCAGGACAGGGCCACGTGGAGACGTCGCGCCGGTTCGTACCCATATCCGCAGCAGGTCTTTAAGGTAAAGAGCCTCTAGTCGATAGACTAATGTAGGTAAGGGAAGTCGGCAAATTGGATCCGTACCTCCGGAATAAGGATTGGCTCTGAGGAGCGGGGCGCGTCATGCTTGTTAGGGAAGCGGGTTTGGCTAACGTGCCGGGCCTGGGCGAGGTGAACGATGGGAAATTCTTCGCGGATTTTTCTGTTGCAGATCCGAGCTCGGTCCCGTGCCTTGGCCTCCCGCGGATCTTCCTTGCTGCGAGGCTTCCTTGGCGGTTCGCGCCGTCTTGGTCGTCCTCTTCGGCCGCCATTCAACGCTCAGCTCAGAACTGGCACGGACTAGGGGAATCCGACTGTCCAATTAAAACAAAGCATTGCGATGGCCCTCGCGGGTGTTGACGCAATGTGATTCCTGCCCAGTGCTCTGAATGTCATCGTGAAGAAATTCAAGCAAGCGCGGGTAAACGGCGGGAGTAATTATGACTCTCTTAAGGCAGGGCTTCCGGTCGCTCCGGCGATTGGAAGACGGGCTTGACGAATCCGCCGCTTTCTAGTTGGCCACCGTGAGGTCCCTTCGGGGACCATGTGCCTGCCTCCCTGCCCTAGGTTGGCGGTGGCCTGGCGTTTTCGTCTGGGAGGAGGTTGGAGCCTAGCTCCTTAGGTGCGGGGGGTTGCCAGCCCTCCGCGCCGACACATCGTGGGCTCAAATAACATGAGAGAAAATACAGTTACGCGGCGTACTCGGAGCGCCGCACCCACGAGCGAGGCCGCTGCCCCCTCGACGTCCCGCGAACTTGCGCCCGCCCCTTAAAACCCCCGCCCCCGTGCTGCCCGCCCACGCTCCCGCCGTAATCCACTAAATCCACCGACCTCACCGCCCGCACCACAACCACCTGAGCGGGTGGAACCAGGGTTCATCTGCCCACAATGCGACCGTTCTTTCCCCACGAAATCTGGACTGGGCGTGCACCGATTTCGCCGTCACCGTGAGGGTGTCAATGCGGAGATACGTCTGCCGGAGTTGAAAGTGCGTTGGAACCAGGGGGAGCTCAGACTCCTCGCGAGAGAGGAGGCTTTGGCCGTGTCCCGTCATGTTCGCTTCATCAATAAACATCTAGTTGAAGTGTTCGGCGGGGCGCGGACTCTTCATTGAATCAAGGGTGTCCGGAGGGGCGCAAATTACAAGGCCTTGGTAGCCGCTGCGTCCCTCGATCTCATCGCCGTTCCGGAGAGGGTGCCTTTTGGGCTGCCTCCTCCATTGGACGGTGATGACAACGGATCCGAAGCCTTAGAGCCCGAGCAGCATTTGGCAGGGGAGCCTTCTTATTAGGGTACTCCCCAACACAGGCCAACCGTGGCGACAAATGACACACCATTGTCGCCAGCTCGGGCCTCTCCTCGTGCCAGGACATCTGGCCGCTGGAGTGCTGCGTTCGGTGAAATCGATGATGCGATACTCCGGCTAATACCGGTTGTTGAGCGGATTCGTGCCTTCGGGGCCCTCGATCTGGTTGAGGTGGCAATCAACTGCCTCGACCAGAGAGAGGTTTCCGCGGGTTGCCGAGCGTGGCTACAGCAAGTGTTCCCGCCACCTCCGGATAGGCGTCCGCGTCGACAAACTCAGGGTAATGTTCCGCAAAGGGTGCCAAGGAAACATCTCCGTCACCGGGAATATGCCCGCGTACAGCGGCGCTTTAAAACTTCCATGGGAAGAGCCGCCAAGGAAATCCTGGATGGGGCGGTTGAGGCACATACCCCCAATGTCAAAGCTATGGCTGAGCATTGGGGGCTCTATGTGTCTCAACCCTCGCTTGAAGCCCCCCAGGCAGATCGGGTCCGTCCTCGGCCCGACCTTGAGTTCGTGTGGCACCCGGTGACGTGTGAGGAGGTAGAAGGAGTTACCATTCCTACCTCCTCGGCGCCCGGAACTGACGGCATAACCGCGAGGCAATGGCGTGCCGTTCCATCGAGCATCAAAGCCCTCCTCTTCAACATCGTCCTATTCCGGGGAGCATTCCTTGAAGAACTGCTGGTAAGTAGAACCGTGTTCGTCCCTAAGAAAGTCGGGGCCTCGCTGCCGGCGGACTTTCAGCCGATCAGTATTGCATCGGTCGTGGTCCGTCATCTCCACAAGATACTCGCGCAACGTCTGCGCGAGGCTAATCTTGTGGATGAAAGGCAGCGTTGCTTCGACGACGGTTGCGCGGAAAACATCACCGCGTTGGCTGCGCTGTTGGAGGACTCTCGGTCCAACCTCCGGGAACTTCATGTAGTTTCCCTGGACGTTGCCAAAGCCTTTGACAGTGTCAGCCACCACGCAATCCGCGCAGTCTTGGGACGGGCACCTCTACCCCCGGGCATTATCACATACATGTCCCGGACATATGCCAGCAGTTTGACGGTGTTTGAGGTTGAGGGAGCTCGATCGGAACGTGTGCGTGTTAACAGAGGGGTACGGCAGGGTGACCCGCTGTCCTCAATGTTATTTTGCCTCGTGGTTAATAAGGTGTTACGTTCAGTACCAGATGACGTGGGATATGTGAAATGGGAGGGTGTCGGGTAAGCGCGCTTGCATATGCCGACGACATCCTCCTATTAACGGCTTCCAGAATCAGTATGCGGACCGCACTTCGAAGGTTCGAAGATGAGGCTAGGCTTCATGGGCTTTCGTCGAATGCCGCCAGATGCGCGGCACTTTCCATCGTACCCGCCGGTAAGCAGAAGAAATATAAGGTCCTGACCGATCCCCAATTCCATCTCGCCGACGGAACGCCTGTTCGGCAACTGTCGCCAACATAGAAATGGCGCTATCTGGAGGGCGATTTCAGGCCTATAGGACCGAAGCGAGCCGGTGGGATACTCTCCGCCGAGTTGGAAAGATTAACGAAAGCCCCTCTGAAACCGCAGCAGCGCGTCAAGATCTTGCGCTGCTTCCTCATCCCTCGATACTACCACTCACTTGTCTTGGCTGGGGCCACGCTCGGGAAACTGAGGGCCCTTGACAATCAAGTGCGCAGTAGCCTTCGAAGATGGCTCCGCTTCCCGCACGACACAGCGATTGGTTACTTTCACACTTCCGTCCGGGACGGGGGGCTTGGCATTCCATCCTTCGCCACGTCTATTCCAGGTCTCCTACGGCAACGCCTCAGGAACCTGGAAACCTCCTCCTCATCGTCCGTGAGAGCTGTGGCGATGTCCGACTGGGTCTTGAAAAGGCTCAGTAGGGCGGATCGTGCACTCTCTCGTGACGGGGTGCTATTGAGCACCCGAGAGAGGAGAGAGTCGTGGTGGGCCAAGTCCCTATATGCGTTCGTGGATGGCCGCGAAATGCGAGAGTGTGGAAGTACCAATTTTTCAACCTCCTGGGTCGATGCGGGAAGTTTCGGTGTGCCTGGGCGTGATTACATTCAATATAATCACGTCCAGGTGAACTGTCTTTCTTCGCGTGTCCGTACGACACGCGGCGTCCGTAGGCTAACGCAAAACGTGCAGTGCCGGGCCGGCTGTCGGGTTACCGAAACAGCGGCCCACATCATCCAAGCCTGCCACCGAACACACGGCGGCCGCATTGACCGGCATAACGCCGTTTGCAAGGTGTTAGCCTCTGGCCTACGTGACAAGGGGTGGACAGTAGCCGAGGAGCCACGGTACAGGACCACGGCGGGTCTCCGCAAGCCGGATTTGGTGGCCATTAGGAACGGTCGCGTTGCAGTGGTGGATGCCCAGGTAGTCAGCGGATCGACACCTTTGGACGACGCTCACAGGAGGAAGAGGGAATATTACGCCGGAAACGATGACTTGGTGGCATCTCTGGCAAGAGACCACCAGGTCGACGTTGAAGGCATTTCCTTCTCCTCCTGGACCATCTCCTGGAGAGGTGTGTGGTCGTCCAAATCCGCTGACTATCTACTGGGTCTTAGTCTCCCGAAGAGGATCTTGGCTGGGATCACCACCAGAGTCCTCCAAGGGAGCCATACGAATTGGGTGAGGTGGAACCGGATAGTGGGTGTAGGGGGGCAGTACGGGCGAGCGGGGGGCATTGAAAGGGCGGGTGTGGGATAGTGGAGCGTTCAGGCCTTGCACGGCCAGAGGCTGAGACCTCCATGGGGAACTCGCCCCCTTCCATCTCAAAACGGGAAATGTTTTGTGTCGTCAGTCTGACCCGGGTATTGGCTACCCGGACCCATGACTTCAAAAAAAAAAAAAAAAAAAAAAAAAATAGCCAAATGCCTCGTCATCTAATTAGTGACGCGCATGAATGGATGAACGAGATTCCCCCTGTCCCTATCTACTATCTAGCGAAACCACTGGAAAGGGAACGGGCTTGGAAAAATTAGCGGGGAAAGAAAACCCTGTTGAGCTTGACTCTAATCTGGCACCGTAAGGAGACATGAGAGGTGTAGCATAAGTGGGAGATGGCAACATATTAAGAAAGTATAGAAAATATTGAGAAATTTTTTTTTCACGCTAAGTCAAGCGAAGCGCGTGGAAAATATTAAGAAATTTTTTTTTCACGCTGAGCCAAGCAATGCGCGTGGAAAATGTTAAGAAATTTTTTTTTCACGCTAAGTCAAGCAATGCGCGTGGAAAATATAAAGAAATTTTTTTTTCACGCTAAGTCAAGCAATGCGCGTGTAAAATATTAAGAAATTTTTTTTTCACGCTAAGTCAAGCAATGCGCGTAAAAAATATTGAGAAATTTTTTTTTCACGCTAAGTCAAGCAATGCGCGTGGAAAATATTAAGAAATTTTTTTTTTACGCAAAGTCAAGCAATGCGCGTGGAAAATATTGAGAAATTTTTTTTTAACGCTAAGTCAAGCAATGCACGTGGAAAATATTAAGAAATTTTTTTTCCACGCAAAGTCAAGCGATGCGCGTGGAAAATATTGAGAAATTTTTTTTTCACGCAAAGTCAAGCAATGCGCGTGAAAAATATTAAGAAATTTTTTTTTTACGCTAAGTCAAGCAATGCGCGTAGAAAATATTCGATAGTCAATCTGTATTATTTAAGAAATCCATTTGCGATAAAAGTAAGCGGAGATAGAGTAATTGTTGTTTGGAAGACGTTCATTTTTTTTCAAGTCTTTGGAGGAGTGAAAATAATGTTCGACCAGATTTTGTTGAGAAAAAGTTAAGGTTCGAGAAAGGTGAGTGCGACAAATCGAAAAATATTATTCTCGAAAAAGTTTATGTTCGATCAAAGTTTAAAAAATTAAAAAAAATTACGATTTCAAAAAGTTTATGTTCGATAAAAGCCAGCCTAGTCAACGAAATTCGTCGGAGAAAAAGTTAATGTTCGATGAAGGTTGGTGAGAAAAATCGAGAAATATGATTTTCGAGAAAGTTTATGTCCGATGAAAGGGAGTGAATTCGACAGAATATCGTCGAGGAAAAGTTAATGTTCGATGGGAGCTAGCCTAGTCGACGAAATTGATCCGAGACAGAGTTAATGTTCGATGAAGTTTAGTGAGCCAAGTCGAGAAATATTATTTTTGAAAAAGTTCATGTTCGATGAAAGTTTGAAAAATTGAAAAAATTATGATTCGAAAAAGTGTATGTTCGACGGAAGCTAGCCTAGTCGACGAATTTCCATCGAGAAAAAGTTAATGTTCGATGGAGGTTAGTGAGAAAAATCGAGAAATATGATTTTGAAAAAAGTTTATGTTCGATAAAAGTTAGAAAAATTGGAAAATGAAGATTCAAAAAAGTTTATGTTTGATGAAAGGGAGTGAAATCGACAGAATATCGTCGAGAAAAAGTTTATGTTCGATGAAAGCTACCCTAGTCGACGAAATTTATCCGAGAAAAAGTTAATGTTCGATGAAGGTGAGTGAGAAAAATCGAGAAATATGATTTTCGAAAAAGTTAATGTTCGATGAAGGTGAGTGAGAAAAATCACGAAATATGATTTCCGAAAAAGTTTATGTTCGATGAAAGTTAGAAAAATTGAAAAAATCACGATTTAAAAAAGTTTATGTTCGATGAAAGAGAGTGAAGTCAACGAAATTCATCCGAGAAAAAGTTAATGTTCGATGAAGGTGAGTGAGAAAAATAGAGAAATATGATTTTCGAAAAAGTTAATGTTCGATGAAGGAGAAAGAGAAAAATCACAAAATACGATTTCCGAAATAGTTTATGTTCGATGAAAGTTAGGAAAATTGAAAAAATCACGATTTGAAAAAGTTTATGTTCGATGAAAGAGAGTGAAGTCAACGAAATTCCTTCGAGAAAAAGTTAATGTTCGATGAAGGTGAGTGAGGAAAATAGAGAAATATGATTTTCGAAAAAGTTGATGTTCGATGAAGGGGAGTGAAGTCAACGAAATTCCTCCGAGAAAAAGTTAATGTTCGATGAAGGTGAGTGAGAAAAATCGAGAAATATGATTTTCGAAAAAGTTAATGTTCGATGAAGGAGAGTTAAGTCAACGAAATTCCTCCGAGAAAAAGTTAATGTTCGATAAAGGTGAGTGAGAAAAATCACGAAATATGATTTCCGAAATAGTTTATGTTCGATGAAAGTTAGAAAAGCTGAAAAAATCACGATTTGAAAAAGTTTATGTTCGATGAAAGAGAGTGAAGTCAACGAAATTCCTCCGAGAAAAAGTTAATGTTCGATGAAGGTGAGTGAGAAAAATCGAGAAATATGATTTTCGAAAAAGTTAATGTACGATGAAGGTGAGTGAGAAAAATCACGAAATATGATTTCCGAAAAAGTTTATGTTCGATGAAAAGTAGAAAAGCTGGAAAAATCACGATTTGAAAAAGTTTATGTTCGATGAAAGAGAGTGAAGTCAACGAAATTCGTCCGAGAAAAAGTTAATGTTCGATGAAGGTGAGTGAGAAAAATCGAGAAATATGATTTTCGAAAAAGTTAATCGATGAAGGTGAGTGAGAAAAATCACGAAATATGATTTCCGAAGAAGTTTATGTTCGATGAAAGAGAGTGAAGTCAACGAAATTTGCGAGAGAAAGTTAATGTTCGATGAAGGTGAGTGAGAAAAATAGAGAAATATGATTTTCGAAAAAGTTAATGTTCGATGAGGGAGAGTGAGAAAAATCACAAAATATGATTTCCGAAATAGTTTATGTTCGATGAAAGTTAGAAAAATTGAAAAAATCACGATTTGAAAAAGTTTATGTTCGATGAAAGAGAGTGACGTCAACGAAATTCGTCCGAGAAAGAGTTAATGTTCGATGAAGGTTAGTGAGAAAAATAGAGAAATATGATTTTCGAAAAAGTTAATGTTCGATGAAGGAGAGTTAAGTCAATGAAATTCCTCCGAGAAAAAGTTAATGTTCGATGAAGGTGAGTGAGAAAAATCACGAAATATGATTTCCGAAAAAGTTTATGTTCGATGAAAGTTAGAAAAGCTGAAAAAATCACGATTTGAAAAAGTTTATGTTCGATGAAAGAGAGTGAAGTCAACGAAATTCGTCCGAGAAAAAGTTAATGTTCGATGAAGGTGAGTGAGAAAAATCGAGAAATATGATTTTCGAAAAAGTTAATGTCCGATGAAGGAGAGTGAAGTCAACGAAATTCCTCCGAGAAAAAGTTAATGTTCGATGAAGGTGAGTGAGGGAAATAGAGAAATATGATTTTCGAAAAAGTTAATGTTCGATGAAGGAGAGTGAAGTCAACGAAATTCCTCCGAGAAAAAGTTAATGTTCGATGAAGGTGAGTGAGAAAAATCGAGAAAAATGATTTTCGAAAAAGTTAATGTTCGATGAAGGAGAGTGAGAAAAATCACAAAATATGATTTCCGAAATAGTTTATGTTCGATGAAAGTTGGAAAAATTGAAAAAATCACGATTTGAAAAAGTTTATGTTCGATAAAGGAGAGTGAAGTCAACGAAACCCCTCCGAGACACAGTTAATGTTCGATGAAGGTGAGTGAGAAAAATCGAGAAATATGATTTTCGAAAAAGTTTATGTTCGATGAAATTTTAGAAAAATTGAAAAAATTACGATTCGAAAAAGTTTATGTTCGATGAAAGCTAGCCTAATCGACGAATTTCCATCGAGAAAAAGTTAATGTTCGATGAAAGAGAGTGAAGTCAACGAAATTCCTCCGAGAAAAAGTTAATGTTCGATGAAGGTGAGTAAGGAAAATAGAGAAATATGACTTTCGAAAAAGTTAATGTTCGATGAAGGAGAGTGAAGTCAACGAAATTCCTCCGAGAAAAAGTTAATGTTCGATGAAGGTGAGTGAGAAAAATAGAGAAATATGATTTTCGAAAAAGTTAATGTTCGATGAAGGAGAGTGAAGTCAACGAAATTCCTCCGAGAAAAAGTTAATGTTCGATGAAGGTGAGTGAGAAAAATCACGAAATATGATTTCCGAAAAAGTTTATGTTCGATGAAAGTTAGAAAAATTGAAAAAATCACGATTTGAAAAAGTTTATGTTCGATGAAAGAGAGTGAAGTCAACGAAATTCATCCGGGAAAAAGTTAATGTTCGATGAAGGTGAGTGAGAAAAATAGAGAAATATGATTTTCGAAAAAGTTAATGTTCGATGAAGGAGAGTGAGAAAAATCACAAAATACGATTTCCGAAATAGTTTATGTTCGATGAAAGTTAGGAAAATTGAAAAAATCACGATTTGAAAAAGTTTATGTTCGATGGAAGAGAGTGAAGTCAACGAAATTCGTCCGAGAAAAAGTTAATGTTCGATGAAGGTGAGTGAGAAAAATAGATAAATATGATTTTCGAAAAAGTTAATGTTCGATGGAGGAGAGTTAAGTCAACGAAATTCCTCCGAGAAAAAGTTAATGTTCGATGAAGGTGAGTGAGAAAAATAGAGAAATATGATTTCCGAAAAAGTTAATGTTCGATGAAGGTGAGTGAGTAAAATCACGAAATATGATTTCCGAAAAAGTTTATGTTCGATGAAAGTTAGAAAAGCTGAAAAAATCACGATTTGAAAAAGTTTATGTTCGATGAAAGAGAGTGAAGTCAACGAAATTCGTCCGAGAAAAAGTTAATGTTCGATGAAGGTGAATGAGAAAAATCGAGAAATATGATTTTCGAAAAAGTTAATGATCGATGAAAGAGAGTGAAGTCAACGAAATTTCTCCGAGAAAAAGTTAATGTTCGATGAAGGTGAGTGAGGAAAATAGAGAAATATGATTTTCGAAAGAGTTAATGTTCGATGAAGGAAAGTGAAGTCAACGAAATCCCTCCGAGAAAAAGTTAATGTTCGATAAAGGTGAGTGAGAAAAATCGAGAAATATGATTTTCGAAAAAGTTAATGTTCGATGAAGGAGAGTTAAGTCAACGAAATTCCTCCGAGAAAAAGTTAATGTTCGATGAAGGTGAGTGAGAAAAATCGAGAAAAATGATTTTCGAAAAAGTTAATGTTCGATAAAGGTGAGTGAGAAAAATCACGGAATATGATTTCCGAAATAGTTTATGTTCGATGAAAGTTAGAAAAATTGAAAAAATCACGATTTGAAAAAGTTTATGTTCGATGAAAGAGAGTGAAGTCAATGAAATTCGTCCGAGAAAAAGTTAATGTTCGATGAAGGTGAGTGAGAAAAATAGAGAAATATGATTTTTGAAAAAGTTAATGTTCCATGAAGGAGAGTGAGAAAAATCACAAAATATGATTTCCGAAAAAGTTTATGTTCGATGAATGTTAGAAAAATTGAAAAAATCACGATTTGAAAAAGTTTATGTTCGATGAAAGAGAGTGAAGTCAACGAAATTCCTCCGAGAAAAAGTTAATGTTCGATGAAGGTGAGTGAGAAAAATAGAGAAATATGATTTTCGAAAAAGTTAATGTTCGATGAAGGAGAGTTAAGTCAACGAAATTCCTCCGAAAAAAAGATAATGTTCGATGAAGGTGAGTGAGAAAAATCACGAAATATGATTTCCGAAATAGTTTATGTTCGATGAAAGTTAGAAAAGCTGAAAAAATCACGATTTGAAAAAGTTTATGTTCGATGAAAGAGAGTGAAGTCAACGAAATTCCTCCGAGAAAAAGTTAATGTTCGATGAAGGTGAGTGAGAAAAATAGAGAAATATGATTTTCGAAAAAGTTAATGTTCGATGAAGGAGAGTGAAGTCAACGAAATTCCTCCGAGAAAAAGTTAATGTTCGATGAAGGTGAGTGAGAAAAATCGAGAAATATGATTTCCGAAAAAGTTAATGTACGATGAAGGTGAGTGAGAAAAATCACGAAATATGATTTCCGAAAAAGTTTATGTTCGATGAAAGTTAGAAAAGCTGAAAAAATCACGATTTGAAAAAGTTTATGTTCGATGAAAGAGAGTGAAGTCAACGAAATTCGTCCGAGAAAAAGTTAATGTTCGATGAAGGTGAGTGAGAAAAATCGAGAAATATGATTTTCGAAAAAGTTAATCGATGAAGGTGAGTGAGAAAAATCACGAAATATGATTTCCGAAGAAGTTTATGTTCGATGAAGGAGAGTGAAGTCAACGAAATCTGCGAGAGAAAGTTAATGTTCGATGATGGTGAGTGAGAAAAATAGAGAAATATGATTTTCAAAAAAGTTAATGTTCGATGAAGGAGAGTGAGAAAAATCACAAAATATGATTTCCGAAATAGTTTATGTTCGATGAAAGTTAGAAAAATTGAAAAAATCACGATTTGAAAGAGTTTATGTTCGATGAAAGGGAGTGAAGTCAACGAAATTCGTCCGAGAAAAAGTTAATGTTCGATGAAGGTTAGTGAGAAAAATAGAGAAATATGATTTTCGAAAAAGTTAATGTTCGATGAAGGAGAGTGAAGTCAACGAAATTCCTCCGAGAAAAAGTTAATGTTCGATGATGGTGAGTGAGAAAAATAGAGAAATATGATTTTCGAAAAAGTTAATGTTCGATGAAGGTGAGTGAGAAAAATCACGAAATATGATTTCCGAAAAAGTTTATGTTCGATGAAAGTTAGAAAAGCTGAAAAAATCACGATTTGAAAAAGTTTATGTTCGATGAAAGAGAGTGAAGTCAACGAAATTCGTCCGAGAAAAAGTTAATGTTCGATGAAGGTGAGTGAGAAAAATAGAGAAATATGATTTTCGAAAAAGTTAATGTTCGATGAAGGAGAGTGAAGTCAACGAAATCTGCGAGAAAAAGTTAATGTTCGATGAAGGTGAGTGAGAAAAATAGAGAAATATGATTTTCGAAAAAGTTAATGTTCGATGAAGGAGAGTTAAATCAACGAAATTCCTCCGAGAAAAAGTTAATGTTCGATGAAGGTGAGTGAGAAAAATGGAGAAATATGATTTTCGAAAAAGTTAATGTTCGATGAAGGTGAGTGAGAAAAATCGAGAAATATGATTTTCAAAAAAGTTTATGTTCGATGAAAGCTAGCCTGGCTTACGAATTTCCATCGAAAAAAAGTTAATGTTCGATGAAGGTTAGTGAGAAAAATCGAGAAATATGATTTTGAAAAAAGTTTATGTTCGATGAAAGTTTGAAAAATTGAAAGATAAAGATTAAAAAAAGTTTATGTTCGATGAAAGGCAGTGAAATCGACAGAATATCGTCGAGAAAAAGTTTATGTTCGATGAAAGCTACCCTGTCGACGAAATTTATCCGAGAAAAAGTTAATGTTCGATGAAGGTTAGTGAGCCAAGTCGAGAAATATTATTTTTGAAAAAGTTTATGTACAATGAAAGTTTGAAAAATTGAAAAAATTATGATTCGAAAAAGTTTTCGTTCGATGAAAGCTAGCCTAGACGACGAATTTCCATCGAGACAAAGTTAATGTTCGATGAAGGTTAGTGAGAAAAATCGAGAAATATGATTTTGAAAGAAGTTTATGTTCGATGAAAGTTAGAAAAATTGGAAAATGAAGATTCAAAAAAGTTTATGTTCGATGAAAGGGACTAAAATCGAAAGAATATCGTCGAGAAAAAGTTTATGTTCGATGAAAGCTACCATAGTCGACGAATTTTATCCGAGAAAAAGTTAATTTTCGATGAAGGTTAGTGAGCCAAGTCGAGAAATATTATTCTTGAAAATGTTTATATTCGATGAAAATTTAAAAAAATTGAAAAAATTACGAGTCGAAAAAGATTATGTTCGGTGAAAGCTAGCCTGGTTGACGAATTTCCTTTGAGAAAAAGTTAATGTTCGATGAAGGTTAGTAAGAAAAATCGAGAAATATGATTTTGAAAAAAGTTTATGTTCGATGAAAGTTAGAAAAATTGAAAAAATGAAGATTTAAAAAAGTTTATGTTCGATGAAAGGGAGTGAAATTGACAGAATATCGTCGAGAAAAAGTTAATGTTCGATGAAAGCTACCCTAGTCGACGAAATTTATCCGAGAAAAATTTAATGTTCGATGAAGGTTAGTGAGCAAAGTCGAGAAATATTATTTTTGAAAAAGTTTATGTTCGATGAAATTTTGAAAAATTAAAAAAATTGCGATTCGAAAAAGTTTATGTTCGATGAAAGAGAGTGACGTCAACGAAATTCGTCCGAGAAAGAGTTAATGTTCGATGAAGGTTAGTGAGAAAAATCGAGAAATATGATTTTCGGAAAAGTTAATCTTCGATGAAGGAGAGTCAGAAAAATCACGAAATATGATTCCCGAAAACGTTTATTATGTTAGTTAGTTAGTTAGAATTTATTAGCTTCTTCAGCTACAATTTATGCACTTTACGTGCTACAATTTTTTCTTACATTCTAACATATTATATTTAACTTATATCACTATGCCTATTCCTCTTCACGTGCGCTACAATCCTTCTCTTCACCTCCGCCTTACTATCTATATTTCTTATTTTATTCTGGATTTGGTTGTACATCTTAAACCCTTCGTACTTTACATCCCTCTGAGCTAACGACTTACTCACATAGTCTACTCTCACATTTCCGGCTTGTCGTGTCTTCATTCCCTCCCTATCACCGACTAGTCTTATAATTTGTTCATTTTCGCTTTTTTTCCTTTCATCGTTAAGCATCTTATGGACTAATAATATTACATGATATTCTATCCTTTCACGTACAGACAAGAAGCTTAACGCATTTAGCATGTCTAATATCTTAGTTCGATGGTTACAATGTAGAATAACGCGCATCCCCCTATTTTGCATTCGCTGTAAAACTTCTATATCTGTTTTCGACATGTTCAGCATTATCGTACTACAGTAATCCAGGTGAGGCGCTATTATGCTTTTGTAGATAGTACATCTTGTCAATGGCGATAAAAACTGGCCAATTCTACTTAGGAAGCTTATCTTTTTTCCGATTTTTTTCACAATGAATTCTCTGTATTCATGCAGTGTAAGTTTCGCATCTAACATTATCCCTAGATATTTTATCACCCATACACGCTCTATTTCAACTCCATCAGATGAAACTATTTTTACTGCCTCTCCTCGAGTTACTTGCGGTCCCTTGATTATCATAAATTTTGTCTTTTTTGAGTTCATTTTCAGCTTATTCTTACTTAGCCACGCTTCTGTTTTTTTCAGTTGTTTATTCATTGCTATGTTTAAATGCTCAGAGCTACTTCCTCTTACATACAGAATCATATCATCTGCGAATAGTACTATTTTAAAATTTTCAACTAGCTCACTAACGATGTCGTTTATATATATGATAAATAAGAGAGGTCCTAGAACAGACCCTTGCGGTACTCCGTATTTTGACTCTCTCTCTTCCGAGACTACGTTATTAATTATTACGACTTGTGTCCGGTTTTTCAGGTACGATTCGAACCATTTTACTACATTTCTTTTTAGACCGTATTTCATCAGTTTTTTTATTAATAGGTTTCTATCTATCGTTTCAAATGCACGTTTCAGGTCAATGAAAATAGCTCCCACAATATAACCTTCACTTATAATTTTTTTCCAGTCAGAAATTACGTTCTGCACTGCATCTTCGCACGATTTTCCATTCCTAAATCCATATTGACATCCAGTTAATAATTTGTTAGCCTCGAAATAGTTTGATATCTGCTCTTTTACTATCAATTCTAATACCTTTTCAAATTGTGGCAACTTGTTAATTGGACGGAATTCTTCTGCCCGTTTTGTTCTAATGATTTTCTCGATAGGAATTATTTCCGATTTCTTCCATTTCTCTGGGAAGCAACCTTGTCTTAGAGATAAGTTTAAAGCTGCGGTGAAGCGTTTTTTTATTACTGGATATACAGATTTTAAAATTTTTGTCGTTATTCCTTCTTCGGTACCTCCTTTATTCGGTAATTTCGACATTATATTATCCAATATTTCACTATCAACTTCCTCGAATCTATCCATGATTGAGTTCGTATAGACTCCTGTTGGTTCCTCAATCTCATCATTTTGTATGTTGCTTACTATTTCCTCTATGCTATCTATGTAGTAGTCGTTGAATTTATTCGATATTTCCTGTTTGCCCTGGGATAATTGGTTATTAAAATATATACCATCTTTGAAGTCTGTCTCTTGCACTTTGCCCTTTATTAATTGCTTCAATGTTTTCCACATCTTTGCGCAGTCGTTCTTATTCCCATCTATCTTTCTCTTATGTTCGATGAAAGTTAGAAAAATTGAAAAAATCACGATTTGAAAAAGTTTATGTTCGATGAAGGTGAGTGAGAAAAATCGAGAAATATGATTTTCACAAAAGTTTATGTTCGATGAAAGCTAGCCTGGTTTACGAATTTCCATCGAGAAAAAGTTAATGTTCGATGAAGGTTAGTGAGAAAAATCGAGAAATATGATTTTGAAAAAAGTTTATGTTCAATGAAAATTAGAAAAATTGAAACAATGAACATTCAAAACTTTATGTTCGATGAAAGGGAGTGAAATTGACAGAATATCGTCGAGAAAAATTTAATGTTCGATAAAAGCTACCCTAGTCGACGAAATTTATCCGAGAAAAAGTTAATGTTCGATGAAGGAGAGTGAGAAAAATCACGAAATATGATTTCCGAAAGGGTTTATGTTCGATGGAAGTTAGAAAAATTGAAAAAATCACGATTTGAAAAAGTTTATGTTCGATGAAAGAGAGTGAAGTCAATGAAATTCCTCCGAGAAAAAGTTAATGTTCGATGAACGTGAGTGAGAAAAATCGAGAAATATGATTTTCAAAAAAGTTTATGTTCGATGAAAGCTAGCCCGGCTTACAAATTTCCATCGAGAAAAAGTTAATGTTCGATAAAGGTTAGTGAGAAAAATCGAGAAATATGATTTTTAAAAAAGGTTTATGTTCGATGGAAGTTAGAAAAATTGAAAAAATGAAGATTAAAAAAAGTTTATTTTCGATGAAAGGCAGTGAAATCGACAGAATATCGTCGAGAAAAAGTTTATGTTCGATGAAAGCTACCCTGTCGACGAAATTTATCCGAGAAAAAGTTAATGTTCGATGAAGGTTAGTGAGCCAAGTCGAGAAATATTATTTTTGAAAAAGTTTATGTACAATGAAAGTTTGAAAAATTGAAAAAATTATGATTCGAAAAAGTTTTCGTTCGATGAAAGCTAGCCTAGACGACGAATTTTTATCGAGAAAAAGTTAATGTTCGATGAAGGTTAGTGAGAAAAATCGAGAAATATGATTTTGAAAGAAGTTTATGTTCGATGAAAGTTAGAAAAATTGGAAAATGAAGATTCAAAAAAGTTTATGTTCGATGAAAGGGACTAAAATCGAAAGAATATTGTCGAGAAAAAGTTTATGTTCGATGAAAGCTACCATAGTCGACGAATTTTATCCGAGAGAAAGTTAATTTTCGATGAAGGTTAGTGAGCCAAGTCGAGAAATATTATTCTTGAAAATGTTTATGTTCGATGAAAGTTTGAAAAATTGAAAAAAATTACGATTCGAAAAAGTTTATGTTCGGTGAAAGCTAGCCTGGTTGACGAATTTCCATCGAGAAAAAGTTAATGTTCGATGAAGGTTAGTAAGAAAAATCGAGAAATATGATTTTGAAAAAAGTTTATGTTCGATGAAAGTTAGAAAAATTGAAAAAATGAAGATTTAAAAAAGTTTATGTTCGATGAAAGGGAGTGAAATTAACAGAATATCGTCGAGAAAAAGTTAATGTTCGATGAAAGCTACCCCAGTCGACGGAATTTATCCGAGAAAAAGTTAATGTTCGATGAAGGTTAGTGAGCAAAGTCGAGAAATATTATTTTTGAAAAAGTTTATGTTCGATGAAATTTTGAAAAATTAAAAAAATTGCGATTCGAAAAAGTTTATGTTCGATGAAAGCTAGCCTGGTTGACGAATTTCCATCGAGAAAAAGTTAATGTTCGATGAAGGTTGGTGAGCCAAGTCGAGAAACATTATTCTTGAAAATGTTTATGTTCGATGAAAGTTTGAAAAATTGAAAAAATTACGATCCGAAAAAGTTTATGTTCGATGAAAGCTAGCCTGGTTGACGAATTTTCATCGAGAAAAAGTTAATGTTCGATGAAGGTAAGTGAGAAAAATCGAGAAATATGATTTTAAAAAAAGTTTATGTTCGGTGAAAGTTAGGAAAATTGAAAAAATTACGATTTGAAAAAGTTTATGTTCGATGAAAGAGAGTGAAGTCAACGAAATTCGTCCGAGAAAAATTTAATGTTCGATGAAGGTGAGTGAGAAAAATGGAGAAATATGATTTTCGAAAAAGTTAATGTTCGATGAAGGTGAGTGAGAAAAATCGAGAAATATAATTTTCAAAAAAGTTTATGTTCGATGAAAGCTAGCCTGGTTTACGAATTTCCATCGAGAAAAAATTAATGTTCGATGAAGGTTAGTGAGAAAAATCGAGAAATATAATTTTGAAAAAAGTTTATGTTCGATGAAAATTAGAAAAATTGAAAAAATGAAGATTCAAAACTTTATGGTCGATAAAAGGGAGTGAAATTGACAGAATATCGTCGAGAAAAATTTAATGTTCGATGAAAGCTACCCTAGTCGACGAAATTTATCCGAGAAAAAGTTAATGTTCGATGAAGGAGAGTGAGCCAAGTCGAGAAATATTATTCTTGAAAATGTTTATGTTCGATGAAAGTTTTAAAAATTGAAAAAATTACGATTCGAAAAAGTTTATGTTCGATGAAAGCTAGCCTGGTTGACGAATTTCCATCGAGAAAAAGTTAATGTTCGATGAAGGTTAGTACGACAAATCGAGAAATATGATTTTGAAGAAAGTTTATGTTCGATGAAAGTTAGAAAAATTGAAAAAATGAAGATTTCAAAAAGTTTATGTTCGATGGAAGGGAGTGAAATTAACAGAATATCGTCGAGAAAAAGTTAATGTTCGATGAAAGCTACCCCAGTCGACGGAATTTATCCGAGAAAAAGTTAATGTTCGATGAAGGTTAGTGAGAAAAATCGAGAAATATGATTTTCGAAAAAGTTTATGTCCGATGATATTTTGAAAAATTAAAAAAATTGCGATTCGAAAAAGTTTATGTTCGATGAAAGCTAGCCTGGTTGACGAATTTCCATCGAGAAAAAGTTAATGTTCGATGAAGGTTGGTGAGCCAAGTCGAGAAACATTATTCTTGAAAATGTTTATGTTCGATGAAAGTTTGAAAAATTGAAAAAATTACGATCCGAAAAAGTTTATGTTCGATGAAAGCTAGCCTGGTTGACGAATTTTCATCGAGAAAAAGTTAATGTTCGATGAAGGTAAGTGAGAAAAATCGAGAAATATGATTTTAAAAAAAGTTTATGTTCGGTGAAAGTTAGGAAAATTGAAAAAATTACGATTTGAAAAAGTTTATGTTCGATGAAAGAGAGTGAAGTCAACGAAATTCGTCCGAGAAAAATTTAATGTTCGATGAAGGTGAGTGAGAAAAATGGAGAAATATGATTTTCGAAAAAGTTAATGTTCGATGAAGGTGAGTGAGAAAAATCGAGAAATATAATTTTCAAAAAAGTTTATGTTCGATGAAAGCTAGCCTGGTTTACGAATTTCCATCGAGAAAAAATTAATGTTCGATGAAGGTTAGTGAGAAAAATCGAGAAATATAATTTTGAAAAAAGTTTATGTTCGATGAAAATTAGAAAAATTGAAAAAATGAAGATTCAAAACTTTATGGTCGATAAAAGGGAGTGAAATTGACAGAATATCGTCGAGAAAAATTTAATGTTCGATGAAAGCTACCCTAGTCGACGAAATTTATCCGAGAAAAAGTTAATGTTCGATGAAGGAGAGTGAGCCAAGTCGAGAAATATTATTCTTGAAAATGTTTATGTTCGATGAAAGTTTTAAAAATTGAAAAAATTACGATTCGAAAAAGTTTATGTTCGATGAAAGCTAGCCTGGTTGACGAATTTCCATCGAGAAAAAGTTAATGTTCGATGAAGGTTAGTACGACAAATCGAGAAATATGATTTTGAAGAAAGTTTATGTTCGATGAAAGTTAGAAAAATTGAAAAAATGAAGATTTCAAAAAGTTTATGTTCGATGGAAGGGAGTGAAATTGACAGAATATCGTCGAGAAAAAGTTAATGTTCGATGAAAGCTACCCTAGTCGACGAAATTTATCCGAGAAAAAGTTAATGTTCGATGAAGGTTAGTGAGAAAAATCGAGAAATATGATTTTCGAAAAAGTTTATGTCCGATGATATTTTGAAAAATAAAAAAAATTGCGATTCTAAAAAGTTCATGTTCGATGAAAGCTAGCCTGGTTGACGAATATCCATCGAGAAAAGGTTAATGTTCGATGAAAGAAAGTGGACTCAACGAAATTCCTCCGAGAAAAAGTTAATGTTCGATGAAGGTGAGTGAGAAAAATCGAGAAATATGATTTTCGGAAAAGTTAATCTTCGATGAAGGAGAGTCAGAAAAATCACGAAATATGATTTCCGAAAAAGTTTATGTTCGATGAAAGTTAGAAAAATTGAAAAAATCACGATTTGAAAAAGTTTATGTTCGATGAAGGTGAGTGAGAAAAATCGAGAAATATGATTTTCAAAAAAGTTTATGTTCGATGAAGGTGAGTGAGAAAAATCGAGAAATATAATTTTCAAAAAAGTTTATGTTCGATGAAAGCTAGCCTGGCTTACGAATTTCCATCGAGAAAAAGTTAATCTTCGATGAAGGAGAGTCAGAAAAATCACGAAATATGATTTCCGAAAAAGTTTATGTTCGATGAAAGTTAGAAAAATTGAAAAAATCACGATTTGAAAAAGTTTATGTTCGATGAAGGTGAGTGAGAAAAATCGAGAATTATGATTTTGAAAAAAGTTTATGTTCGATGAAAATTAGAGAAATTGAAAAAATAAAGATTCAAAACTTTATGTTCGATGAAAGGGAGTGAAATTGACAGAATATCGTCGAGAAAAATTTAATGTTCGATGAAAGCTACCCTAGTCGACGAAATTTATCCAAGAAAAAGTTAATGTTCGATGAAGGAGAGTGAGAAAAATCACGAAATATGATTTCTGAAAGAGTTTATGTTCGATGAAAGTTAGAAAAATTGAAAAAATCACGATTTGAAAAAGTTTATGTTCGATGAAAGAGAGTGAAGTCAACGAAATTCCTCCGAGAAAAAGTTAATGTTCGATGAAGGTGAGTGAGAAAAATCAAGAAATATGATTTTCGAAAAAGTTAATGTTCGATGAAGGGAAGTGAGAAAAATCACGAAATATGATTTCCGAAAAAGTTTATGCTCGATGAAAGTTAGAAAAGCTGAAAAAATCACGATTTGAAAAAGTTTATGTTCGATGAAATAGAGTGAAGTCAACGAAATTCCTCCGAGAAAAAGTTAATGTTCGATGGAGGTGATTGAGAAAAATCGAGAAATATGATTTTCGAGAAAGTTAATGTTCGCCGAAGGTGAGTGAGAAAAATCACGAAATATGATTTCCGAAAAAGTTTATTAACCGATGAAAGTTAGAAAATATGAAAAAATCACGATTTGGAAAAGTTTATGTTCGATGAAAGAGTGTGAAGTCAACGAAATTCGTCCGAGAAAAAGTTAATGTTCGATGAAGGTGCGTGAGAAAAATAGAGAAATATGATTTTCGAAAAAGTTAATGTTCGATGAAGGATCTTCCCCTCGGACCTTGAAAATCCAGGACAGGGCCACGTGGAGACGTCGCGCCGGTTCGTACCCATATCCGCAGCAGGTCTTTAAGGTAAAGAGCCTCTAGTCGATAGACTAATGTAGGTAAGGGAAGTCGGCAAATTGGATCCGTACCTCCGGAATAAGGATTGGCTCTGAGGAGCGGGGCGCGTCATGCTTGTTAGGGAAGCGGGTTTGGCTAACGTGCCGGGCCTGGGCGAGGTGAACGATGGGAAATTCTTCGCGGATTTTTCTGTTGCAGATCCGAGCTCGGTCCCGTGCCTTGGCCTCCCGCGGATCTTCCTTGCTGCGAGGCTTCCTTGGCGGTTCGCGCCGTCTTGGTCGTCCTCTTCGGCCGCCATTCAACGCTCAGCTCAGAACTGGCACGGACTAGGGGAATCCGACTGTCCAATTAAAACAAAGCATTGCGATGGCCCTCGCGGGTGTTGACGCAATGTGATTCCTGCCCAGTGCTCTGAATGTCATCGTGAAGAAATTCAAGCAAGCGCGGGTAAACGGCGGGAGTAATTATGACTCTCTTAAGGCAGGGCTTCCGGTCGCTCCGGCGATTGGAAGACGGGCTTGACGAATCCGCCGCTTTCTAGTTGGCCACCGTGAGGTCCCTTCGGGGACCATGTGCCTGCCTCCCTGCCCTAGGTTGGCGGTGGCCTGGCGTTTTCGTCTGGGAGGAGGTTGGAGCCTAGCTCCTTAGGTGCGGGGGGTTGCCAGCCCTCCGCGCCGACACATCGTGGGCTCAAATAACATGAGAGAAAATACAGTTACGCGGCGTACTCGGAGCGCCGCACCCACGAGCGAGGCCGCTGCCCCCTCGACGTCCCGCGAACTTGCGCCCGCCCCTTAAAACCCCCGCCCCCGTGCTGCCCGCCCACGCTCCCGCCGTAATCCACTAAATCCACCGACCTCACCGCCCGCACCACAACCACCTGAGCGGGTGGAACCAGGGTTCATCTGCCCACAATGCGACCGTTCTTTCCCCACGAAATCTGGACTGGGCGTGCACCGATTTCGCCGTCACCGTGAGGGTGTCAATGCGGAGATACGTCTGCCGGAGTTGAAAGTGCGTTGGAACCAGGGGGAGCTCAGACTCCTCGCGAGAGAGGAGGCTTTGGCCGTGTCCCGTCATGTTCGCTTCATCAATAAACATCTAGTTGAAGTGTTCGGCGGGGCGCGGACTCTTCATTGAATCAAGGGTGTCCGGAGGGGCGCAAATTACAAGGCCTTGGTAGCCGCTGCGTCCCTCGATCTCATCGCCGTTCCGGAGAGGGTGCCTTTTGGGCTGCCTCCTCCATTGGACGGTGATGACAACGGATCCGAAGCCTTAGAGCCCGAGCAGCATTTGGCAGGGGAGCCTTCTTATTAGGGTACTCCCCAACACAGGCCAACCGTGGCGACAAATGACACACCATTGTCGCCAGCTCGGGCCTCTCCTCGTGCCAGGACATCTGGCCGCTAGAGTGCTGCGTTCGGTGAAATCGATGATGCGATACTCCGGCTAATACCGGTTGTTGAGCGGATTCGTGCCTTCGGGGCCCTCGATCTGGTTGAGGTGGCAATCAACTGCCTCGACCAGAGAGAGGTTTCCGCGGGTTGCCGAGCGTGGCTACAGCAAGTGTTCCCGCCACCTCCGGATAGGCGTCCGCGTCGACAAACTCAGGGTAATGTTCCGCAAAGGGTGCCAAGGAAACATCTCCGTCACCGGGAATATGCCCGCGTACAGCGGCGCTTTAAAACTTCCATGGGAAGAGCCGCCAAGGAAATCCTGGATGGGGCGGTTGAGGCACATACCCCCAATGTCAAAGCTATGGCTGAGCATTGGGGGCTCTATGTGTCTCAACCCTCGCTTGAAGCCCCCCAGGCAGATCGGGTCCGTCCTCGGCCCGACCTTGAGTTCGTGTGGCACCCGGTGACGTGTGAGGAGGTAGAAGGAGTTACCATTCCTACCTCCTCGGCGCCCGGAACTGACGGCATAACCGCGAGGCAATGGCGTGCCGTTCCATCGAGCATCAAAGCCCTCCTCTTCAACATCGTCCCATTCCGGGGAGCATTCCTTGAAGAACTGCTGGTAAGTAGAACCGTGTTCGTCCCTAAGAAAGTCGGGGCCTCGCTGCCGGCGGACTTTCAGCCGATCAGTATTGCATCGGTCGTGGTCCGTCATCTCCACAAGATACTCGCGCAACGTCTGCGCGAGGCTAATCTTGTGGATGAAAGGCAGCGTTGCTTCGACGACGGTTGCGCGGAAAACATCACCGCGTTGGCTGCGCTGTTGGAGGACTCTCGGTCCAACCTCCGGGAACTTCATGTAGTTTCCCTGGACGTTGCCAAAGCCTTTGACAGTGTCAGCCACCACGCAATCCGCGCAGTCTTGGGACGGGCACCTCTACCCCCGGGCATTATCACATACATGTCCCGGACATATGCCAGCAGTTTGACGGTGTTTGAGGTTGAGGGAGCTCGATCGGAACGTGTGCGTGTTAACAGAGGGGTACGGCAGGGTGACCCGCTGTCCTCAATGTTATTTTGCCTCGTGGTTAATAAGGTGTTACGTTCAGTACCAGATGACGTGGGATATGTGAAATGGGAGGGTGTCGGGTAAGCGCGCTTGCATATGCCGACGACATCCTCCTATTAACGGCTTCCAGAATCAGTATGCGGACCGCACTTCGAAGGTTCGAAGATGAGGCTAGGCTTCATGGGCTTTCGTCGAATGCCGCCAGATGCGCGGCACTTTCCATCGTACCCGCCGGTAAGCAGAAGAAATATAAGGTCCTGACCGATCCCCAATTCCATCTCGCCGACGGAACGCCTGTTCGGCAACTGTCGCCAACATAGAAATGGCGCTATCTGGAGGGCGATTTCAGGCCTATAGGACCGAAGCGAGCCGGTGGGATACTCTCCGCCGAGTTGGAAAGATTAACGAAATCCCCTCTGAAACCGCAGCAGCGCGTCAAGATCTTGCGCTGCTTCCTCATCCCTCGATACTACCACTCACTTGTCTTGGCTGGGGCCACGCTCGGGAAACTGAGGGCCCTTGACAATCAAGTGCGCAGTAGCCTTCGAAGATGGCTCCGCTTCCCGCACGACACAGCGATTGGTTACTTTCACACTTCCGTCCGGGACGGGGGGCTTGGCATTCCATCCTTCGCCACGTCTATTCCAGGTCTCCTACGGCAACGCCTCAGGAACCTGGAAACCTCCTCCTCATCGTCCGTGAGAGCTGTGGCGATGTCCGACTGGGTCTTGAAAAGGCTCAGTAGGGCGGATCGTGCACTCTCTCGTGACGGGGTGCTATTGAGCACCCGAGAGAGGAGAGAGTCGTGGTGGGCCAAGTCCCTATATGCGTTCGTGGATGGCCGCGAAATGCGAGAGTGTGGAAGTACCAATTTTTCAACCTCCTGGGTCGATGCGGGAAGTTTCGGTGTGCCTGGGCGTGATTACATTCAATATAATCACGTCCAGGTGAACTGTCTTTCTTCGCGTGTCCGTACGACACGCGGCGTCCGTAGGCTAACGCAAAACGTGCAGTGCCGGGCCGGCTGTCGGGTTACCGAAACAGCGGCCCACATCATCCAAGCCTGCCACCGAACACACGGCGGCCGCATTGACCGGCATAACGCCGTTTGCAAGGTGTTAGCCTCTGGCCTACGTGACAAGGGGTGGACAGTAGCCGAGGAGCCACGGTACAGGACCACGGCGGGTCTCCGCAAGCCGGATTTGGTGGCCATTAGGAACGGTCGCGTTGCAGTGGTGGATGCCCAGGTAGTCAGCGGATCGACACCTTTGGACGACGCTCACAGGAGGAAGAGGGAATATTACGCCGGAAACGATGACTTGGTGGCATCTCTGGCAAGAGACCACCAGGTCGACGTTGAAGGCATTTCCTTCTCCTCCTGGACCATCTCCTGGAGAGGTGTGTGGTCGTCCAAATCCGCTGACTATCTACTGGGTCTTAGTCTCCCGAAGAGGATCTTGGCTGGGATCACCACCAGAGTCCTCCAAGGGAGCCATACGAATTGGGTGAGGTGGAACCGGATAGTGGGTGTAGGGGGGCAGTACGGGCGAGCGGGGGGCATTGAAAGGGCGGGTGTGGGATAGTGGAGCGTTCAGGCCTTGCACGGCCAGAGGCTGAGACCTCCATGGGGAACTCGCCCCCTTCCATCTCAAAACGGGAAATGTTTTGTGTCGTCAGTCTGACCCGGGTATTGGCTACCCGGACCCATGACTTCAAAAAAAAAAAAAAAAAAAAAAAAAATAGCCAAATGCCTCGTCATCTAATTAGTGACGCGCATGAATGGATTAACGAGATTCCCCCTGTCCCTATCTACTATCTAGCGAAACCACTGCGAAGGGAACGGGCTTGGAAAAATTAGCGGGGAAAGAAAACCCTGTTGAGCTTGACTCTAATCTGGCACCGTAAGGAGACATGAGAGGTGTAGCATAAGTGGGAGATGGCAACATATTAAGAAAGTATAGAAAATATTGAGAAATTTTTTTTTCACGCTAAGTCAAGCGAAGCGCGTGGAAAATATTAAGAAATTTTTTTTTCACGCTGAGCTAAGCAATGCGCGTGGAAAATGTTAAGAAATTTTTTTTTCACGCTAAGTCAAGCAATGCGCGTGGAAAATATAAAGAAATTTTTTTTTCACGCTAAGTCAAGCAATGCGCGTGTAAAATATTAAGAAATTTTTTTTTCACGCTAAGTCAAGCAATGCGCGTAAAAAATATTGAGAAATTTTTTTTTCACGCTAAGTCAAGCAATGCGCGTGGAAAATATTAAGAAATTTTTTTTTTACGCAAAGTCAAGCAATGCGCGTGGAAAATATTGAGAAATTTTTTTTTCACGCTAAGTCAAGCAATGCACGTGGAAAATATTAAGAAATTTTTTTTTCACGCAAAGTCAAGCGATGCGCGTGGAAAATATTGAGAAATTTTTTTTTCACGCAAAGTCAAGCAATGCGCGTGAAAAATATTAAGAAATTTTTTTTTTACGCTAAGTCAAGCAATGCGCGTAGAAAATATTCGATAGTCAATCTGTATTATTTAAGAAATCCATTTGCGATAAAAGTAAGCGGAGATAGAGTAATTGTTGTTTGGAAGACGTTCATTTTTTTTCAAGTCTTTGGAGGAGTGAAAATAATGTTCGACCAGATTTTGTTGAGAAAAAGTTAAGGTTCGATAAAGGTGAGTGCGACAAATCGAAAAATATTATTCTCGAAAAAGTTTATGTTCGATCAAAGTTTAAAAAATTAAAAAAAATTACGATTTCAAAAAGTTTATGTTCGATAAAAGCCAGCCTAGTCAACGAAATTCGTCGGAGAAAAAGTTAATGTTCGATGAAGGTTGGTGAGAAAAATCGAGAAATATGATTTTCGAGAAAGTTTATGTCCGATGAAAGGGAGTGAATTCGACAGAATATCGTCGAGGAAAAGTTAATGTTCGATGGGAGCTAGCCTAGTCGACGAAATTGATCCGAGACAGAGTTAATGTTCGATGAAGTTTAGTGAGCCAAGTCGAGAAATATTATTTTTGAAAAAGTTCATGTTCGATGAAAGTTTGAAAAATTGAAAAAATTATGATTCGAAAAAGTGTATGTTCGACGGAAGCTAGCCTAGTCGACGAATTTCCATCGAGAAAAAGTTAATGTTCGATGGAGGTTAGTGAGAAAAATCGAGAAATATGATTTTGAAAAAAGTTTATGTTCGATAAAAGTTAAAAAAATTGGAAAATGAAGATTCAAAAAAGTTTATGTTTGATGAAAGGGAGTGAAATCGACAGAATATCGTCGAGAAAAAGTTTATGTTCGATGAAAGCTACCGTAGTCGACGAAATTTATCCGAGAAAAAGTTAATGTTCGATGAAGGTGAGTGAGAAAAATCGAGAAATATGATTTTCGAAAAAGTTAATGTTCGATGAAGGTGAGTGAGAAAAATCACGAAATATGATTTCCGAAAAAGTTTATGTTCGATGAAAGTTAGAAAAATTGAAAAAATCACGATTTAAAAAAGTTTATGTTCGATGAAAGAGAGTGAAGTCAACGAAATTCATCCGAGAAAAAGTTAATGTTCGATGAAGGTGAGTGAGAAAAATAGAGAAATATGATTTTCGAAAAAGTTAATGTTCGATGAAGGAGAAAGAGAAAAATCACAAAATACGATTTCCGAAATAGTTTATGTTCGATGAAAGTTAGGAAAATTGAAAAAATCACGATTTGAAAAAGTTTATGTTCGATGAAAGAGAGTGAAGTCAACGAAATTCCTTCGAGAAAAAGTTAATGTTCGATGAAGGTGAGTGAGGAAAATAGAGAAATATGATTTTCGAAAAAGTTAATGTTCGATGAAGGGGAGTGAAGTCAACGAAATTCCTCCGAGAAAAAGTTAATGTTCGATGAAGGTGAGTGAGAAAAATCGAGAAATATGATTTTCGAAAAAGTTAATGTTCGATGAAGGAGAGTTAAGTCAACGAAATTCCTCCGAGAAAAAGTTAATGTTCGATAAAGGTGAGTGAGAAAAATCACGAAATATGATTTCCGAAATAGTTTATGTTCGATGAAAGTTAGAAAAGCTGAAAAAATCACGATTTGAAAAAGTTTATGTTCGATGAAAGAGAGTGAAGTCAACGAAATTCCTCCGAGAAAAAGTTAATGTTCGATGAAGGTGAGTGAGAAAAATCGAGAAATATGATTTTCGAAAAAGTTAATGTACGATGAAGGTGAGTGAGAAAAATCACGAAATATGATTTCCGAAAAAGTTTATGTTCGATGAAAAGTAGAAAAGCTGGAAAAATCACGATTTGAAAAAGTTTATGTTCGATGAAAGAGAGTGAAGTCAACGAAATTCGTCCGAGAAAAAGTTAATGTTCGATGAAGGTGAGTGAGAAAAATCGAGAAATATGATTTTCGAAAAAGTTAATCGATGAAGGTGAGTGAGAAAAATCACGAAATATGATTTCCGAAGAAGTTTATGTTCGATGAAAGAGAGTGAAGTCAACGAAATTTGCGAGAGAAAGTTAATGTTCGATGAAGGTGAGTGAGAAAAATAGAGAAATATGATTTTCGAAAAAGTTAATGTTCGATGAAGGAGAGTGAGAAAAATCACAAAATATGATTTCCGAAATAGTTTATGTTCGATAAAAGTTAGAAAAATTGAAAAAATCACGATTTGAAAAAGTTTATGTTCGATGAAAGAGAGTGACGTCAACGAAATTCGTCCGAGAAAGAGTTAATGTTCGATGAAGGTTAGTGAGAAAAATAGAGAAATATGATTTTCGAAAAAGTTAATGTTCGATGAAGGAGAGTTAAGTCAACGAAATTCCTCCGAGAAAAAGTTAATGTTCGATGAAGGTGAGTGAGAAAAATCACGAAATATGATTTCCGAAAAAGTTTATGTTCGATGAAAGTTAGAAAAGCTGAAAAAATCACGATTTGAAAAAGTTTATGTTCGATGAAAGAGAGTGAAGTCAACGAAATTCGTCCGAGAAAAAGTTAATGTTCGATGAAGGTGAGTGAGAAAAATCGAGAAATATGATTTTCGAAAAAGTTAATGTCCGATGAAGGAGAGTGAAGTCAACGAAATTCCTCCGAGAAAAAGTTAATGTTCGATGAAGGTGAGTGAGGGAAATAGAGAAATATGATTTTCGAAAAAGTTAATGTTCGATGAAGGAGAGTGAAGTCAACGAAATTCCTCCGAGAAAAAGTTAATGTTCGATGAAGGTGAGTGAGAAAAATCGAGAAATATGATTTTCGAAAAAGTTAATGTTCGATGAAGGAGAGTGAGAAAAATCACAAAATATGATTTCCGAAATAGTTTATGTTCGATGAAAGTTGGAAAAATTGAAAAAATCACGATTTGAAAAAGTTTATGTTCGATAAAGGAGAGTGAAGTCAACGAAACCCCTCCGAGACACAGTTAATGTTCGATGAAGGTGAGTGAGAAAAATCGAGAAATATGATTTTCGAAAAAGTTTATGTTCGATGAAATTTTAGAAAAATTGAAAAAATTACGATTCGAAAAAGTTTATGTTCGATGAAAGCTAGCCTAATCGACGAATTTCCATCGAGAAAAAGTTAATGTTCGATGAAAGAGAGTGAAGTCAACGAAATTCCTCCGAGAAAAAGTTAATGTTCGATGAAGGTGAGTAAGGAAAATAGAGAAATATGACTTTCGAAAAAGTTAATGTTCGATGAAGGAGAGTGAAGTCAACGAAATTCCTCCGAGAAAAAGTTAATGTTCGATGAAGGTGAGTGAGAAAAATAGAGAAATATGATTTTCGAAAAAGTTAATGTTCGATGAAGGAGAGTGAAGTCAACGAAATTCCTCCGAGAAAAAGTTAATGATCGATGAAGGTGAGTGAGAAAAATCACGAAATATGATTTCCGAAAAAGTTTATGTTCGATGAAAGTTAGAAAAATTGAAAAAATCACGATTTGAAAAAGTTTATGTTCGATGAAAGAGAGTGAAGTCAACGAAATTCATCCGGGAAAAAGTTAATGTTCGATGAAGGTGAGTGAGAAAAATAGAGAAATATGATTTTCGAAAAAGTTAATGTTCGATGAAGGAGAGTGAGAAAAATCACAAAATACGATTTCCGAAATAGTTTATGTTCGATGAAAGTTAGGAAAATTGAAAAAATCACGATTTGAAAAAGTTTATGTTCGATGGAAGAGAGTGAAGTCAACGAAATTCGTCCGAGAAAAAGTTAATGTTCGATGAAGGTGAGTGAGAAAAATAGATAAATATGATTTTCGAAAAAGTTAATGTTCGATGGAGGAGAGTTAAGTCAACGAAATTCCTCCGAGAAAAAGTTAATGTTCGATGAAGGTGAGTGAGAAAAATAGAGAAATATGATTTCCGAAAAAGTTAATGTTCGATGAAGGTGAGTGAGTAAAATCACGAAATATGATTTCCGAAAAAGTTTATGTTCGATGAAAGTTAGAAAAGCTGAAAAAATCACGATTTGAAAAAGTTTATGTTCGATGAAAGAGAGTGAAGTCAACGAAATTCGTCCGAGAAAAAGTTAATGTTCGATGAAGGTGAATGAGAAAAATCGAGAAATATGATTTTCGAAAAAGTTAATGATCGATGAAAGAGAGTGAAGTCAACGAAATTTCTCCGAGAAAAAGTTAATGTTCGATGAAGGTGAGTGAGGAAAATAGAGAAATATGATTTTCGAAAGAGTTAATGTTCGATGAAGGAAAGTGAAGTCAACGAAATCCCTCCGAGAAAAAGTTAATGTTCGATAAAGGTGAGTGAGAAAAATCGAGAAATATGATTTTCGAAAAAGTTAATGTTCGATGAAGGAGAGTTAAGTCAACGAAATTCCTCCGAGAAAAAGTTAATGTTCGATGAAGGTGAGTGAGAAAAATCGAGAAAAATGATTTTCGAAAAAGTTAATGTTCGATAAAGGTGAGTGAGAAAAATCACGGAATATGATTTCCGAAATAGTTTATGTTCGATGAAAGTTAGAAAAATTGAAAAAATCACGATTTGAAAAAGTTTATGTTCGATGAAAGAGAGTGAAGTCAATGAAATTCGTCCGAGAAAAAGTTAATGTTCGATGAAGGTGAGTGAGAAAAATAGAGAAATATGATTTTTGAAAAAGTTAATGTTCCATGAAGGAGAGTGAGAAAAATCACAAAATATGATTTCCGAAAAAGTTTATGTTCGATGAATGTTAGAAAAATTGAAAAAATCACGATTTGAAAAAGTTTATGTTCGATGAAAGAGAGTGAAGTCAACGAAATTCCTCCGAGAAAAAGTTAATGTTCGATGAAGGTGAGTGAGAAAAATAGAGAAATATGATTTTCGAAAAAGTTAATGTTCGATGAAGGAGAGTTAAGTCAACGAAATTCCTCCGAAAAAAAGATAATGTTCGATGAAGGTGAGTGAGAAAAATCACGAAATATGATTTCCGAAATAGTTTATGTTCGATGAAAGTTAGAAAAGCTGAAAAAATCACGATTTGAAAAAGTTTATGTTCGATGAAAGAGAGTGAAGTCAACGAAATTCCTCCGAGAAAAAGTTAATGTTCGATGAAGGTGAGTGAGAAAAATAGAGAAATATGATTTTCGAAAAAGTTAATGTTCGATGAAGGAGAGTGAAGTCAACGAAATTCCTCCGAGAAAAAGTTAATGTTCGATGAAGGTGAGTGAGAAAAATCGAGAAATATGATTTCCGAAAAAGTTAATGTACGATGAAGGTAAGTGAGAAAAATCACGAAATATGATTTCCGAAAAAGTTTATGTTCGATGAAAGTTAGAAAAGCTGAAAAAATCACGATTTGAAAAAGTTTATGTTCGATGAAAGAGAGTGAAGTCAACGAAATTCGTCCGAGAAAAAGTTAATGTTCGATGAAGGTGAGTGAGAAAAATCGAGAAATATGATTTTCGAAAAAGTTAATCGATGAAGGTGAGTGAGAAAAATCACGAAATATGATTTCCGAAGAAGTTTATGTTCGATGAAGGAGAGTGAAGTCAACGAAATCTGCGAGAGAAAGTTAATGTTCGATGAAGGTGAGTGAGAAAAATAGAGAAATATGATTTTCGAAAAAGTTAATGTTCGATGAAGGAGAGTGAAGTCAACGAAATCTGCGAGAAAAAGTTAATGTTCGATGAAGGTGAGTGAGAAAAATAGAGAAATATGATTTTCGAAAAAGTTAATGTTCGATGAAGGAGAGTTAAATCAACGAAATTCCTCCGAGAAAAAGTTAATGTTCGATGAAGGTGAGTGAGAAAAATGGAGAAATATGATTTTCGAAAAAGTTAATGTTCGATGAAGGTGAGTGAGAAAAATCGAGAAATATGATTTTCAAAAAAGTTTATGTTCGATGAAAGCTAGCCTGGCTTACGAATTTCCATCGAAAAAAAGTTAATGTTCGATGAAGGTTAGTGAGAAAAATCGAGAAATATGATTTTGAAAAAAGTTTATGTTCGATGAAAGTTTGAAAAATTGAAAGATAAAGATTAAAAAAAGTTTATGTTCGATGAAAGGCAGTGAAATCGACAGAATATCGTCGAGAAAAAGTTTATGTTCGATGAAAGCTACCCTGTCGACGAAATTTATCCGAGAAAAAGTTAATGTTCGATGAAGGTTAGTGAGCCAAGTCGAGAAATATTATTTTTGAAAAAGTTTATGTACAATGAAAGTTTGAAAAATTGAAAAAATTATGATTCGAAAAAGTTTTCGTTCGATGAAAGCTAGCCTAGACGACGAATTTCCATCGAGACAAAGTTAATGTTCGATGAAAGTTAGTGAGAAAAATCGAGAAATATGATTTTGAAAGAAGTTTATGTTCGATGAAAGTTAGAAAAATTGGAAAATGAAGATTCAAAAAAGTTTATGTTCGATGAAAGGGACTAAAATCGAAAGAATATCGTCGAGAAAAAGTTTATGTTCGATGAAAGCTACCATAGTCGACGAATTTTATCCGAGAAAAAGTTAATTTTCGATGAAGGTTAGTGAGCCAAGTCGAGAAATATTATTCTTGAAAATGTTTATATTCGATGAAAATTTAAAAAAATTGAAAAAATTACGAGTCGAAAAAGATTATGTTCGGTGAAAGCTAGCCTGGTTGACGAATTTCCTTTGAGAAAAAGTTAATGTTCGATGAAGGTTAGTAAGAAAAATCGAGAAATATGATTTTGAAAAAAGTTTATGTTCGATGAAAGTTAGAAAAATTGAAAAAATGAAGATTTAAAAAAGTTTATGTTCGATGAAAGGGAGTGAAATTGACAGAATATCGTCGAGAAAAAGTTAATGTTCGATGAAAGCTACCCTAGTCGACGAAATTTATCCGAGAAAAATTTAATGTTCGATGAAGGTTAGTGAGCAAAGTCGAGAAATATTATTTTTGAAAAAGTTTATGTTCGATGAAATTTTGAAAAATTAAAAAAATTGCGATTCGAAAAAGTTTATGTTCGATGAAAGCTAGCCTGGTTGACGAATTTCTATCGAGAAAAGGTTAATGTTCGATAAAAGAGAGTGGACTCAACGAAATTCCTCCGAGAAAAAGTTAATGTTCGATGAAGGTGAGTGAGAAAAATCGAGAAATATGATTTTCGGAAAAGTTAATCTTCGATGAAGGAGAGTCAGAAAAATCACGAAATATGATTCCCGAAAACGTTTATGTTCGATGAAAGTTAGAAAAATTGAAAAAATCACGATTTCAAAAAGTTTATGTTCGATGAAGGTGAGTGAGAAAAATCGAGAAATATGATTTTCAAAAAAGTTTATGTTCGATGAAAGCTAGCCCGGCTTACGAATTTCCATCGAGAAAAAGTTAATGTTCGATAAAGGTTAGTGAGAAAAATCGAGAAATATGATTTTGAAAAAAGTTTATGTTCGATGGAAGTTAGAAAAATTGAAAAAATGAAGATTAAAAAAAGTTTATGTTCGATGAAAGGCAGTGAAATCGACAGAATATCGTCGAGAAAAAGTTTATGTTCGATGAAAGCTACCCTGTCGACGAAATTTATCCGAGAAAAAGTTAATGTTCGATGAAGGTTAGTGAGCCAAGTCGAGAAATATTATGTTTGAAAAAGTTTATGTACAATGAAAGTTTGAAAAATTGAAAAAATTATGATTCGAAAAAGTTTTCGTTCGATGAAAGCTAGCCTAGTCGACGAATTTTTATTGAGAAAAAGTTAATGTTCGATGAAGGTTAGTGAGAAAAATCGAGAAATATGATTTTGAAAGAAGTTTATGTTCGATGAAAGTTAAAAAAATTGGAAAATGAAGATTCAAAAAAGTTTATGTTCGATGAAAGGGACTAAAATCGAAAGAATATCGTCGAGAAAAAGTTTATGTTCGATGAAAGCTACCATAGTCGACGAAATTCATCTGAGAAAAAGTTAATTTTCGATGAAGGTTAGTGAGCCAAGTCGAGAAATATTATTCTTGAAAATGTTTATGTTCGATGAAAGTTTGAAAAATTGAAAAAATTACGATTCGAAAAAGTTTATGTTCGGTGAAAGCTAGCCTGGTTGACGAATTTCCATCGAGAAAAAGTTAATGTTCGATGAAGGTTAGTAAGAAAAATCGAGAAATATGATTTTGAAAAAAGTGTATGTTCGATGAAAGTTAGAAAAATTGAAAAAATGAAGATTTAAAAAAGTTTATGTTCGGTGAAAGGGAGTGAAATTAACAGAATATCGTCGAGAAAAAGTTAATGTTCGATGAAAGCTACCCCAGTCGACGAAATTTATCCGAGAAAAAGTTAATGTTCGATGAAGGTTAGTGAGCAAAGTCGAGAAATATTATTTTTGAAAAAGTTTATGTTCGATGAAATTTTGAAAAATTAAAAAAATTGCGATTCGAAAAAGTTTATGTTCGATGAAAGCTAGCCTGGTTGACGAATTTCCATCGAGAAAAGGTTAATGTTCGATGAAAGAGAGTGTACTCAACGAAATTCCTCCGAGAAAAAGTTAATGTTCGATGAAGGTGAGTGAGAAAAATCGAGAAATATGATTTTCAAAAAAGTTTATGTTCGATGAAAGCTAGCCTGGTTTACGAATTTCCATCGAGAAAAAGTTAATGTTCGATGAAGGTTGGTGAGCCAAGTCGAGAAACATTATTCTTGAAAATGTTTATGTTCGATGAAAGTTTGAAAAATTGAAAAAATTACGATCCGAAAAAGTTTATGTTCGATGAAAGCTAGCCTGGTTGACGAATTTTCATCGAGAAAAAGTTAATGTTCGATGAAGGTTAGTACGAAAAATCGAGAAATATGATTTTGAAAAAAGTTTATGTTCGATGAAAGTTAGAAAAATTGAAAAAATGAAGATTTAAAAAAGTTTATGTTCGATGAAAGGGAGTGAAATTGGAAGAATATCGTCGAGAAAAAGTTAATGTTCGATAAAAGCTACCCTAGTCGACGAAATTTATCCGAGAAAAAGTTAATGTTCGATGAAGGTTAGTCAGCAAAGTCGAGAAATATTATTTTGAACAAAGTTTATGTTCGATGAAAATTAGAAAAATTGAAAAAATGAAGATTCAAAACTTTATGGTCGATGAAAGGGAGTGAAATTGACAGAATATCGTCGAGAAAAATTTAATGTTCGATGAAAGCTACCCTAGTCGACGAAATTTATCCGAGAAAAAGTTAATGTTCGATGAAGGAGAGTGAGCCAAGTCGAGAAATATTATTCTTGAAAATGTTTATGTTCGATGAAAGTTTTAAAAATTGAAAAAATTACGATCCGAAAAAGTTTATGTTCGATGAAAGCTAGCCTGGTTGACGAATTTCCATCGAGAAAAAGTTAATGTTCGATGAAGGTTAGTACGACAAATCGAGAAATATAATTTTGAAAAAAGTTTATGTTCGATGAAAGTTAGAAAAATTGAAAAAATGAAGATTTCAAAAAGTTTATGTTCGATGAAAGGGAGTGAAATTGACAGAATATCGTCGAGAAAAAGTTAATGTTCGATGAAAGCTACCCTAGTCGACGAAATTTATCCGAGAAAAAGTTAATGTTCGATGAAGGTTAGTGAGCAAAGTCGAGAAATATTATTTTCGAAAAAGTTTATGTCCGATGATATTTTGAAAAATAAAAAAAATTGCGATTCTAAAAAGTTCATGTTCGATGAAAGCTAGCCTGGTTGACGAATTTCCATCGAGAAAAGGTTAATGTTCGATGAAAGAGAGTGGAGTCAACGAAATTCCTCCGAGAAAAAGTTAATGTTCGATGAAGGTGAGTGAGAAAAATCGAGAAATATGACTTTCGAAAAAGTTAATGTTCGATGAAGGGGAGTGAGAAAAATCACGAAATATGATTTCCGAAAAAGTTTATGCTCGATGAAAGTTAGAAAAGCTGAAAAAATCACGATTTGAAAAAGTTTATGTTCGATGAAATAGAGTGAAGTCAACGAAATTCCTCCGAGAAAAAGTTAATGTTCGATGGAGGTGAGTGAGAAAAATCGAGAAATATGATTTTCGAGAAAGTTAATGTTCGATGAAGGTGAGTGAGAAAAATCGAGAAATATAATTTTCAAAAAAGTTTATGTTCGATGAAAGCTAGCCTGGTTTACGAATTTCCATCGAGAAAAAGTTAATGTTCGATGAAGGTTAGTGAGAAAAATCGAGAAATATGATTTTCGAGAAAGTTAATGTTCGCCGAAGGTGAGTGAGAAAAATCACGAAACATGATTTTTGAAAAAGTTTATTAACCGATTAAAGTTAAAAAATATGAAAAAATCACGATTTGAAAAAGTTTATGTTCGATGAAAGAGTGTGAAGTCAACGAAATTCGTCCGAGAAAAAGTTAATGTTCGATGAAGGTGAGTGAGAAAAATCGAGAAATATGATTTTCGGAAAAGTTAATCTTCGATGAAGGAGAGTCAGAAAAATCACGAAATATGATTCCCGAAAACGTTTATTATGTTAGTTAGTTAGTTAGAATTTATTAGCTTCTTCAGCTACAATTTATGCACTTTACGTGCTACAATTTTTTCTTACATTCTAACATATTATATTTAACTTATATCACTATGCCTATTCCTCTTCACGTGCGCTACAATCCTTCTCTTCACCTCCGCCTTACTATCTATATTTCTTATTTTATTCTGGATTTGGTTGTACATCTTAAACCCTTCGTACTTTACATCCCTCTGAGCTAACGACTTACTCACATAGTCTACTCTCACATTTCCGGCTTGTCGTGTCTTCATTCCCTCCCTATCACCGACTAGTCTTATAATTTGTTCATTTTCGCTTTTTTTCCTTTCATCGTTAAGCATCTTATGGACTAATAATATTACATGATATTCTATCCTTTCACGTACAGACAAGAAGCTTAACGCATTTAGCATGTCTAATATCTTAGTTCGATGGTTACAATGTAGAATAACGCGCATCCCCCTATTTTGCATTCGCTGTAAAACTTCTATATCTGTTTTCGACATGTTCAGCATTATCGTACTACAGTAATCCAGGTGAGGCGCTATTATGCTTTTGTAGATAGTACATCTTGTCAATGGCGATAAAAACTGGCCAATTCTACTTAGGAAGCTTATCTTTTTTCCGATTTTTTTCACAATGAATTCTCTGTATTCATGCAGTGTAAGTTTCGCATCTAACATTATCCCTAGATATTTTATCACCCATACACGCTCTATTTCAACTCCATCAGATGAAACTATTTTTACTGCCTCTCCTCGAGTTACTTGCGGTCCCTTGATTATCATAAATTTTGTCTTTTTTGAGTTCATTTTCAGCTTATTCTTACTTAGCCACGCTTCTGTTTTTTTCAGTTGTTTATTCATTGCTATGTTTAAATGCTCAGAGCTACTTCCTCTTACATACAGAATCATATCATCTGCGAATAGTACTATTTTAAAATTTTCAACTAGCTCACTAACGATGTCGTTTATATATATGATAAATAAGAGAGGTCCTAGAACAGACCCTTGCGGTACTCCGTATTTTGACTCTCTCTCTTCCGAGACTACGTTATTAATTATTACGACTTGTGTCCGGTTTTTCAGGTACGATTCGAACCATTTTACTACATTTCTTTTTAGACCGTATTTCATCAGTTTTTTTATTAATAGGTTTCTATCTATCGTTTCAAATGCACGTTTCAGGTCAATGAAAATAGCTCCCACAATATAACCTTCACTTATAATTTTTTTCCAGTCAGAAATTACGTTCTGCACTGCATCTTCGCACGATTTTCCATTCCTAAATCCATATTGACATCCAGTTAATAATTTGTTAGCCTCGAAATAGTTTGATATCTGCTCTTTTACTATCAATTCTAATACCTTTTCAAATTGTGGCAACTTGTTAATTGGACGGAATTCTTCTGCCCGTTTTGTTCTAATGATTTTCTCGATAGGAATTATTTCCGATTTCTTCCATTTCTCTGGGAAGCAACCTTGTCTTAGAGATAAGTTTAAAGCTGCGGTGAAGCGTTTTTTTATTACTGGATATACAGATTTTAAAATTTTTGTCGTTATTCCTTCTTCGGTACCTCCTTTATTCGGTAATTTCGACATTATATTATCCAATATTTCACTATCAACTTCCTCGAATCTATCCATGATTGAGTTCGTATAGACTCCTGTTGGTTCCTCAATCTCATCATTTTGTATGTTGCTTACTATTTCCTCTATGCTATCTATGTAGTAGTCGTTGAATTTATTCGATATTTCCTGTTTGCCCTGGGATAATTGGTTATTAAAATATATACCATCTTTGAAGTCTGTCTCTTGCACTTTGCCCTTTATTAATTGCTTCAATGTTTTCCACATCTTTGCGCAGTCGTTCTTATTCCCATCTATCTTTCTCTTATGTTCGATGAAAGTTAGAAAAATTGAAAAAATCACGATTTGAAAAAGTTTATGTTCGATGAAGGTGAGTGAGAAAAATCGAGAAATATGATTTTCACAAAAGTTTATGTTCGATGAAAGCTAGCCTGGTTTACGAATTTCCATCGAGAAAAAGTTAATGTTCGATGAAGGTTAGTGAGAAAAATCGAGAAATATGATTTTGAAAAAAGTTTATGTTCGATGAAAATTAGAAAAATTGAAACAATGAACATTCAAAACTTTATGTTCGATGAAAGGGAGTGAAATTGACAGAATATCGTCGAGAAAAATTTAATGTTCGATAAAAGCTACCCTAGTCGACGAAATTTATCCGAGAAAAAGTTAATGTTCGATGAAGGAGAGTGAGAAAAATCACGAAATATGATTTCCGAAAGAGTTTATGTTCGATGGAAGTTAGAAAAATTGAAAAAATCACGATTTGAAAAAGTTTATGTTCGATGAAAGAGAGTGAAGTCAATGAAATTCCTCCGAGAAAAAGTTAATGTTCGATGAACGTGAGTGAGAAAAATCGAGAAATATGATTTTCAAAAAAGTTTATGTTCGATGAAAGCTAGCCCGGCTTACAAATTTCCATCGAGAAAAAGTTAATGTTCGATAAAGGTTAGTGAGAAAAATCGAGAAATATGATTTTTAAAAAAGGTTTATGTTCGATGGAAGTTAGAAAAATTGAAAAAATGAAGATTAAAAAAAGTTTATTTTCGATGAAAGGCAGTGAAATCGACAGAATATCGTCGAGAAAAAGTTTATGTTCGATGAAAGCTACCCTGTCGACGAAATTTATCCGAGAAAAAGTTAATGTTCGATGAAGGTTAGTGAGCCAAGTCGAGAAATATTATTTTTGAAAAAGTTTATGTACAATGAAAGTTTGAAAAATTGAAAAAATTATGATTCGAAAAAGTTTTCGTTCGATGAAAGCTAGCCTAGACGACGAATTTTTATCGAGAAAAAGTTAATGTTCGATGAAGGTTAGTGAGAAAAATCGAGAAATATGATTTTGAAAGAAGTTTATGTTAGATGAAAGTTAGAAAAATTGGAAAATGAAGATTCAAAAAAGTTTATGTTCGATGAAAGGGACTAAAATCGAAAGAATATTGTCGAGAAAAAGTTTATGTTCGATGAAAGCTACCATAGTCGACGAATTTTATCCGAGAGAAAGTTAATTTTCGATGAAGGTTAGTGAGCCAAGTCGAGAAATATTATTCTTGAAAATGTTTATGTTCGATGAAAGTTTGAAAAATTGAAAAAAATTACGATTCGAAAAAGTTTATGTTCGGTGAAAGCTAGCCCGGTTGACGAATTTCCATCGAGAAAAAGTTAATGTTCGATGAAGGTTAGTAAGAAAAATCGAGAAATATGATTTTGAAAAAAGTTTATGTTCGATGAAAGTTAGAAAAATTGAAAAAATGAAGATTTAAAAAAGTTTATGTTCGATGAAAGGGAGTGAAATTAACAGAATATCGTCGAGAAAAAGTTAATGTTCGATGAAAGCTACCCCAGTCGACGGAATTTATCCGAGAAAAAGTTAATGTTCGATGAAGGTTAGTGAGCAAAGTCGAGAAATATTATTTTTGAAAAAGTTTATGTTCGATGAAATTTTGAAAAATTAAAAAAATTGCGATTCGAAAAAGTTTATGTTCGATGAAAGCTAGCCTGGTTGACGAATTTCCATCGAGAAAAAGTTAATGTTCGATGAAGGTTGGTGAGCCAAGTCGAGAAACATTATTCTTGAAAATGTTTATGTTCGATGAAAGTTTGAAAAATTGAAAAAATTACGATCCGAAAAAGTTTATGTTCGATGAAAGCTAGCCTGGTTGACGAATTTTCATCGAGAAAAAGTTAATGTTCGATGAAGGTAAGTGAGAAAAATCGAGAAATATGATTTTAAAAAAAGTTTATGTTCGGTGAAAGTTAGGAAAATTGAAAAAATTACGATTTGAAAAAGTTTATGTTCGATGAAAGAGAGTGAAGTCAACGAAATTCGTCCGAGAAAAATTTAATGTTCGATGAAGGTGAGTGAGAAAAATGGAGAAATATGATTTTCGAAAAAGTTAATGTTCGATGAAGGTGAGTGAGAAAAATCGAGAAATATAATTTTCAAAAAAGTTTATGTTCGATGAAAGCTAGCCTGGTTTACGAATTTCCATCGAGAAAAAATTAATGTTCGATGAAGGTTAGTGAGAAAAATCGAGAAATATAATTTTGAAAAAAGTTTATGTTCGATGAAAATTAGAAAAATTGAAAAAATGAAGATTCAAAACTTTATGGTCGATAAAAGGGAGTGAAATTGACAGAATATCGTCGAGAAAAATTTAATGTTCGATGAAAGCTACCCTAGTCGACGAAATTTATCCGAGAAAAAGTTAATGTTCGATGAAGGAGAGTGAGCCAAGTCGAGAAATATTATTCTTGAAAATGTTTATGTTCGATGAAAGTTTTAAAAATTGAAAAAATTACGATTCGAAAAAGTTTATGTTCGATGAAAGCTAGCCTGGTTGACGAATTTCCATCGAGAAAAAGTTAATGTTCGATGAAGGTTAGTACGACAAATCGAGAAATATGATTTTGAAGAAAGTTTATGTTCGATGAAAGTTAGAAAAATTGAAAAAATGAAGATTTCAAAAAGTTTATGTTCGATGGAAGGGAGTGAAATTAACAGAATATCGTCGAGAAAAAGTTAATGTTCGATGAAAGCTACCCCAGTCGACGGAATTTATCCGAGAAAAAGTTAATGTTCGATGAAGGTTAGTGAGAAAAATCGAGAAATATGATTTTCGAAAAAGTTTATGTCCGATGATATTTTGAAAAATTAAAAAAATTGCGATTCGAAAAAGTTTATGTTCGATGAAAGCTAGCCTGGTTGACGAATTTCCATCGAGAAAAAGTTAATGTTCGATGAAGGTTGGTGAGCCAAGTCGAGAAACATTATTCTTGAAAATGTTTATGTTCGATGAAAGTTTGAAAAATTGAAAAAATTACGATCCGAAAAAGTTTATGTTCGATGAAAGCTAGCCTGGTTGACGAATTTTCATCGAGAAAAAGTTAATGTTCGATGAAGGTAAGTGAGAAAAATCGAGAAATATGATTTTAAAAAAAGTTTATGTTCGGTGAAAGTTAGGAAAATTGAAAAAATTACGATTTGAAAAAGTTTATGTTCGATGAAAGAGAGTGAAGTCAACGAAATTCGTCCGAGAAAAATTTAATGTTCGATGAAGGTGAGTGAGAAAAATGGAGAAATATGATTTTCGAAAAAGTTAATGTTCGATGAAGGTGAGTGAGAAAAATCGAGAAATATAATTTTCAAAAAAGTTTATGTTCGATGAAAGCTAGCCTGGTTTACGAATTTCCATCGAGAAAAAATTAATGTTCGATGAAGGTTAGTGAGAAAAATCGAGAAATATAATTTTGAAAAAAGTTTATGTTCGATGAAAATTAGAAAAATTGAAAAAATGAAGATTCAAAACTTTATGGTCGATAAAAGGGAGTGAAATTGACAGAATATCGTCGAGAAAAATTTAATGTTCGATGAAAGCTACCCTAGTCGACGAAATTTATCCGAGAAAAAGTTCATGTTCGATGAAGGAGAGTGAGCCAAGTCGAGAAATATTATTCTTGAAAATGTTTATGTTCGATGAAAGTTTTAAAAATTGAAAAAATTACGATTCGAAAAAGTTTATGTTCGATGAAAGCTAGCCTGGTTGACGAATTTCCATCGAGAAAAAGTTAATGTTCGATGAAGGTTAGTACGACAAATCGAGAAATATGATTTTGAAGAAAGTTTATGTTCGATGAAAGTTAGAAAAATTGAAAAAATGAAGATTTCAAAAAGTTTATGTTCGATGGAAGGGAGTGAAATTGACAGAATATCGTCGAGAAAAAGTTAATGTTCGATGAAAGCTACCCTAGTCGACGAAATTTATCCGAGAAAAAGTTAATGTTCGATGAAGGTTAGTGAGAAAAATCGAGAAATATGATTTTCGAAAAAGTTTATGTCCGATGATATTTTGAAAAATAAAAAAAATTGCGATTCTAAAAAGTTCATGTTCGATGAAAGCTAGCCTGGTTGACGAATATCCATCGAGAAAAGGTTAATGTTCGATGAAAGAAAGTGGACTCAACGAAATTCCTCCGAGAAAAAGTTAATGTTCGATGAAGGTGAGTGAGAAAAATCGAGAAATATGATTTTCGGAAAAGTTAATCTTCGATGAAGGAGAGTCAGAAAAATCACGAAATATGATTTCCGAAAAAGTTTATGTTCGATGAAAGTTAGAAAAATTGAAAAAATCACGATTTGAAAAAGTTTATGTTCGATGAAGGTGAGTGAGAAAAATCGAGAAATATGATTTTCAAAAAAGTTTATGTTCGATGAAGGTGAGTGAGAAAAATCGAGAAATATAATTTTCAAAAAAGTTTATGTTCGATGAAAGCTAGCCTGGCTTACGAATTTCCATCGAGAAAAAGTTAATCTTCGATGAAGGAGAGTCAGAAAAATCACGAAATATGATTTCCGAAAAAGTTTATGTTCGATGAAAGTTAGAAAAATTGAAAAAATCACGATTTGAAAAAGTTTATGTTCGATGAAGGTGAGTGAGAAAAATCGAGAATTATGATTTTGAAAAAAGTTTATGTTCGATGAAAATTAGAGAAATTGAAAAAATAAAGATTCAAAACTTTATGTTCGATGAAAGGGAGTGAAATTGACAGAATATCGTCGAGAAAAATTTAATGTTCGATGAAAGCTACCCTAGTCGACGAAATTTATCCAAGAAAAAGTTAATGTTCGATGAAGGAGAGTGAGAAAAATCACGAAATATGATTTCTGAAAGAGTTTATGTTCGATGAAAGTTAGAAAAATTGAAAAAATCACGATTTGAAAAAGTTTATGTTCGATGAAAGAGAGTGAAGTCAACGAAATTCCTCCGAGAAAAAGTTAATGTTCGATGAAGGTGAGTGAGAAAAATCAAGAAATATGATTTTCGAAAAAGTTAATGTTCGATGAAGGGAAGTGAGAAAAATCACGAAATATGATTTCCGAAAAAGTTTATGCTCGATGAAAGTTAGAAAAGCTGAAAAAATCACGATTTGAAAAAGTTTATGTTCGATGAAATAGAGTGAAGTCAACGAAATTCCTCCGAGAAAAAGTTAATGTTCGATGGAGGTGATTGAGAAAAATCGAGAAATATGATTTTCGAGAAAGTTAATGTTCGCCGAAGGTGAGTGAGAAAAATCACGAAATATGATTTCCGAAAAAGTTTATTAACCGATGAAAGTTAGAAAATATGAAAAAATCACGATTTGGAAAAGTTTATGTTCGATGAAAGAGTGTGAAGTCAACGAAATTCGTCCGAGAAAAAGTTAATGTTCGATGAAGGTGCGTGAGAAAAATAGAGAAATATGATTTTCGAAAAAGTTAATGTTCGATGAAGGATCTTCCCCTCGGACCTTGAAAATCCAGGACAGGGCCACGTGGAGACGTCGCGCCGGTTCGTACCCATATCCGCAGCAGGTCTTTAAGGTAAAGAGCCTCTAGTCGATAGACTAATGTAGGTAAGGGAAGTCGGCAAATTGGATCCGTACCTCCGGAATAAGGATTGGCTCTGAGGAGCGGGGCGCGTCATGCTTGTTAGGGAAGCGGGTTTGGCTAACGTGCCGGGCCTGGGCGAGGTGAACGATGGGAAATTCTTCGCGGATTTTTCTGTTGCAGATCCGAGCTCGGTCCCGTGCCTTGGCCTCCCGCGGATCTTCCTTGCTGCGAGGCTTCCTTGGCGGTTCGCGCCGTCTTGGTCGTCCTCTTCGGCCGCCATTCAACGCTCAGCTCAGAACTGGCACGGACTAGGGGAATCCGACTGTCCAATTAAAACAAAGCATTGCGATGGCCCTCGCGGGTGTTGACGCAATGTGATTCCTGCCCAGTGCTCTGAATGTCATCGTGAAGAAATTCAAGCAAGCGCGGGTAAACGGCGGGAGTAATTATGACTCTCTTAAGGCAGGGCTTCCGGTCGCTCCGGCGATTGGAAGACGGGCTTGACGAATCCGCCGCTTTCTAGTTGGCCACCGTGAGGTCCCTTCGGGGACCATGTGCCTGCCTCCCTGCCCTAGGTTGGCGGTGGCCTGGCGTTTTCGTCTGGGAGGAGGTTGGAGCCTAGCTCCTTAGGTGCGGGGGGTTGCCAGCCCTCCGCGCCGACACATCGTGGGCTCAAATAACATGAGAGAAAATACAGTTACGCGGCGTACTCGGAGCGCCGCACCCACGAGCGAGGCCGCTGCCCCCTCGACGTCCCGCGAACTTGCGCCCGCCCCTTAAAACCCCCGCCCCCGTGCTGCCCGCCCACGCTCCCGCCGTAATCCACTAAATCCACCGACCTCACCGCCCGCACCACAACCACCTGAGCGGGTGGAACCAGGGTTCATCTGCCCACAATGCGACCGTTCTTTCCCCACGAAATCTGGACTGGGCGTGCACCGATTTCGCCGTCACCGTGAGGGTGTCAATGCGGAGATACGTCTGCCGGAGTTGAAAGTGCGTTGGAACCAGGGGGAGCTCAGACTCCTCGCGAGAGAGGAGGCTTTGGCCGTGTCCCGTCATGTTCGCTTCATCAATAAACATCTAGTTGAAGTGTTCGGCGGGGCGCGGACTCTTCATTGAATCAAGGGTGTCCGGAGGGGCGCAAATTACAAGGCCTTGGTAGCCGCTGCGTCCCTCGATCTCATCGCCGTTCCGGAGAGGGTGCCTTTTGGGCTGCCTCCTCCATTGGACGGTGATGACAACGGATCCGAAGCCTTAGAGCCCGAGCAGCATTTGGCAGGGGAGCCTTCTTATTAGGGTACTCCCCAACACAGGCCAACCGTGGCGACAAATGACACACCATTGTCGCCAGCTCGGGCCTCTCCTCGTGCCAGGACATCTGGCCGCTGGAGTGCTGCGTTCGGTGAAATCGATGATGCGATACTCCGGCTAATACCGGTTGTTGAGCGGATTCGTGCCTTCGGGGCCCTCGATCTGGTTGAGGTGGCAATCAACTGCCTCGACCAGAGAGAGGTTTCCGCGGGTTGCCGAGCGTGGCTACAGCAAGTGTTCCCGCCACCTCCGGATAGGCGTCCGCGTCGACAAACTCAGGGTAATGTTCCGCAAAGGGTGCCAAGGAAACATCTCCGTCACCGGGAATATGCCCGCGTACAGCGGCGCTTTAAAACTTCCATGGGAAGAGCCGCCAAGGAAATCCTGGATGGGGCGGTTGAGGCACATACCCCCAATGTCAAAGCTATGGCTGAGCATTGGGGGCTCTATGTGTCTCAACCCTCGCTTGAAGCCCCCCAGGCAGATCGGGTCCGTCCTCGGCCCGACCTTGAGTTCGTGTGGCACCCGGTGACGTGTGAGGAGGTAGAAGGAGTTACCATTCCTACCTCCTCGGCGCCCGGAACTGACGGCATAACCGCGAGGCAATGGCGTGCCGTTCCATCGAGCATCAAAGCCCTCCTCTTCAACATCGTCCTATTCCGGGGAGCATTCCTTGAAGAACTGCTGGTAAGTAGAACCGTGTTCGTCCCTAAGAAAGTCGGGGCCTCGCTGCCGGCGGACTTTCAGCCGATCAGTATTGCATCGGTCGTGGTCCGTCATCTCCACAAGATACTCGCGCAACGTCTGCACGAGGCTAATCTTGTGGATGAAAGGCAGCGTTGCTTCGACGACGGTTGCGCGGAAAACATCACCGCGTTGGCTGCGCTGTTGGAGGACTCTCGGTCCAACCTCCGGGAACTTCATGTAGTTTCCCTGGACGTTGCCAAAGCCTTTGACAGTGTCAGCCACCACGCAATCCGCGCAGTCTTGGGACGGGCACCTCTACCCCCGGGCATTATCACATACATGTCCCGGACATATGCCAGCAGTTTGACGGTGTTTGAGGTTGAGGGAGCTCGATCGGAACGTGTGCGTGTTAACAGAGGGGTACGGCAGGGTGACCCGCTGTCCTCAATGTTATTTTGCCTCGTGGTTAATAAGGTGTTACGTTCAGTACCAGATGACGTGGGATATGTGAAATGGGAGGGTGTCGGGTAAGCGCGCTTGCATATGCCGACGACATCCTCCTATTAACGGCTTCCAGAATCAGTATGCGGACCGCACTTCGAAGGTTCGAAGATGAGGCTAGGCTTCATGGGCTTTCGTCGAATGCCGCCAGATGCGCGGCACTTTCCATCGTACCCGCCGGTAAGCAGAAGAAATATAAGGTCCTGACCGATCCCCAATTCCATCTCGCCGACGGAACGCCTGTTCGGCAACTGTCGCCAACATAGAAATGGCGCTATCTGGAGGGCGATTTCAGGCCTATAGGACCGAAGCGAGCCGGTGGGATACTCTCCGCCGAGTTGGAAAGATTAACGAAAGCCCCTCTGAAACCGCAGCAGCGCGTCAAGATCTTGCGCTGCTTCCTCATCCCTCGATACTACCACTCACTTGTCTTGGCTGGGGCCACGCTCGGGAAACTGAGGGCCCTTGACAATCAAGTGCGCAGTAGCCTTCGAAGATGGCTCCGCTTCCCGCACGACACAGCGATTGGTTACTTTCACACTTCCGTCCGGGACGGGGGGCTTGGCATTCCATCCTTCGCCACGTCTATTCCAGGTCTCCTACGGCAACGCCTCAGGAACCTGGAAACCTCCTCCTCATCGTCCGTGAGAGCTGTGGCGATGTCCGACTGGGTCTTGAAAAGGCTCAGTAGGGCGGATCGTGCACTCTCTCGTGACGGGGTGCTATTGAGCACCCGAGAGAGGAGAGAGTCGTGGTGGGCCAAGTCCCTATATGCGTTCGTGGATGGCCGCGAAATGCGAGAGTGTGGAAGTACCAATTTTTCAACCTCCTGGGTCGATGCGGGAAGTTTCGGTGTGCCTGGGCGTGATTACATTCAATATAATCACGTCCAGGTGAACTGTCTTTCTTCGCGTGTCCGTACGACACGCGGCGTCCGTAGGCTAACGCAAAACGTGCAGTGCCGGGCCGGCTGTCGGGTTACCGAAACAGCGGCCCACATCATCCAAGCCTGCCACCGAACACACGGCGGCCGCATTGACCGGCATAACGCCGTTTGCAAGGTGTTAGCCTCTGGCCTACGTGACAAGGGGTGGACAGTAGCCGAGGAGCCACGGTACAGGACCACGGCGGGTCTCCGCAAGCCGGATTTGGTGGCCATTAGGAACGGTCGCGTTGCAGTGGTGGATGCCCAGGTAGTCAGCGGATCGACACCTTTGGACGACGCTCACAGGAGGAAGAGGGAATATTACGCCGGAAACGATGACTTGGTGGCATCTCTGGCAAGAGACCACCAGGTCGACGTTGAAGGCATTTCCTTCTCCTCCTGGACCATCTCCTGGAGAGGTGTGTGGTCGTCCAAATCCGCTGACTATCTACTGGGTCTTAGTCTCCCGAAGAGGATCTTGGCTGGGATCACCACCAGAGTCCTCCAAGGGAGCCATACGAATTGGGTGAGGTGGAACCGGATAGTGGGTGTAGGGGGGCAGTACGGGCGAGCGGGGGGCATTGAAAGGGCGGGTGTGGGATAGTGGAGCGTTCAGGCCTTGCACGGCCAGAGGCTGAGACCTCCATGGGGAACTCGCCCCCTTCCATCTCAAAACGGGAAATGTTTTGTGTCGTCAGTCTGACCCGGGTATTGGCTACCCGGACCCATGACTTCAAAAAAAAAAAAAAAAAAAAAAAAAATAGCCAAATGCCTCGTCATCTAATTAGTGACGCGCATGAATGGATTAACGAGATTCCCCCTGTCCCTATCTACTATCTAGCGAAACCACTGCGAAGGGAACGGGCTTGGAAAAATTAGCGGGGAAAGAAAACCCTGTTGAGCTTGACTCTAATCTGGCACCGTAAGGAGACATGAGAGGTGTAGCATAAGTGGGAGATGGCAACATATTAAGAAAGTATAGAAAATATTGAGAAATTTTTTTTTCACGCTAAGTCAAGCGAAGCGCGTGGAAAATATTAAGAAATTTTTTTTTCACGCTGAGCCAAGCAATGCGCGTGGAAAATGTTAAGAAATTTTTTTTTCACGCTAAGTCAAGCAATGCGCGTGGAAAATATAAAGAAATTTTTTTTTCACGCTAAGTCAAGCAATGCGCGTGTAAAATATTAAGAAATTTTTTTTTCACGCTAAGTCAAGCAATGCGCGTAAAAAATATTGAGAAATTTTTTTTTCACGCTAAGTCAAGCAATGCGCGTGGAAAATATTAAGAAATTTTTTTTTTACGCAAAGTCAAGCAATGCGCGTGGAAAATATTGAGAAATTTTTTTTTCACGCTAAGTCAAGCAATGCACGTGGAAAATATTAAGAAATTTTTTTTTCACGCAAAGTCAAGCGATGCGCGTGGAAAATATTGAGAAATTTTTTTTTCACGCAAAGTCAAGCAATGCGCGTGAAAAATATTAAGAAATTTTTTTTTTACGCTAAGTCAAGCAATGCGCGTAGAAAATATTCGATAGTCAATCTGTATTATTTAAGAAATCCATTTGCGATAAAAGTAAGCGGAGATAGAGTAATTGTTGTTTGGAAGACGTTCATTTTTTTTCAAGTCTTTGGAGGAGTGAAAATAATGTTCGACCAGATTTTGTTGAGAAAAAGTTAAGGTTCGATAAAGGTGAGTGCGACAAATCGAAAAATATTATTCTCGAAAAAGTTTATGTTCGATCAAAGTTTAAAAAATTAAAAAAAATTACGATTTCAAAAAGTTTATGTTCGATAAAAGCCAGCCTAGTCAACGAAATTCGTCGGAGAAAAAGTTAATGTTCGATGAAGGTTGGTGAGAAAAATCGAGAAATATGATTTTCGAGAAAGTTTATGTCCGATGAAAGGGAGTGAATTCGACAGAATATCGTCGAGGAAAAGTTAATGTTCGATGGGAGCTAGCCTAGTCGACGAAATTGATCCGAGACAGAGTTAATGTTCGATGAAGTTTAGTGAGCCAAGTCGAGAAATATTATTTTTGAAAAAGTTCATGTTCGATGAAAGTTTGAAAAATTGAAAAAATTATGATTCGAAAAAGTGTATGTTCGACGGAAGCTAGCCTAGTCGACGAATTTCCATCGAGAAAAAGTTAATGTTCGATGGAGGTTAGTGAGAAAAATCGAGAAATATGATTTTGAAAAAAGTTTATGTTCGATAAAAGTTAGAAAAATTGGAAAATGAAGATTCAAAAAAGTTTATGTTTGATGAAAGGGAGTGAAATCGACAGAATATCGTCGAGAAAAAGTTTATGTTCGATGAAAGCTACCCTAGTCGACGAAATTTATCCGAGAAAAAGTTAATGTTCGATGAAGGTGAGTGAGAAAAATCGAGAAATATGATTTTCGAAAAAGTTAATGTTCGATGAAGGTGAGTGAGAAAAATCACGAAATATGATTTCCGAAAAAGTTTATGTTCGATGAAAGTTAGAAAAATTGAAAAAATCACGATTTAAAAAAGTTTATGTTCGATGAAAGAGAGTGAAGTCAACGAAATTCATCCGAGAAAAAGTTAATGTTCGATGAAGGTGAGTGAGAAAAATAGAGAAATATGATTTTCGAAAAAGTTAATGTTCGATGAAGGAGAAAGAGAAAAATCACAAAATACGATTTCCGAAATAGTTTATGTTCGATGAAAGTTAGGAAAATTGAAAAAATCACGATTTGAAAAAGTTTATGTTCGATGAAAGAGAGTGAAGTCAACGAAATTCCTTCGAGAAAAAGTTAATGTTCGATGAAGGTGAGTGAGGAAAATAGAGAAATATGATTTTCGAAAAAGTTAATGTTCGATGAAGGGGAGTGAAGTCAACGAAATTCCTCCGAGAAAAAGTTAATGTTCGATGAAGGTGAGTGAGAAAAATCGAGAAATATGATTTTCGAAAAAGTTAATGTTCGATGAAGGAGAGTTAAGTCAACGAAATTCCTCCGAGAAAAAGTTAATGTTCGATAAAGGTGAGTGAGAAAAATCACGAAATATGATTTCCGAAATAGTTTATGTTCGATGAAAGTTAGAAAAGCTGAAAAAATCACGATTTGAAAAAGTTTATGTTCGATGAAAGAGAGTGAAGTCAACGAAATTCGTCCGAGAAAAAGTTAATGTTCGATGAAGGTGAGTGAGAAAAATCGAGAAATATGATTTTCGAAAAAGTTAATGTCCGGAGAAGGAGAGTGAAGTCAACGAAATTCCTCCGAGAAAAAGTTAATGTTCGATGAAGGTGAGTGAGGGAAATAGAGAAATATGATTTTCGAAAAAGTTAATGTTCGATGAAGGAGAGTGAAGTCAACGAAATTCCTCCGAGAAAAAGTTAATGTTCGATGAAGGTGAGTGAGAAAAATCGAGAAATATGATTTTCGAAAAAGTTAATGTTCGATGAAGGAGAGTGAGAAAAATCACAAAATATGATTTCCGAAATAGTTTATGTTCGATGAAAGTTGGAAAAATTGAAAAAATCACGATTTGAAAAAGTTTATGTTCGATGAAGGAGAGTGAAGTCAACGAAACCCCTCCGAGACACAGTTAATGTTCGATGAAGGTGAGTGAGAAAAATCGAGAAATATGATTTTCGAAAAAGTTTATGTTCGATGAAATTTTAGAAAAATTGAAAAAATTACGATTCGAAAAAGTTTATGTTCGATGAAAGCTAGCCTAATCGACGAATTTCCATCGAGAAAAAGTTAATGTTCGATGAAAGAGAGTGAAGTCAACGAAATTCCTCCGAGAAAAAGTTAATGTTCGATGAAGGTGAGTAAGGAAAATAGAGAAATATGACTTTCGAAAAAGTTAATGTTCGATGAAGGAGAGTGAAGTCAACGAAATTCCTCCGAGAAAAAGTTAATGTTCGATGAAGGTGAGTGAGAAAAATAGAGAAATATGATTTTCGAAAAAGTTAATGTTCGATGAAGGAGAGTGAAGTCAACGAAATTCCTCCGAGAAAAAGTTAATGTTCGATGAAGGTGAGTGAGAAAAATCACGAAATATGATTTCCGAAAAAGTTTATGTTCGATGAAAGTTAGAAAAATTGAAAAAATCACGATTTGAAAAAGTTTATGTTCGATGAAAGAGAGTGAAGTTAACGAAATTCATCCGGGAAAAAGTTAATGTTCGATGAAGGTGAGTGAGAAAAATAGAGAAATATGATTTTCGAAAAAGTTAATGTTCGATGAAGGAGAGTGAGAAAAATCACAAAATACGATTTCCGAAATAGTTTATGTTCGATGAAAGTTAGGAAAATTGAAAAAATCACGATTTGAAAAAGTTTATGTTCGATGGAAGAGAGTGAAGTCAACGAAATTCGTCCGAGAAAAAGTTAATGTTCGATGAAGGTGAGTGAGAAAAATAGATAAATATGATTTTCGAAAAAGTTAATGTTCGATGGAGGAGAGTTAAGTCAACGAAATTCCTCCGAGAAAAAGTTAATGTTCGATGAAGGTGAGTGAGAAAAATAGAGAAATATGATTTCCGAAAAAGTTAATGTTCGATGAAGGTGAGTGAGTAAAATCACGAAATATGATTTCCGAAAAAGTTTATGTTCGATGAAAGTTAGAAAAGCTGAAAAAATCACGATTTGAAAAAGTTTATGTTCGATGAAAGAGAGTGAAGTCAACGAAATTCGTCCGAGAAAAAGTTAATGTTCGATGAAGGTGAATGAGAAAAATCGAGAAATATGATTTTCGAAAAAGTTAATGATCGATGAAAGAGAGTGAAGTCAACGAAATTTCTCCGAGAAAAAGTTAATGTTCGATGAAGGTGAGTGAGGAAAATAGAGAAATATGATTTTCGAAAGAGTTAATGTTCGATGAAGGAGAGTGAAGTCAACGAAATCCCTCCGAGAAAAAGTTAATGTTCGATAAAGGTGAGTGAGAAAAATCGAGAAATATGATTTTCGAAAAAGTTAATGTTCGATGAAGGAGAGTTAAGTCAACGAAATTCCTCCGAGAAAAAGTTAATGTTCGATGAAGGTGAGTGAGAAAAATCGAGAAAAATGATTTTCGAAAAAGTTAATGTTCGATAAAGGTGAGTGAGAAAAATCACGGAATATGATTTCCGAAATAGTTTATGTTCGATAAAAGTTAAAAAAATTGAAAAAATCACGATTTGAAAAAGTTTATGTTCGATGAAAGAGAGTGAAGTCAATGAAATTCGTCCGAGAAAAAGTTAATGTTCGATGAAGGTGAGTGAGAAAAATAGAGAAATATGATTTTTGAAAAAGTTAATGTTCCATGAAGGAGAGTGAGAAAAATCACAAAATATGATTTCCGAAAAAGTTTATGTTCGATGAATGTTAGAAAAATTGAAAAAATCACGATTTGAAAAAGTTTATGTTCGATGAAAGAGAGTGAAGTCAACGAAATTCCTCCGAGAAAAAGTTAATGTTCGATGAAGGTGAGTGAGAAAAATAGAGAAATATGATTTTCGAAAAAGTTAATGTTCGATGAAGGAGAGTTAAGTCAACGAAATTCCTCCGAAAAAAAGATAATGTTCGATGAAGGTGAGTGAGAAAAATCACGAAATATGATTTCCGAAATAGTTTATGTTCGATGAAAGTTAGAAAAGCTGAAAAAATCACGATTTGAAAAAGTTTATGTTCGATGAAAGAGAGTGAAGTCAACGAAATTCCTCCGAGAAAAAGTTAATGTTCGATGAAGGTGAGTGAGAAAAATAGAGAAATATGATTTTCGAAAAAGTTAATGTTCGATGAAGGAGAGTGAAGTCAACGAAATTCCTCCGAGAAAAAGTTAATGTTCGATGAAGGTGAGTGAGAAAAATCGAGAAATATGATTTCCGAAAAAGTTAATGTACGATGAAGGTGAGTGAGAAAAATCACGAAATATGATTTCCGAAAAAGTTTATGTTCGATGAAAGTTAGAAAAGCTGAAAAAATCACGATTTGAAAAAGTTTATGTTCGATGAAAGAGAGTGAAGTCAACGAAATTCGTCCGAGAAAAAGTTAATGTTCGATGAAGGTGAGTGAGAAAAATCGAGAAATATGATTTTCGAAAAAGTTAATCGATGAAGGTGAGTGAGAAAAATCACGAAATATGATTTCCGAAGAAGTTTATGTTCGATGAAGGAGAGTGAAGTAAACGAAATCTGCGAGAGAAAGTTAATGTTCGATGAAGGTGAGTGAGAAAAATAGAGAAATATGATTTTCAAAAAAGTTAATGTTCGATGAAGGAGAGTGAGAAAAATCACAAAATATGATTTCCGAAATAGTTTATGTTCGATGAAAGTTAGAAAAATTGAAAAAATCACGATTTGAAAAAGTTTATGTTCGATGAAAGAGAGTGAAGTCAACGAAATTCGTCCGAGAAAAAGTTAATGTTCGATGAAGGTTAGTGAGAAAAATAGAGAAATATGATTTTCGAAAAAGTTAATGTTCGATGAAGGAGAGTGAAGTCAACGAAATTCCTCCGAGAAAAAGTTAATGTTCGATGATGGTGAGTGAGAAAAATAGAGAAATATGATTTTCGAAAAAGTTAATGTTCGATGAAGGTGAGTGAGAAAAATCACGAAATATGATTTCCGAAAAAGTTTATGTTCGATGAAAGTTAGAAAAGCTGAAAAAATCACGATTTGAAAAAGTTTATGTTCGATGAAAGAGAGTGAAGTCAACGAAATTCGTCCGAGAAAAAGTTAATGTTCGATGAAGGTGAGTGAGAAAAATAGAGAAATATGATTTTCGAAAAAGTTAATGTTCGATGAAGGAGAGTGAAGTCAACGAAATCTGCGAGAAAAAGTTAATGTTCGATGAAGGTGAGTGAGAAAAATAGAGAAATATGATTTTCGAAAAAGTTAATGTTCGATGAAGGAGAGTTAAATCAACGAAATTCCTCCGAGAAAAAGTTAATGTTCGATGAAGGTGAGTGAGAAAAATGGAGAAATATGATTTTCGAAAAAGTTAATGTTCGATGAAGGTGAGTGAGAAAAATCGAGAAATATGATTTTCAAAAAAGTTTATGTTCGATGAAAGCTAGCCTGGCTTACGAATTTCCATCGAAAAAAAGTTAATGTTCGATGAAGGTTAGTGAGAAAAATCGAGAAATATGATTTTGAAAAAAGTTTATGTTCGATGAAAGTTTGAAAAATTGAAAGATAAAGATTAAAAAAAGTTTATGTTCGATGAAAGGCAGTGAAATCGACAGAATATCGTCGAGAAAAAGTTTATGTTCGATGAAAGCTACCCTGTCGACGAAATTTATCCGAGAAAAAGTTAATGTTCGATGAAGGTTAGTGAGCCAAGTCGAGAAATATTATTTTTGAAAAAGTTTATGTACAATGAAAGTTTGAAAAATTGAAAAAATTATGATTCGAAAAAGTTTTCGTTCGATGAAAGCTAGCCTAGACGACGAATTTCCATCGAGACAAAGTTAATGTTCGATGAAGGTTAGTGAGAAAAATCGAGAAATATGATTTTGAAAGAAGTTTATGTTCGATGAAAGTTAGAAAAATTGGAAAATGAAGATTCAAAAAAGTTTATGTTCGATGAAAGCTACCATAGTCGACGAATTTTATCCGAGAAAAAGTTAATTTTCGATGAAGGTTAGTGAGCCAAGTCGAGAAATATTATTCTTGAAAATGTTTATATTCGATGAAAATTTAAAAAAATTGAAAAAATTACGAGTCGAAAAAGATTATGTTCGGTGAAAGCTAGCCTGGTTGACGAATTTCCTTTGAGAAAAAGTTAATGTTCGATGAAGGTTAGTAAGAAAAATCGAGAAATATGATTTTGAAAAAAGTTTATGTTCGATGAAAGTTAGAAAAATTGAAAAAATTAAGATTTAAAAAAGTTTATGTTCGATGAAAGGGAGTGAAATTGACAGAATATCGTCGAGAAAAAGTTAATGTTCGATGAAAGCTACCCTAGTCGACGAAATTTATCCGAGAAAAATTTAATGTTCGATGAAGGTTAGTGAGCAAAGTCGAGAAATATTATTTTTGAAAAAGTTTATGTTCGATGAAATTTTGAAAAATTAAAAAAATTGCGATTCGAAAAAGTTTATGTTCGATGAAAGCTAGCCTGGTTGACGAATTTCTATCGAGAAAAGGTTAATGTTCGATAAAAGAGAGTGGACTCAACGAAATTCCTCCGAGAAAAAGTTAATGTTCGATGAAGGTGAGTGAGAAAAATCGAGAAATATGATTTTCGGAAAAGTTAATCTTCGATGAAGGAGAGTCAGAAAAATCACGAAATATGATTCCCGAAAACGTTTATGTTCGATGAAAGTTAGAAAAATTGAAAAAATCACGATTTGAAAAAGTTTATGTTCGATGAAGGTGAGTGAGAAAAATCGAGAAATATGATTTTCACAAAAGTTTATGTTCGATGAAAGCTAGCCTGGTTTACGAATTTCCATCGAGAAAAAGTTAATGTTCGATGAAGGTTAGTGAGAAAAATCGAGAAATATGATTTTGAAAAAAGTTTATGTTCGATGAAAATTAGAAAAATTGAAACAATGAACATTCAAAACTTTATGTTCGATGAAAGGGAGTGAAATTGACAGAATATCGTCGAGAAAAATTTAATGTTCGATAAAAGCTACCCTAGTCGACGAAATTTATCCGAGAAAAAGTTAATGTTCGATGAAGGAGAGTGAGAAAAATCACGAAATATGATTTCCGAAAGAGTTTATGTTCGATAAAAGTTAGAAAAATTGAAAAAATCACGATTTGAAAAAGTTTATGTTCGATGAAAGAGAGTGAAGTCAACGAAATTCCTCCGAGAAAGAGTTAATGTTCGATGAAGGTGAGTGAGAAAAATCGAGAAATATGATTTTCAAAAAAGTTTATGTTCGATGAAAGCTAGCCCGGCTTACGAATTTCCATCGAGAAAAAGTTAATGTTCGATAAAGGTTAGTGAGAAAAATCGAGAAATATGATTTTGAAAAAAGTTTATGTTCGATGGAAGTTAGAAAAATTGAAAAAATGAAGATTAAAAAAAGTTTATGTTCGATGAAAGGCAGTGAAATCGACAGAATATCGTCGAGAAAAAGTTTATGTTCGATGAAAGCTACCCTGTCGACGAAATTTATCCGAGAAAAAGTTAATGTTCGATGAAGGTTAGTGAGCCAAGTCGAGAAATATTATGTTTGAAAAAGTTTATGTACAATGAAAGTTTGAAAAATTGAAAAAATTATGATTCGAAAAAGTTTTCGTTCGATGAAAGCTAGCCTAGACGACGAATTTTTATTGAGAAAAAGTTAATGTTCGATGAAGGTTAGTGAGAAAAATCGAGAAATATGATTTTGAAAGAAGTTTATGTTCGATGAAAGTTAGAAAAATTGGAAAATAAAGATTCAAAAAAGTTTATGTTCGATGAAAGGGACTAAAATCGAAAGAATATCGTCGAGAAAAAGTTTATGTTCGATGAAAGCTACCATAGTCGACAAAATTCATCTGAGAAAAAGTTAATTTTCGATGAAGGTTAGTGAGCCAAGTCGAGAAATATTATTCTTGAAAATGTTTATGTTCGATGAAAGTTTGAAAAATTGAAAAAATTACGATTCGAAAAAGTTTATGTTCGGTGAAAGCTAGCCTGGTTGACGAATTTCCATCGAGAAAAAGTTAATGTTCGATGAAGGTTAGTAAGAAAAATCGAGAAATATGATTTTGAAAAAAGTGTATGTTCGATGAAAGTTAGAAAAATTGAAAAAATGAAGATTTAAAAAAGTTTATGTTCGATGAAAGGGAGTGAAATTAACAGAATATCGTCGAGAAAAAGTTAATGTTCGATGAAAGCTACCCCAGTCGACGAAATTTATCCGAGAAAAAGTTAATGTTCGATGAAGGTTAGTGAGCAAAGTCGAGAAATATTATTTTTGAAAAAGTTTATGTTCGATGAAATTTTGAAAAATTAAAAAAATTGCGATTCGAAAAAGTTTATGTTCGATGAAAGCTAGCCTGGTTGACGAATTTCCATCGAGAAAAGGTTAATGTTCGATGAAAGAGAGTGTACTCAACGAAATTCCTCCGAGAAAAAGTTAATGTTCGATGAAGGTGAGTGAGAAAAATCGAGAAATATGATTTTCAAAAAAGTTTATGTTCGATGAAAGCTAGCCTGGTTTACGAATTTCCATCGAGAAAAAGTTAATGTTCGATGAAGGTTGGTGAGCCAAGTCGAGAAACATTATTCTTGAAAATGTTTATGTTCAATGAAAGTTTGAAAAATTGAAAAAATTACGATCCGAAAAAGTTTATGTTCGATGAAAGCTAGCCTGGTTGACGAATTTTCATCGAGAAAAAGTTAATGTTCGATGAAGGTTAGTACGACAAATCGAGAAATATGATTTTGAAAAAAGTTTATGTTCGATGAAAGTTAGAAAAATTGAAAAAATGAAGATTTAAAAAAGTTTATGTTCGATGAAAGGGAGTGAAATTGGAAGAATATCGTCGAGAAAAAGTTAATGTTCGATAAAAGCTACCCTAGTCGACGAAATTTATCCGAGAAAAAGTTAATGTTCGATGAAGGTTAGTCAGCAAAGTCGAGAAATATTATTTTGAACAAAGTTTATGTTCGATGAAAATTAGAAAAATTGAAAAAATGAAGATTCAAAACTTTATGGTCGATGAAAGGGAGTGAAATTGACAGAATATCGTCGAGAAAAATTTAATGTTCGATGAAAGCTACCCTAGTCGACGAAATTTATCCGAGAAAAAGTTAATGTTCGATGAAGGAGAGTGAGCCAAGTCGAGAAATATTATTCTTGAAAATGTTTATGTTCGATGAAAGTTTTAAAAATTGAAAAAATTACGATTCGAAAAAGTTTATGTTCGATGAAAGCTAGCCTGGTTGACGAATTTCCATCGAGAAAAAGTTAATGTTCGATGAAGGTTAGTACGACAAATCGAGAAATATAATTTTGAAAAAAGTTTATGTTCGATGAAAGTTAGAAAAATTGAAAAAATGAAGATTTCAAAAAGTTTATGTTCGATGAAAGGGAGTGAAATTGACAGAATATCGTCGAGAAAAAGTTAATGTTCGATGAAAGCTACCCTAGTCGACGAAATTTATCCGAGAAAAAGTTAATGTTCGATGAAGGTTAGTGAGCAAAGTCGAGAAATATTATTTTCGAAAAAGTTTATGTCCGATGATATTTTGAAAAATAAAAAAAATTGCGATTCTAAAAAGTTCATGTTCGATGAAAGCTAGCCTGGTTGACGAATTTCCATCGAGAAAAGGTTAATGTTCGATGAAAGAGAGTGGAGTCAACGAAATTCCTCCGAGAAAAAGTTAATGTTCGATGAAGGTGAGTGAGAAAAATCGAGAAATATGATTTTCGAAAAAGTTAATGTTCGATGAAGGGGAGTGAGAAAAATCACGAAATATGATTTCCGAAAAAGTTTATGCTCGATGAAAGTTAGAAAAGCTGAAAAAATCACGATTTGAAAAAGTTTATGTTCGATGAAATAGAGTGAAGTCAACGAAATTCCTCCGAGAAAAAGTTAATGTTCGATGGAGGTGAGTGAGAAAAATCGAGAAATATGATTTTCGAGAAAGTTAATGTTCGATGAAGGTGAGTGAGAAAAATCGAGAAATATAATTTTCAAAAAAGTTTATGTTCGATGAAAGCTAGCCTGGTTTACGAATTTCCATCGAGAAAAAGTTAATGTTCGATGAAGGTTAGTGAGAAAAATCGAGAAATATGATTTTCGAGAAAGTTAATGTTCGCCGAAGGTGAGTGAGAAAAATCACGAAACATGATTTTTGAAAAAGTTTATTAACCGATTAAAGTTAAAAAATATGAAAAAATCACGATTTGAAAAAGTTTATGTTCGATGAAAGAGTGTGAAGTCAACGAAATTCGTCCGAGAAAAAGTTAATGTTCGATGAAGGTGAGTGAGAAAAATCGAGAAATATGATTTTCGGAAAAGTTAATCTTCGATGAAGGAGAGTCAGAAAAATCACGAAATATGATTCCCGAAAACGTTTATTATGTTAGTTAGTTAGTTAGAATTTATTAGCTTCTTCAGCTACAATTTATGCACTTTACGTGCTACAATTTTTTCTTACATTCTAACATATTATATTTAACTTATATCACTATGCCTATTCCTCTTCACGTGCGCTACAATCCTTCTCTTCACCTCCGCCTTACTATCTATATTTCTTATTTTATTCTGGATTTGGTTGTACATCTTAAACCCTTCGTACTTTACATCCCTCTGAGCTAACGACTTACTCACATAGTCTACTCTCACATTTCCGGCTTGTCGTGTCTTCATTCCCTCCCTATCACCGACTAGTCTTATAATTTGTTCATTTTCGCTTTTTTTCCTTTCATCGTTGAGCATCTTATGGACTAATAATATTACATGATATTCTATCCTTTCACGTACAGACAAGAAGCTTAACGCATTTAGCATGTCTAATATCTTAGTTCGATGGTTACAATGTAGAATAACGCGCATCCCCCTATTTTGCATTCGCTGTAAAACTTCTATATCTGTTTTCGACATGTTCAGCATTATCGTACTACAGTAATCCAGGTGAGGCGCTATTATGCTTTTGTAGATAGTACATCTTGTCAATGGCGATAAAAACTGGCCAATTCTACTTAGGAAGCTTATCTTTTTTCCGATTTTTTTCACAATGAATTCTCTGTATTCATGCAGTGTAAGTTTCGCATCTAACATTATCCCTAGATATTTTATCACCCATACACGCTCTATTTCAACTCCATCAGATGAAACTATTTTTACTGCCTCTCCTCGAGTTACTTGCGGTCCCTTGATTATCATAAATTTTGTCTTTTTTGAGTTCATTTTCAGCTTATTCTTACTTAGCCACGCTTCTGTTTTTTTCAGTTGTTTATTCATTGCTATGTTTAAATGCTCAGAGCTACTTCCTCTTACATACAGAATCATATCATCTGCGAATAGTACTATTTTAAAATTTTCAACTAGCTCACTAACGATGTCGTTTATATATATGATAAATAAGAGAGGTCCTAGAACAGACCCTTGCGGTACTCCGTATTTTGACTCTCTCTCTTCCGAGACTACGTTATTAATTATTACGACTTGTGTCCGGTTTTTCAGGTACGATTCGAACCATTTTACTACATTTCTTTTTAGACCGTATTTCATCAGTTTTTTTATTAATAGGTTTCTATCTATCGTTTCAAATGCACGTTTCAGGTCAATGAAAATAGCTCCCACAATATAACCTTCACTTATAATTTTTTTCCAGTCAGAAATTACGTTCTGCACTGCATCTTCGCACGATTTTCCATTCCTAAATCCATATTGACATCCAGTTAATAATTTGTTAGCCTCGAAATAGTTTGATATCTGCTCTTTTACTATCAATTCTAATACCTTTTCAAATTGTGGCAACTTGTTAATTGGACGGAATTCTTCTGCCCGTTTTGTTCTAATGATTTTCTCGATAGGAATTATTTCCGATTTCTTCCATTTCTCTGGGAAGCAACCTTGTCTTAGAGATAAGTTTAAAGCTGCGGTGAAGCGTTTTTTTATTACTGGATATACAGATTTTAAAATTTTTGTCGTTATTCCTTCTTCGGTACCTCCTTTATTCGGTAATTTCGACATTATATTATCCAATATTTCACTATCAACTTCCTCGAATCTATCCATGATTGAGTTCGTATAGACTCCTGTTGGTTCCTCAATCTCATCATTTTGTATGTTGCTTACTATTTCCTCTATGCTATCTATGTAGTAGTCGTTGAATTTATTCGATATTTCCTGTTTGCCCTGGGATAATTGGTTATTAAAATATATACCATCTTTGAAGTCTGTCTCTTGCACTTTGCCCTTTATTAATTGCTTCAATGTTTTCCACATCTTTGCGCAGTCGTTCTTATTCCCATCTATCTTTCTCTTATGTTCGATGAAAGTTAGAAAAATTGAAAAAATCACGATTTGAAAAAGTTTATGTTCGATGAAGGTGAGTGAGAAAAATCGAGAAATATGATTTTCACAAAAGTTTATGTTCGATGAAAGCTAGCCTGGTTTACGAATTTCCATCGAGAAAAAGTTAATGTTCGATGAAGGTTAGTGAGAAAAATCGAGAAATATGATTTTGAAAAAAGTTTATGTTCGATGAAAATTAGAAAAATTGAAACAATGAACATTCAAAACTTTATGTTCGATGAAAGGGAGTGAAATTGACAGAATATCGTCGAGAAAAATTTAATGTTCGATAAAAGCTACCCTAGTCGACGAAATTTATCCGAGAAAAAGTTAATGTTCGATGAAGGAGAGTGAGAAAAATCACGAAATATGATTTCCGAAAGAGTTTATGTTCGATGGAAGTTAGAAAAATTGAAAAAATCACGATTTGAAAAAGTTTATGTTCGATGAAAGAGAGTGAAGTCAATGAAATTCCTCCGAGAAAAAGTTAATGTTCGATGAACGTGAGTGAGAAAAATCGAGAAATATGATTTTCAAAAAAGTTTATGTTCGATGAAAGCTAGCCCGGCTTACGAATTTCCATCGAGAAAAAGTTAATGTTCGATAAAGGTTAGTGAGAAAAATCGAGAAATATGATTTTTAAAAAAGGTTTATGTTCGATGGAAGTTAGAAAAATTGAAAAAATGAAGATTAAAAAAAGTTTATTTTCGATGAAAGGCAGTGAAATCGACAGAATATCGTCGAGAAAAAGTTTATGTTCGATGAAAGCTACCCTGTCGACGAAATTTATCCGAGAAAAAGTTAATGTTCGATGAAGGTTAGTGAGCCAAGTCGAGAAATATTATTTTTGAAAAAGTTTATGTACAATGAAAGTTTGAAAAATTGAAAAAATTATGATTCGAAAAAGTTTTCGTTCGATGAAAGCTAGCCTAGACGACGAATTTTTATCGAGAAAAAGTTAATGTTCGATGAAGGTTAGTGAGAAAAATCGAGAAATATGATTTTGAAAAAAGTTTATGTTCGATGAAAGTTAGAAAAATTGGAAAATGAAGATTCAAAAAAGTTTATGTTCGATGAAAGGGACTAAAATCGAAAGAATATTGTCGAGAAAAAGTTTATGTTCGATGAAAGCTACCATAGTCGACGAATTTTATCCGAGAGAAAGTTAATTTTCGATGAAGGTTAGTGAGCCAAGTCGAGAAATATTATTCTTGAAAATGTTTATGTTCGATGAAAGTTTGAAAAATTGAAAAAAATTACGATTCGAAAAAGTTTATGTTCGGTGAAAGCTAGCCTGGTTGACGAATTTCCATCGAGAAAAAGTTAATGTTCGATGAAGGTTAGTAAGAAAAATCGAGAAATATGATTTTGAAAAAAGTTTATGTTCGATGAAAGTTAGAAAAATTGAAAAAATGAAGATTTAAAAAAGTTTATGTTCGATGAAAGGGAGTGAAATTAACAGAATATCGTCGAGAAAAAGTTAATGTTCGATGAAAGCTACCCCAGTCGACGGAATTTATCCGAGAAAAAGTTAATGTTCGATGAAGGTTAGTGAGCAAAGTCGAGAAATATTATTTTTGAAAAAGTTTATGTTCGATGAAATTTTGAAAAATTAAAAAAATTGCGATTCGAAAAAGTTTATGTTCGATGAAAGCTAGCCTGGTTGACGAATTTCCATCGAGAAAAAGTTAATGTTCGATGAAGGTTGGTGAGCCAAGTCGAGAAACATTATTCTTGAAAATGTTTATGTTCGATGAAAGTTTGAAAAATTGAAAAAATTACGATCCGAAAAAGTTTATGTTCGATGAAAGCTAGCCTGGTTGACGAATTTTCATCGAGAAAAAGTTAATGTTCGATGAAGGTAAGTGAGAAAAATCGAGAAATATGATTTTAAAAAAAGTTTATGTTCGGTGAAAGTTAGGAAAATTGAAAAAATTACGATTTGAAAAAGTTTATGTTCGATGAAAGAGAGTGAAGTCAACGAAATTCGTCCGAGAAAAATTTAATGTTCGATGAAGGTGAGTGAGAAAAATGGAGAAATATGATTTTCGAAAAAGTTAATGTTCGATGAAGGTGAGTGAGAAAAATCGAGAAATATAATTTTCAAAAAAGTTTATGTTCGATGAAAGCTAGCCTGGTTTACGAATTTCCATCGAGAAAAAATTAATGTTCGATGAAGGTTAGTGAGAAAAATCGAGAAATATAATTTTGAAAAAAGTTTATGTTCGATGAAAATTAGAAAAATTGAAAAAATGAAGATTCAAAACTTTATGGTCGATAAAAGGGAGTGAAATTGACAGAATATCGTCGAGAAAAATTTAATGTTCGATGAAAGCTACCCTAGTCGACGAAATTTATCCGAGAAAAAGTTAATGTTCGATGAAGGAGAGTGAGCCAAGTCGAGAAATATTATTCTTGAAAATGTTTATGTTCGATGAAAGTTTTGAAAATTGAAAAAATTACGATTCGAAAAAGTTTATGTTCGATGAAAGCTAGCCTGGTTGACGAATTTCCATCGAGAAAAAGTTAATGTTCGATGAAGGTTAGTACGACAAATCGAGAAATATGATTTTGAAGAAAGTTTATGTTCGATGAAAGTTAGAAAAATTGAAAAAATGAAGATTTCAAAAAGTTTATGTTCGATGGAAGGGAGTGAAATTAACAGAATATCGTCGAGAAAAAGTTAATGTTCGATGAAAGCTACCCCAGTCGACGGAATTTATCCGAGAAAAAGTTAATGTTCGATGAAGGTTAGTGAGAAAAATCGAGAAATATGATTTTCGAAAAAGTTTATGTCCGATGATATTTTGAAAAATTAAAAAAATTGCGATTCGAAAAAGTTTATGTTCGATGAAAGCTAGCCTGGTTGACGAATTTCCATCGAGATAAAGTTAATGTTCGATGAAGGTTGGTGAGCCAAGTCGAGAAACATTATTCTTGAAAATGTTTATGTTCGATGAAAGTTTGAAAAATTGAAAAAATTACGATCCGAAAAAGTTTATGTTCGATGAAAGCTAGCCGGGTTGACGAATTTTCATCGAGAAAAAGTTAATGTTCGATGAAGGTAAGTGAGAAAAATCGAGAAATATGATTTTAAAAAAAGTTTATGTTCGGTGAAAGTTAGGAAAATTGAAAAAATTACGATTTGAAAAAGTTTATGTTCGATGAAAGAGAGTGAAGTCAACGAAATTCGTCCGAGAAAAATTTAATGTTCGATGAAGGTGAGTGAGAAAAATGGAGAAATATGATTTTTGAAAAAGTTAATGTTCGATGAAGGTGAGTGAGAAAAATCGAGAAATATAATTTTCAAAAAAGTTTATGTTCGATGAAAGCTAGCCTGGTTTACGAATTTCCATCGAGAAAAAATTAATGTTCGATGAAGGTTAGTGAGAAAAATCGAGAAATATAATTTTGAAAAAAGTTTATGTTCGATGAAAATTAGAAAAATTGAAAAAATGAAGATTCAAAACTTTATGGTCGATAAAAGGGAGTGAAATTGACAGAATATCGTCGAGAAAAATTTAATGTTCGATGAAGGTTAGTGAGAAAAATCGAGAAATATGATTTTCGAAAAAGTTTATGTCCGATGATATTTTGAAAAATAAAAAAAATTGCGATTCTAAAAAGTTCATGTTCGATGAAAGCTAGCCTGGTTGACGAATATCCATCGAGAAAAGGTTAATGTTCGATGAAAGAAAGTGGACTCAACGAAATTCCTCCGAGAAAAAGTTAATGTTCGATGAAGGTGAGTGAGAAAAATCGAGAAATATGATTTTCGGAAAAGTTAATCTTCGATGAAGGAGAGTCAGAAAAATCACGAAATATGATTTCCGAAAAAGTTTATGTTCGATGAAAGTTAGAAAAATTGAAAAAATCACGATTTGAAAAAGTTTATGTTCGATGAAGGTGAGTGAGAAAAATCGAGAAATATGATTTTCAAAAAAGTTTATGTTCGATGAAGGTGAGTGAGAAAAATCGAGAAATATAATTTTCAAAAAAGTTTATGTTCGATGAAAGCTAGCCTGGCTTACGAATTTCCATCGAGAAAAAGTTAATCTTCGATGAAGGAGAGTCAGAAAAATCACGAAATATGATTTCCGAAAAAGTTTATGTTCGATGAAAGTTAGAAAAATTGAAAAAATCACGATTTGAAAAAGTTTATGTTCGATGAAGGTGAGTGAGAAAAATCGAGAATTATGATTTTGAAAAAAGTTTATGTTCGATGAAAATTAGAGAAATTGAAAAAATAAAGATTCAAAACTTTATGTTCGATGAAAGGGAGTGAAATTGACAGAATATCGTCGAGAAAAATTTAATGTTCGATGAAAGCTACCCTAGTCGACGAAATTTATCCAAGAAAAAGTTAATGTTCGATGAAGGAGAGTGAGAAAAATCACGAAATATGATTTCTGAAAGAGTTTATGTTCGATGAAAGTTAGAAAAATTGAAAAAATCACGATTTGAAAAAGTTTATGTTCGATGAAAGAGAGTGAAGTCAACGAAATTCCTCCGAGAAAAAGTTAATGTTCGATGAAGGTGAGTGAGAAAAATCAAGAAATATGATTTTCGAAAAAGTTAATGTTCGATGAAGGGAAGTGAGAAAAATCACGAAATATGATTTCCGAAAAAGTTTATGCTCGATGAAAGTTAGAAAAGCTGAAAAAATCACGATTTGAAAAAGTTTATGTTCGATGAAATAGAGTGAAGTCAACGAAATTCCTCCGAGAAAAAGTTAATGTTCGATGGAGGTGATTGAGAAAAATCGAGAAATATGATTTTCGAGAAAGTTAATGTTCGCCGAAGGTGAGTGAGAAAAATCACGAAATATGATTTCCGAAAAAGTTTATTAACCGATGAAAGTTAGAAAATATGAAAAAATCACGATTTGGAAAAGTTTATGTTTGATGAAAGAGTGTGAAGTCAACGAAATTCGTCCGAGAAAAAGTTAATGTTCGATGAAGGTGCGTGAGAAAAATAGAGAAATATGATTTTCGAAAAAGTTAATGTTCGATGAAGGATCTTCCCCTCGGACCTTGAAAATCCAGGACAGGGCCACGTGGAGACGTCGCGCCGGTTCGTACCCATATCCGCAGCAGGTCTTTAAGGTAAAGAGCCTCTAGTCGATAGACTAATGTAGGTAAGGGAAGTCGGCAAATTGGATCCGTACCTCCGGAATAAGGATTGGCTCTGAGGAGCGGGGCGCGTCATGCTTGTTAGGGAAGCGGGTTTGGCTAACGTGCCGGGCCTGGGCGAGGTGAACGATGGGAAATTCTTCGCGGATTTTTCTGTTGCAGATCCGAGCTCGGTCCCGTGCCTTGGCCTCCCGCGGATCTTCCTTGCTGCGAGGCTTCCTTGGCGGTTCGCGCCGTCTTGGTCGTCCTCTTCGGCCGCCATCCAACGCTCAGCTCAGAACTGGCACGGACTAGGGGAATCCGACTGTCCAATTAAAACAAAGCATTGCGATGGCCCTCGCGGGTGTTGACGCAATGTGATTCCTGCCCAGTGCTCTGAATGTCATCGTGAAGAAATTCAAGCAAGCGCGGGTAAACGGCGGGAGTAATTATGACTCTCTTAAGGCAGGGCTTCCGGTCGCTCCGGCGATTGGAAGACGGGCTTGACGAATCCGCCGCTTTCTAGTTGGCCACCGTGAGGTCCCTTCGGGGACCATGTGCCTGCCTCCCTGCCCTAGGTTGGCGGTGGCCTGGCGTTTTCGTCTGGGAGGAGGTTGGAGCCTAGCTCCTTAGGTGCGGGGGGTTGCCAGCCCTCCGCGCCGACACATCGTGGGCTCAAATAACATGAGAGAAAATACAGTTACGCGGCGTACTCGGAGCGCCGCACCCACGAGCGAGGCCGCTGCCCCCTCGACGTCCCGCGAACTTGCGCCCGCCCCTTAAAACCCCCGCCCCCGTGCTGCCCGCCCACGCTCCCGCCGTAATCCACTAAATCCACCGACCTCACCGCCCGCACCACAACCACCTGAGCGGGTGGAACCAGGGTTCATCTGCCCACAATGCGACCGTTCTTTCCCCACGAAATCTGGACTGGGCGTGCACCGATTTCGCCGTCACCGTGAGGGTGTCAATGCGGAGATACGTCTGCCGGAGTTGAAAGTGCGTTGGAACCAGGGGGAGCTCAGACTCCTCGCGAGAGAGGAGGCTTTGGCCGTGTCCCGTCATGTTCGCTTCATCAATAAACATCTAGTTGAAGTGTTCGGCGGGGCGCGGACTCTTCATTGAATCAAGGGTGTCCGGAGGGGCGCAAATTACAAGGCCTTGGTAGCCGCTGCGTCCCTCGATCTCATCGCCGTTCCGGAGAGGGTGCCTTTTGGGCTGCCTCCTCCATTGGACGGTGATGACAACGGATCCGAAGCCTTAGAGCCCGAGCAGCATTTGGCAGGGGAGCCTTCTTATTAGGGTACTCCCCAACACAGGCCAACCGTGGCGACAAATGACACACCATTGTCGCCAGCTCGGGCCTCTCCTCGTGCCAGGACATCTGGCCGCTAGAGTGCTGCGTTCGGTGAAATCGATGATGCGATACTCCGGCTAATACCGGTTGTTGAGCGGATTCGTGCCTTCGGGGCCCTCGATCTGGTTGAGGTGGCAATCAACTGCCTCGACCAGAGAGAGGTTTCCGCGGGTTGCCGAGCGTGGCTACAGCAAGTGTTCCCGCCACCTCCGGATAGGCGTCCGCGTCGACAAACTCAGGGTAATGTTCCGCAAAGGGTGCCAAGGAAACATCTCCGTCACCGGGAATATGCCCGCGTACAGCGGCGCTTTAAAACTTCCATGGGAAGAGCCGCCAAGGAAATCCTGGATGGGGCGGTTGAGGCACATACCCCCAATGTCAAAGCTATGGCTGAGCATTGGGGGCTCTATGTGTCTCAACCCTCGCTTGAAGCCCCCCAGGCAGATCGGGTCCGTCCTCGGCCCGACCTTGAGTTCGTGTGGCACCCGGTGACGTGTGAGGAGGTAGAAGGAGTTACCATTCCTACCTCCTCGGCGCCCGGAACTGACGGCATAACCGCGAGGCAATGGCGTGCCGTTCCATCGAGCATCAAAGCCCTCCTCTTCAACATCGTCCTATTCCGGGGAGCATTCCTTGAAGAACTGCTGGTAAGTAGAACCGTGTTCGTCCCTAAGAAAGTCGGGGCCTCGCTGCCGGCGGACTTTCAGCCGATCAGTATTGCATCGGTCGTGGTCCGTCATCTCCACAAGATACTCGCGCAACGTCTGCGCGAGGCTAATCTTGTGGATGAAAGGCAGCGTTGCTTCGACGACGGTTGCGCGGAAAACATCACCGCGTTGGCTGCGCTGTTGGAGGACTCTCGGTCCAACCTCCGGGAACTTCATGTAGTTTCCCTGGACGTTGCCAAAGCCTTTGACAGTGTCAGCCACCACGCAATCCGCGCAGTCTTGGGACGGGCACCTCTACCCCCGGGCATTATCACATACATGTCCCGGACATATGCCAGCGGTTTGACGGTGTTTGAGGTTGAGGGAGCTCGATCGGAACGTGTGCGTGTTAACAGAGGGGTACGGCAGGGTGACCCGCTGTCCTCAATGTTATTTTGCCTCGTGGTTAATAAGGTGTTACGTTCAGTACCAGATGACGTGGGATATGTGAAATGGGAGGGTGTCGGGTAAGCGCGCTTGCATATGCCGACGACATCCTCCTATTAACGGCTTCCAGAATCAGTATGCGGACCGCACTTCGAAGGTTCGAAGATGAGGCTAGGCTTCATGGGCTTTCGTCGAATGCCGCCAGATGCGCGGCACTTTCCATCGTACCCGCCGGTAAGCAGAAGAAATATAAGGTCCTGACCGATCCCCAATTCCATCTCGCCGACGGAACGCCTGTTCGGCAACTGTCGCCAACATAGAAATGGCGCTATCTGGAGGGCGATTTCAGGCCTATAGGACCGAAGCGAGCCGGTGGGATACTCTCCGCCGAGTTGGAAAGATTAACGAAAGCCCCTCTGAAACCGCAGCAGCGCGTCAAGATCTTGCGCTGCTTCCTCATCCCTCGATACTACCACTCACTTGTCTTGGCTAGGGCCACGCTCGGGAAACTGAGGGCCCTTGACAATCAAGTGCGCAGTAGCCTTCGAAGATGGCTCCGCTTCCCGCACGACACAGGGATTGGTTACTTTCACACTTCCGTCCGGGACGGGGGGCTTGGCATTCCATCCTTCGCCACGTCTATTCCAGGTCTCCTACGGCAACGCCTCAGGAACCTGGAAACCTCCTCCTCATCGTCCGTGAGAGCTGTGGCGATGTCCGACTGGGTCTTGAAAAGGCTCAGTAGGGCGGATCGTGCACTCTCTCGTGACGGGGTGCTATTGAGCACCCGAGAGAGGAGAGAGTCGTGGTGGGCCAAGTCCCTATATGCGTTCGTGGATGGCCGCGAAATGCGAGAGTGTGGAAGTACCAATTTTTCAACCTCCTGGGTCGATGCGGGAAGTTTCGGTGTGCCTGGGCGTGATTACATTCAATATAATCACGTCCAGGTGAACTGTCTTTCTTCGCGTGTCCGTACGACACGCGGCGTCCGTAGGCTAACGCAAAACGTGCAGTGCCGGGCCGGCTGTCGGGTTACCGAAACAGCGGCCCACATCATCCAAGCCTGCCACCGAACACACGGCGGCCGCATTGACCGGCATAACGCCGTTTGCAAGGTGTTAGCCTCTGGCCTACGTGACAAGGGGTGGACAGTAGCCGAGGAGCCACGGTACAGGACCACGGCGGGTCTCCGCAAGCCGGATTTGGTGGCCATTAGGAACGGTCGCGTTGCAGTGGTGGATGCCCAGGTAGTCAGCGGATCGACACCTTTGGACGACGCTCACAGGAGGAAGAGGGAATATTACGCCGGAAACGATGACTTGGTGGCATCTCTGGCAAGAGACCACCAGGTCGACGTTGAAGGCATTTCCTTCTCCTCCTGGACCATCTCCTGGAGAGGTGTGTGGTCGTCCAAATCCGCTGACTATCTACTGGGTCTTAGTCTCCCGAAGAGGATCTTGGCTGGGATCACCACCAGAGTCCTCCAAGGGAGCCATACGAATTGGGTGAGGTGGAACCGGATAGTGGGTGTAGGGGGGCAGTACGGGCGAGCGGGGGGCATTGAAAGGGCGGGTGTGGGATAGTGGAGCGTTCAGGCCTTGCACGGCCAGAGGCTGAGACCTCCATGGGGAACTCGCCCCCTTCCATCTCAAAACGGGAAATGTTTTGTGTCGTCAGTCTGACCCGGGTATTGGCTACCCGGACCCATGACTTCAAAAAAAAAAAAAAAAAAAAAAAAATAGCCAAATGCCTCGTCATCTAATTAGTGACGCGCATGAATGGATTAACGAGATTCCCCCTGTCCCTATCTACTATCTAGCGAAACCACTGCGAAGGGAACGGGCTTGGAAAAATTAGCGGGGAAAGAAAACCCTGTTGAGCTTGACTCTAATCTGGCACCGTAAGGAGACATGAGAGGTGTAGCATAAGTGGGAGATGGCAACATATTAAGAAAGTATAGAAAATATTGAGAAATTTTTTTTTCACGCTAAGTCAAGCGAAGCGCGTGGAAAATATTAAGAAATTTTTTTTTCACGCTGAGCTAAGCAATGCGCGTGGAAAATGTTAAGAAATTTTTTTTTCACGCTAAGTCAAGCAATGCGCGTGGAAAATATAAAGAAATTTTTTTTTCACGCTAAGTCAAGCAATGCGCGTGTAAAATATTAAGAAATTTTTTTTTCACGCTAAGTCAAGCAATGCGCGTAAAAAATATTGAGAAATTTTTTTTTCACGCTAAGTCAAGCAATGCGCGTGGAAAATATTAAGAAATTTTTTTTTTACGCAAAGTCAAGCAATGCGCGTGGAAAATATTGAGAAATTTTTTTTTCACGCTAAGTCAAGCAATGCACGTGGAAAATATTAAGAAATTTTTTTTTCACGCAAAGTCAAGCGATGCGCGTGGAAAATATTGAGAAATTTTTTTTTCACGCAAAGTCAAGCAATGCGCGTGAAAAATATTAAGAAATTTTTTTTTTTACGCTAAGTCAAGCAATGCGCGTAGAAAATATTCGATAGTCAATCTGTATTATTTAAGAAATCCATTTGCGATAAAAGTAAGCGGAGATAGAGTAATTGTTGTTTGGAAGACGTTCATTTTTTTTTCAAGTCTTTGGAGGAGTGAAAATAATGTTCGACCAGATTTTGTTGAGAAAAAGTTAAGTTTCGATAAAGGTGAGTGCGACAAATCGAAAAATATTATTCTCCAAAAAGTTTATGTTCGATCAAAGTTTAAAAAATTAAAAAAAATTACGATTTCAAAAAGTTTATGTTCGATAAAAGCCAGCCTAGTCAACGAAATTCGTCGGAGAAAAAGTTAATGTTCGATGAAGGTTGGTGAGAAAAATCGAGAAATATGATTTTCGAGAAAGTTTATGTCCGATGAAAGGGAGTGAATTCGACAGAATATCGTCGAGGAAAAGTTAATGTTCGATGGGAGCTAGCCTAGTCGACGAAATTGATCCGAGACAGAGTTAATGTTCGATGAAGTTTAGTGAGCCAAGTCGAGAAATATTATTTTTGAAAAAGTTCATGTTCGATGAAAGTTTGAAAAATTGAAAAAATTATGAAACGAAAAAGTGTATGTTCGACGGAAGCTAGCCTAGTCGACGAATTTCCATCGAGAAAAAGTTAATGTTCGATGGAGGTTAGTGAGAAAAATCGAGAAATATGATTTTGAAAAAAGTTTATGTTCGATAAAAGTTAGAAAAATTGGAAAATGAAGATTCAAAAAAGTTTATGTTTGATGAAAGGGAGTGAAATCGACAGAATATCGTCGAGAAAAAGTTTATGTTCGATGAAAGCTACCCTGGTCGACGAAATTTATCCGAGAAAAAGTTAATGTTCGATGAAGGTGAGTGAGAAAAATCGAGAAATATGATTTTCGAAAAAGTTAATGTTCGATGAAGGTGAGTGAGAAAAATCACGAAATATGATTTCCGAAAAAGTTTATGTTCGATGAAAGTTAGAAAAATTGAAAAAATCACGATTTAAAAAAGTTTATGTTCGATGAAAGAGAGTGAAGTCAACGAAATTCATCCGAGAAAGAGTTAATGTTCGATGAAGGTGAGTGAGAAAAATAGAGAAATATGATTTTCGAAAAAGTTAATGTTCGATGAAGGAGAAAGAGAAAAATCACAAAATACGATTTCCGAAATAGTTTATGTTCGATGAAAGTTAGGAAAATTGAAAAAATCACGATTTGAAAAAGTTTATGTTCGATGAAAGAGAGTGAAGTCAACGAAATTCCTTCGAGAAAAAGTTAATGTTCGATGAAGGTGAGTGAGGAAAATAGAGAAATATGATTTTCGAAAAAGTTAATGTTCGATGAAGGGGAGTGAAGTCAACGAAATTCCTCCGAGAAAAAGTTAATGTTCGATGAAGGTGAGTGAGAAAAATCGAGAAATATGATTTTCGAAAAAGTTAATGTTCGATGAAGGAGAGTGAAGTCAACGAAATTCCTCCGAGAAAAAGTTAATGTTCGATGATGGTGAGTGAGAAAAATAGAGAAATATGATTTTCGAAAAAGTTAATGTTCGATGAAGGTGAGTGAGAAAAATCACGAAATATGATTTCCGAAAAAGTTTATGTTCGATGAAAGTTAGAAAAGCTGAAAAAATCACGATTTGAAAAAGTTTATGTTCGATGAAAGAGAGTGAAGTCAACGAAATTCGTCCGAGAAAAAGTTAATGTTCGATGAAGGTGAGTGAGAAAAATAGAGAAATATGATTTTCGAAAAAGTTAATGTTCGATGAAGGAGAGTGAAGTCAACGAAATCTGCGAGAAAAAGTTAATGTTCGATGAAGGTGAGTGAGAAAAATAGAGAAATATGATTTTCGAAAAAGTTAATGTTCGATGAAGGAGAGTTAAATCAACGAAATTCCTCCGAGAAAAAGTTAATGTTCGATGAAGGTGAGTGAGAAAAATCGAGAAATATGATTTTCGAAAAAGTTAATGTTCGATGAAGGTGAGTGAGAAAAATCACGAAATATGATTTCCGAAAAAGTTTATGTTCGATGAAAGTTAGAAAAGCTGAAAAAATCACGATTTGAAAAAGTTTATGTTCGATGAAAGAGAGTGAAGTCAACGAAATTCGTCCGAGAAAAAGTTAATGTTCGATGAAGGTGATTGAGAAAAATCGAGAAATATGATTTTCGAGAAAGTTAATGTTCGCCGAAGGTGAGTAAGAAAAATCACGAAATATGATTTCCGAAAAAGTTTATTAACCGATGAAAGTTAGAAAATATGAAAAAATCACGATTTGAAAAAGTTTATGTTCGATGAAAGAGTGTGAAGTCAACGAAATTCGTCCGAGAAAAAGTTAATGTTCGATGAAGGTGCGTGAGAAAAATAGAGAAATATGATTTTCGAAAAAGTTAATGTTCGATGAAGGATCTTCCCCTCGGACCTTGAAAATCCAGGACAGGGCCACGTGGAGACGTCGCGCCGGTTCGTACCCATATCCGCAGCAGGTCTTTAAGGTAAAGAGCCTCTAGTCGATAGACTAATGTAGGTAAGGGAAGTCGGCAAATTGGATCCGTACCTCCGGAATAAGGATTGGCTCTGAGGAGCGGGGCGCGTCATGCTTGTTAGGGAAGCGGGTTTGGCTAACGTGCCGGGCCTGGGCGAGGTGAACGATGGGAAATTCTTCGCGGATTTTTCTGTTGCAGATCCGAGCTCGGTCCCGTGCCTTGGCCTCCCGCGGATCTTCCTTGCTGCGAGGCTTCCTTGGCGGTTCGCGCCGTCTTGGTCGTCCTCTTCGGCCGCCATTCAACGCTCAGCTCAGAACTGGCACGGACTAGGGGAATCCGACTGTCCAATTAAAACAAAGCATTGCGATGGCCCTCGCGGGTGTTGACGCAATGTGATTCCTGCCCAGTGCTCTGAATGTCATCGTGAAGAAATTCAAGCAAGCGCGGGTAAACGGCGGGAGTAATTATGACTCTCTTAAGGCAGGGCTTCCGGTCGCTCCGGCGATTGGAAGACGGGCTTGACGAATCCGCCGCTTTCTAGTTGGCCACCGTGAGGTCCCTTCGGGGACCATGTTCCTGCCTCCCTGCCCTAGGTTGGCGGTGGCCTGGCGTTTTCGTCTGGGAGGAGGTTGGAGCCTAGCTCCTTAGGTGCGGGGGGTTGCCAGCCCTCCGCGCCGACACATCGTGGGCTCAAATAACATGAGAGAAAATACAGTTACGCGGCGTACTCGGAGCGCCGCACCCACGAGCGAGGCCGCTGCCCCCTCGACGTCCCGCGAACTTGCGCCCGCCCCTTAAAACCCCCGCCCCCGTGCTGCCCGCCCACGCTCCCGCCGTAATCCACTAAATCCACCGACCTCACCGCCCGCACCACAACCACCTGAGCGGGTGGAACCAGGGTTCATCTGCCCACAATGCGACCGTTCTTTCCCCACGAAATCTGGACTGGGCGTGCACCGATTTTGCCGTCACCGTGAGGGTGTCAATGCGGAGATACGTCTGCCGGAGTTGAAAGTGCGTTGGAACCAGGGGGAGCTCAGACTCCTCGCGAGAGAGGAGGCTTTGGCCGTGTCCCGTCATGTTCGCTTCATCAATAAACATCTAGTTGGAGTGTTCGGCGGGGCGCGGACTCTTCATTGAATCAAGGGTGTCCGGAGGGGCGCAAATTACAAGGCCTTGGTAGCCGCTGCGTCCCTCGATCTCATCGCCGTTCCGGAGAGGGTGCCTTTTGGGCTGCCTCCTCCATTGGACGGTGATGACAACGGATCCGAAGCCTTAGAGCCCGAGCAGCATTTGGCAGGGGAGCCTTCTTATTAGGGTACTCCCCAACACAGGCCAACCGTGGCGACAAATGACACACCATTGTCGCCAGCTCGGGCCTCTCCTCGTGCCAGGACATCTGGCCGCTGGAGTGCTGCGTTCGGTGAAATCGATGATGCGATACTCCGGCTAATACCGGTTGTTGAGCGGATTCGTGCCTTCGGGGCCCTCGATCTGGTTGAGGTGGCAATCAACTGCCTCGACCAGAGAGAGGTTTCCGCGGGTTGCCGAGCGTGGCTACAGCAAGTGTTCCCGCCACCTCCGGATAGGCGTCCGCGTCGACAAACTCAGGGTAATGTTCCGCAAAGGGTGCCAAGGAAACATCTCCGTCACCGGGAATATGCCCGCGTACAGCGGCGCTTTAAAACTTCCATGGGAAGAGCCGCCAAGGAAATCCTGGATGGGGCGGTTGAGGCACATACCCCCAATGTCAAAGCTATGGCTGAGCATTGGGGGCTCTATGTGTCTCAACCCTCGCTTGAAGCCCCCCAGGCAGATCGGGTCCGTCCTCGGCCCGACCTTGAGTTCGTGTGGCACCCGGTGACGTGTGAGGAGGTAGAAGGAGTTACCATTCCTACCTCCTCGGCGCCCGGAACTGACGGCATAACCGCGAGGCAATGGCGTGCCGTTCCATCGAGCATCAAAGCCCTCCTCTTCAACATCGTCCTATTCCGGGGAGCATTCCTTGAAGAACTGCTGGTAAGTAGAACCGTGTTCGTCCCTAAGAAAGTCGGGGCCTCGCTGCCGGCGGACTTTCGGCCGATCAGTATTGCATCGGTCGTGGTCCGTCATCTCCACAAGATACTCGCGCAACGTCTGCGCGAGGCTAATCTTGTGGATGAAAGGCAGCGTTGCTTCGACGACGGTTGCGCGGAAAACATCACCGCGTTGGCTGCGCTGTTGGAGGACTCTCGGTCCAACCTCCGGGAACTTCATGTAGTTTCCCTGGACGTTGCCAAAGCCTTTGACAGTGTCAGCCACCACGCAATCCGCGCAGTCTTGGGACGGGCACCTCTACCCCCGGGCATTATCACATACATGTCCCGGACATATGCCAGCAGTTTGACGGTGTTTGAGGTTGAGGGAGCTCGATCGGAACGTGTGCGTGTTAACAGAGGGGTACGGCAGGGTGACCCGCTGTCCTCAATGTTATTTTGCCTCGTGGTTAATAAGGTGTTACGTTCAGTACCAGATGACGTGGGATATGTAAAATGGGAGGGTGTCGGGTAAGCGCGCTTGCATATGCCGACGACATCCTCCTATTAACGGCTTCCAGAATCAGTATGCGGACCGCACTTCGAAGGTTCGAAGATGAGGCTAGGCTTCATGGGCTTTCGTCGAATGCCGCCAGATGCGCGGCACTTTCCATCGTACCCGCCGGTAAGCAGAAGAAATATAAGGTCCTGACCGATCCCCAATTCCATCTCGCCGACGGAACGCCTGTTCGGCAACTGTCGCCAACATAGAAATGGCGCTATCTGGGGGGCGATTTCAGGCCTATAGGACCGAAGCGAGCCGGTGGGATACTCTCCGCCGAGTTGGAAAGATTAACGAAAGCCCCTCTGAAACCGCAGCAGCGCGTCAAGATCTTGCGCTGCTTCCTCATCCCTCGATACTACCACTCACTTGTCTTGGCTGGGGCCACGCTCGGGAAACTGAGGGCCCTTGACAATCAAGTGCGCAGTAGCCTTCGAAGATGGCTCCGCTTCCCGCACGACACAGCGATTGGTTACTTTCACACTTCCGTCCGGGACGGGGGGCTTGGCATTCCATCCTTCGCCACGTCTATTCCAGGTCTCCTACGGCAACGCCTCAGGAACCTGGAAACCTCCTCCTCATCGTCCGTGAGAGCTGTGGCGATGTCCGACTGGGTCTTGAAAAGGCTCAGTAGGGCGGATCGTGCACTCTCTCGTGACGGGGTGCTATTGAGCACCCGAGAGAGGAGAGAGTCGTGGTGGGCCAAGTCCCTATATGCGTTCGTGGATGGCCGCGAAATGCGAGAGTGTGGAAGTACCAATTTTTCAACCTCCTGGGTCGATGCGGGAAGTTTCGGTGTGCCTGGGCGTGATTACATTCAATATAATCACGTCCAGGTGAACTGTCTTTCTTCGCGTGTCCGTACGACACGCGGCGTCCGTAGGCTAACGCAAAACGTGCAGTGCCGGGCCGGCTGTCGGGTTACCGAAACAGCGGCCCACATCATCCAAGCCTGCCACCGAACACACGGCGGCCGCATTGACCGGCATAACGCCGTTTGCAAGGTGTTAGCCTCTGGCCTACGTGACAAGGGGTGGACAGTAGCCGAGGAGCCACGGTACAGGACCACGGCGGGTCTCCGCAAGCCGGATTTGGTGGCCATTAGGAACGGTCGCGTTGCAGTGGTGGATGCCCAGGTAGTCAGCGGATCGACACCTTTGGACGACGCTCACAGGAGGAAGAGGGAATATTACGCCGGAAACGATGACTTGGTGGCATCTCTGGCAAGAGACCACCAGGTCGACGTTGAAGGCATTTCCTTCTCCTCCTGGACCATCTCCTGGAGAGGTGTGTGGTCGTCCAAATCCGCTGACTATCTACTGGGTCTTAGTCTCCCGAAGAGGATCTTGGCTGGGATCACCACCAGAGTCCTCCAAGGGAGCCATACGAATTGGGTGAGGTGGAACCGGATAGTGGGTGTAGGGGGGCAGTACGGGCGAGCGGGGGGCATTGAAAGGGCGGGTGTGGGATAGTGGAGCGTTCAGGCCTTGCACGGCCAGAGGCTGAGACCTCCATGGGGAACTCGCCCCCTTCCATCTCAAAACGGGAAATGTTTTGTGTCGTCAGTCTGACCCGGGTATTGGCTACCCGGACCCATGACTTCAAAAAAAAAAAAAAAAAAAAAAAAATAGCCAAATGCCTCGTCATCTAATTAGTGACGCGCATGAATGGATTAACGAGATTCCCCCTGTCCCTATCTACTATCTAGCGAAACCACTGCGAAGGGAACGGGCTTGGAAAAATTAGCGGGGAAAGAAAACCCTGTTGAGCTTGACTCTAATCTGGCACCGTAAGGAGACATGAGAGGTGTAGCATAAGTGGGAGATGGCAACATATTAAGAAAGTATAGAAAATATTGAGAAATTTTTTTTTCACGCTAAGTCAAGCGAAGCGCGTGGAAAATATTAAGAAATTTTTTTTTCACGCTGAGCTAAGCAATGCGCGTGGAAAATGTTAAGAAATTTTTTTTTCACGCTAAGTCAAGCAATGCGCGTGGAAAATATAAAGAAATTTTTTTTTCACGCTAAGTCAAGCAATGCGCGTGTAAAATATTAAGAAATTTTTTTTTCACGCTAAGTCAAGCAATGCGCGTAAAAAATATTGAGAAATTTTTTTTTCACGCTAAGTCAAGCAATGCGCGTGGAAAATATTAAGAAATTTTTTTTTTACGCAAAGTCAAGCAATGCGCGTGGAAAATATTGAGAAATTTTTTTTTCACGCTAAGTCAAGCAATGCACGTGGAAAATATTAAGAAATTTTTTTTTCACGCAAAGTCAAGCGATGCGCGTGGAAAATATTGAGAAATTTTTTTTTCACGCAAAGTCAAGCAATGCGCGTGAAAAATATTAAGAAATTTTTTTTTTTACGCTAAGTCAAGCAATGCGCGTAGAAAATATTCGATAGTCAATCTGTATTATTTAAGAAATCCATTTGCGATAAAAGTAAGCGGAGATAGAGTAATTGTTGTTTGGAAGACGTTCATTTTTTTTTCAAGTCTTTGGAGGAGTGAAAATAATGTTCGACCAGATTTTGTTGAGAAAAAGTTAAGGTTCGATAAAGGTGAGTGCGACAAATCGAAAAATATTATTCTCGAAAAAGTTTATGTTCGATCAAAGTTTAAAAAATTAAAAAAAATTACGATTTCAAAAAGTTTATGTTCGATGAAAGCCAGCCTAGTCAACGAAATTCGTCGGAGAAAAAGTTAATGTTCGATGAAGGTTGGTGAGAAAAATCGAGAAATATGATTTTCGAGAAAGTTTATGTCCGATGAAAGGGAGTGAATTCGACAGAATATCGTCGAGGAAAAGTTAATGTTCGATGGGAGCTAGCCTAGTCGACGAAATTGATCCGAGACAGAGTTAATGTTCGATGAAGTTTAGTGAGCCAAGTCGAGAAATATTATTTTTGAAAAAGTTCATGTTCGATGAAAGTTTGAAAAATTGAAAAAATTATGAAACGAAAAAGTGTATGTTCGACGGAAGCTAGCCTAGTCGACGAATTTCCATCGAGAAAAAGTTAATGTTCGATGGAGGTTAGTGAGAAAAATCGAGAAATATGATTTTGAAAAAAGTTTATGTTCGATAAAAGTTAGAAAAATTGGAAAATGAAGATTCAAAAAAGTTTATGTTTGATGAAAGGGAGTGAAATCGACAGAATATCGTCGAGAAAAAGTTTATGTTCGATGAAAGCTACCCTGGTCGACGAAATTTATCCGAGAAAAAGTTAATGTTCGATGAAGGTGAGTGAGAAAAATCGAGAAATATGATTTTCGAAAAAGTTAATGTTCGATGAAGGTGAGTGAGAAAAATCACGAAATATGATTTCCGAAAAAGTTTATGTTCGATGAAAGTTAGAAAAATTGAAAAAATCACGATTTAAAAAAGTTTATGTTCGATGAAAGAGAGTGAAGTCAACGAAATTCATCCGAGAAAGAGTTAATGTTCGATGAAGGTGAGTGAGAAAAATAGAGAAATATGATTTTCGAAAAAGTTAATGTTCGATGAAGGAGAAAGAGAAAAATCACAAAATACGATTTCCGAAATAGTTTATGTTCGATGAAAGTTAGGAAAATTGAAAAAATCACGATTTGAAAAAGTTTATGTTCGATGAAAGAGAGTGAAGTCAACGAAATTCCTTCGAGAAAAAGTTAATGTTCGATGAAGGTGAGTGAGGAAAATAGAGAAATATGATTTTCGAAAAAGTTAATGTTCGATGAAGGGGAGTGAAGTCAACGAAATTCCTCCGAGAAAAAGTTAATGTTCGATGAAGGTGAGTGAGAAAAATCGAGAAATATGATTTTCGAAAAAGTTAATGTTCGATGAAGGAGAGTGAAGTCAACGAAATTCCTCCGAGAAAAAGTTAATGTTCGATGATGGTGAGTGAGAAAAATAGAGAAATATGATTTTCGAAAAAGTTAATGTTCGATGAAGGTGAGTGAGAAAAATCACGAAATATGATTTCCGAAAAAGTTTATGTTCGATGAAAGTTAGAAAAGCTGAAAAAATCACGATTTGAAAAAGTTTATGTTCGATGAAAGAGAGTGAAGTCAACGAAATTCGTCCGAGAAAAAGTTAATGTTCGATGAAGGTGAGTGAGAAAAATAGAGAAATATGATTTTCGAAAAAGTTAATGTTCGATGAAGGAGAGTGAAGTCAACGAAATCTGCGAGAAAAAGTTAATGTTCGATGAAGGTGAGTGAGAAAAATAGAGAAATATGATTTTCGAAAAAGTTAATGTTCGATGAAGGAGAGTTAAATCAACGAAATTCCTCCGAGAAAAAGTTAATGTTCGATGAAAGTGAGTGAGAAAAATCGAGAAATATGATTTTCGAAAAAGTTAATGTTCGATGAAGGTGAGTGAGAAAAATCACGAAATATGATTTCCGAAAAAGTTTATGTTCGATGAAAGTTAGAAAAGCTGAAAAAATCACGATTTGAAAAAGTTTATGTTCGATGAAAGAGAGTGAAGTCAACGAAATTCGTCCGAGAAAAAGTTAATGTTCGATGAAGGTGATTGAGAAAAATCGAGAAATATGATTTTCGAGAAAGTTAATGTTCGCCGAAGGTGAGTAAGAAAAATCACGAAATATGATTTCCGAAAAAGTTTATTAACCGATGAAAGTTAGAAAATATGAAAAAATCACGATTTGAAAAAGTTTATGTTCGATGAAAGAGTGTGAAGTCAACGAAATTCGTCCGAGAAAAAGTTAATGTTCGATGAAGGTGCGTGAGAAAAATAGAGAAATATGATTTTCGAAAAAGTTAATGTTCGATGAAGGATCTTCCCCTCGGACCTTGAAAATCCAGGACAGGGCCACGTGGAGACGTCGCGCCGGTTCGTACCCATATCCGCAGCAGGTCTTTAAGGTAAAGAGCCTCTAGTCGATAGACTAATGTAGGTAAGGGAAGTCGGCAAATTGGATCCGTACCTCCGGAATAAGGATTGGCTCTGAGGAGCGGGGCGCGTCATGCTTGTTAGGGAAGCGGGTTTGGCTAACGTGCCGGGCCTGGGCGAGGTGAACGATGGGAAATTCTTCGCGGATTTTTCTGTTGCAGATCCGAGCTCGGTCCCGTGCCTTGGCCTCCCGCGGATCTTCCTTGCTGCGAGGCTTCCTTGGCGGTTCGCGCCGTCTTGGTCGTCCTCTTCGGCCGCCATTCAACGCTCAGCTCAGAACTGGCACGGACTAGGGGAATCCGACTGTCCAATTAAAACAAAGCATTGCGATGGCCCTCGCGGGTGTTGACGCAATGTGATTCCTGCCCAGTGCTCTGAATGTCATCGTGAAGAAATTCAAGCAAGCGCGGGTAAACGGCGGGAGTAATTATGACTCTCTTAAGGCAGGGCTTCCGGTCGCTCCGGCGATTGGAAGACGGGCTTGACGAATCCGCCGCTTTCTAGTTGGCCACCGTGAGGTCCCTTCGGGGACCATGTTCCTGCCTCCCTGCCCTAGGTTGGCGGTGGCCTGGCGTTTTCGTCTGGGAGGAGGTTGGAGCCTAGCTCCTTAGGTGCGGGGGGTTGCCAGCCCTCCGCGCCGACACATCGTGGGCTCAAATAACATGAGAGAAAATACAGTTACGCGGCGTACTCGGAGCGCCGCACCCACGAGCGAGGCCGCTGCCCCCTCGACGTCCCGCGAACTTGCGCCCGCCCCTTAAAACCCCCGCCCCCGTGCTGCCCGCCCACGCTCCCGCCGTAATCCACTAAATCCACCGACCTCACCGCCCGCACCACAACCACCTGAGCGGGTGGAACCAGGGTTCATCTGCCCACAATGCGACCGTTCTTTCCCCACGAAATCTGGACTGGGCGTGCACCGATTTTGCCGTCACCGTGAGGGTGTCAATGCGGAGATACGTCTGCCGGAGTTGAAAGTGCGTTGGAACCAGGGGGAGCTCAGACTCCTCGCGAGAGAGGAGGCTTTGGCCGTGTCCCGTCATGTTCGCTTCATCAATAAACATCTAGTTGGAGTGTTCGGCGGGGCGCGGACTCTTCATTGAATCAAGGGTGTCCGGAGGGGCGCAAATTACAAGGCCTTGGTAGCCGCTGCGTCCCTCGATCTCATCGCCGTTCCGGAGAGGGTGCCTTTTGGGCTGCCTCCTCCATTGGACGGTGATGACAACGGATCCGAAGCCTTAGAGCCCGAGCAGCATTTGGCAGGGGAGCCTTCTTATTAGGGTACTCCCCAACACAGGCCAACCGTGGCGACAAATGACACACCATTGTCGCCAGCTCGGGCCTCTCCTCGTGCCAGGACATCTGGCCGCTGGAGTGCTGCGTTCGGTGAAATCGATGATGCGATACTCCGGCTAATACCGGTTGTTGAGCGGATTCGTGCCTTCGGGGCCCTCGATCTGGTTGAGGTGGCAATCAACTGCCTCGACCAGAGAGAGGTTTCCGCGGGTTGCCGAGCGTGGCTACAGCAAGTGTTCCCGCCACCTCCGGATAGGCGTCCGCGTCGACAAACTCAGGGTAATGTTCCGCAAAGGGTGCCAAGGAAACATCTCCGTCACCGGGAATATGCCCGCGTACAGCGGCGCTTTAAAACTTCCATGGGAAGAGCCGCCAAGGAAATCCTGGATGGGGCGGTTGAGGCACATACCCCCAATGTCAAAGCTATGGCTGAGCATTGGGGGCTCTATGTGTCTCAACCCTCGCTTGAAGCCCCCCAGGCAGATCGGGTCCGTCCTCGGCCCGACCTTGAGTTCGTGTGGCACCCGGTGACGTGTGAGGAGGTAGAAGGAGTTACCATTCCTACCTCCTCGGCGCCCGGAACTGACGGCATAACCGCGAGGCAATGGCGTGCCGTTCCATCGAGCATCAAAGCCCTCCTCTTCAACATCGTCCTATTCCGGGGAGCATTCCTTGAAGAACTGCTGGTAAGTAGAACCGTGTTCGTCCCTAAGAAAGTCGGGGCCTCGCTGCCGGCGGACTTTCGGCCGATCAGTATTGCATCGGTCGTGGTCCGTCATCTCCACAAGATACTCGCGCAACGTCTGCGCGAGGCTAATCTTGTGGATGAAAGGCAGCGTTGCTTCGACGACGGTTGCGCGGAAAACATCACCGCGTTGGCTGCGCTGTTGGAGGACTCTCGGTCCAACCTCCGGGAACTTCATGTAGTTTCCCTGGACGTTGCCAAAGCCTTTGACAGTGTCAGCCACCACGCAATCCGCGCAGTCTTGGGACGGGCACCTCTACCCCCGGGCATTATCACATACATGTCCCGGACATATGCCAGCAGTTTGACGGTGTTTGAGGTTGAGGGAGCTCGATCGGAACGTGTGCGTGTTAACAGAGGGGTACGGCAGGGTGACCCGCTGTCCTCAATGTTATTTTGCCTCGTGGTTAATAAGGTGTTACGTTCAGTACCAGATGACGTGGGATATGTAAAATGGGAGGGTGTCGGGTAAGCGCGCTTGCATATGCCGACGACATCCTCCTATTAACGGCTTCCAGAATCAGTATGCGGACCGCACTTCGAAGGTTCGAAGATGAGGCTAGGCTTCATGGGCTTTCGTCGAATGCCGCCAGATGCGCGGCACTTTCCATCGTACCCGCCGGTAAGCAGAAGAAATATAAGGTCCTGACCGATCCCCAATTCCATCTCGCCGACGGAACGCCTGTTCGGCAACTGTCGCCAACATAGAAATGGCGCTATCTGGGGGGCGATTTCAGGCCTATAGGACCGAAGCGAGCCGGTGGGATACTCTCCGCCGAGTTGGAAAGATTAACGAAAGCCCCTCTGAAACCGCAGCAGCGCGTCAAGATCTTGCGCTGCTTCCTCATCCCTCGATACTACCACTCACTTGTCTTGGCTGGGGCCACGCTCGGGAAACTGAGGGCCCTTGACAATCAAGTGCGCAGTAGCCTTCGAAGATGGCTCCGCTTCCCGCACGACACAGCGATTGGTTACTTTCACACTTCCGTCCGGGACGGGGGGCTTGGCATTCCATCCTTCGCCACGTCTATTCCAGGTCTCCTACGGCAACGCCTCAGGAACCTGGAAACCTCCTCCTCATCGTCCGTGAGAGCTGTGGCGATGTCCGACTGGGTCTTGAAAAGGCTCAGTAGGGCGGATCGTGCACTCTCTCGTGACGGGGTGCTATTGAGCACCCGAGAGAGGAGAGAGTCGTGGTGGGCCAAGTCCCTATATGCGTTCGTGGATGGCCGCGAAATGCGAGAGTGTGGAAGTACCAATTTTTCAACCTCCTGGGTCGATGCGGGAAGTTTCGGTGTGCCTGGGCGTGATTACATTCAATATAATCACGTCCAGGTGAACTGTCTTTCTTCGCGTGTCCGTACGACACGCGGCGTCCGTAGGCTAACGCAAAACGTGCAGTGCCGGGCCGGCTGTCGGGTTACCGAAACAGCGGCCCACATCATCCAAGCCTGCCACCGAACACACGGCGGCCGCATTAACCGGCATAACGCCGTTTGCAAGGTGTTAGCCTCTGGCCTACGTGACAAGGGGTGGACAGTAGCCGAGGAGCCACGGTACAGGACCACGGCGGGTCTCCGCAAGCCGGATTTGGTGGCCGTTAGGAACGGTCGCGTTGCAGTGGTGGATGCCCAGGTAGTCAGCGGATCGACGACTTTGGACGACGCTCACAGGAGGAAGAGGGAATATTACGCCGGAAACGATGACTTGGTGGCATCTCTGGCAAGAGACCACCAGGTCGACGTTGAAGGCATTTCCTTCTCCTCCTGGACCATCTCCTGGAGAGGTGTGTGGTCGTCCAAATCCGCTGACTATCTACTGGGTCTTAGTCTCCCGAAGAGGATCTTGGCTGGGATCACCACCAGAGTCCTCCAAGGGAGCCATACGAATTGGGTGAGGTGGAACCGGATAGTGGGTGTAGGGGGGCAGTACGGGCGAGCGGGGGGCATTGAAAGGGCGGGTGTGGGATAGTGGAGCGTTCAGGCCTTGCACGGCCAGAGGCTGAGACCTCCATGGGGAACTCGCCCCCTTCCATCTCAAAACGGGAAATGTTTTGTGTCGTCAGTCTGACCCGGGTATTGGCTACCCGGACCCATGACTTCAAAAAAAAAAAAAAAAAAAAAAAAAATAGCCAAATGCCTCGTCATCTAATTAGTGACGCGCATGAATGGATTAACAAGATTCCCCCTGTCCCTATCTACTATCTAGCGAAACCACTGCGAAGGGAACGGGCTTGGAAAAATTAGCGGGGAAAGAAAACCCTGTTGAGCTTGACTCTAATCTGGCACCGTAAGGAGACATGAGAGGTGTAGCATAAGTGGGAGACGGCAACATATTAAGAAAGTATAGAAAATATTGAGAAATTTTTTTTTCACGCTAAGTCAAGCGAAGCGCGTGGAAAATATTAAGAAATTTTTTTTTCACGCTGAGCCAAGCAATGCGCGTGGAAAATATTAAGAAATTTTTTTTTCACGCTAAGTCAAGCAATGCGCGTGGAAAATATAAAGAAATTTTTTTTTCACGCTAAGTCAAGCAATGCGCGTGTAAAATATTAAGAAATTTTTTTTTCACGCTAAGTCAAGCAATGCGCGTAAAAAATATTGAGAAATTTTTTTTTCACGCTAAGTCAAGCAATGCGCGTGGAAAATATTAAGAAATTTTTTTTTTACGCAAAGTCAAGCAATGCGCGTGGAAAATATTGAGAAAATTTTTTTTCACGCTAAGTCAAGCAATGCACGTGGAAAATATTAAGAAATTTTTTTTTCACGCAAAGTCAAGCGATGCGCGTGGAAAATATTGAGAAATTTTTTTTTCACGCAAAGTCAAGCAATGCGCGTGAAAAATATTAAGAAATTTTTTTTTTACGCTAAGTCAAGCAATGCGCGTAGAAAATATTCGATAGTCAATCTGTATTATTTAAGAAATCCATTTGCGATAAAAGTAAGCGGAGATAGAGTAATTGTTGTTTGGAAGACGTTCATTTTTTTTCAAGTCTTTGGAGGAGTGAAAATAATGTTCGACCAGATTTTGTTGAGAAAAAGTTAAGGTTCGATAAAGGTGAGTGCGACAAATCGAAAAATATTATTCTCGAAAAAGTTTATGTTCGATCAAAGTTTAAAAAATTAAAAAAAATTACGATTCCAAAAAGTTTATGTTCGATAAAAGCCAGCCTAGTCAACGAAATTCGTCGGAGAAAAAGTTAATGTTCGATGAAGGTTGGTGAGAAAAATCGAGAAATATGATTTTCGAGAAAGTTTACGTCCGATGAAAGGGAGTGAATTCGACAGAATATCGTCGAGGAAAAGTTAATGTTCGATGGGAGCTAGCCTAGTCGACGAAATTGATCCGAGACAGAGTTAATGTTCGATGAAGTTTAGTGAGCCAAGTCGAGAAATATTATTTTTGAAAAAGTTCATGTTCGATGAAAGTTTGAAAAATTGAAAAAATTATGATTCGAAAAAGTGTATGTTCGACGGAAGCTAGCCTAGTCGACGAATTTCCATCGAGAAAAAGTTAATGTTCGATGGAGGTTAGTGAGAAAAATCGAGAAATATGATTTTGAAAAAAGTTTATGTTCGATAAAAGTTAGAAAAATTGGAAAATGAAGATTCAAAAAAGTTTATGTTTGATGAAAGGGAGTGAAATCGACAGAATATCGTCGAGAAAAAGTTTATGTTCGATGAAAGCTACCCTAGTCGACGAAATTTATCCGAGAAAAAGTTAATGTTCGATGAAGGTGAGTGAGAAAAATCGAGAAATATGATTTTCGAAAAAGTTAATGTTCGATGAAGGTGAGTGAGAAAAATCACGAAATATGATTTCCGAAAAAGTTTATGTTCGATGAAAGTTAGAAAAATTGAAAAAATCACGATTTAAAAAAGTTTATGTTCGATGAAAGAGAGTGAAGTCAACGAAATTCATCCGAGAAAAAGTTAATGTTCGATGAAGGTGAGTGAGAAAAATAGAGAAATATGATTTTCGAAAAAGTTAATGTTCGATGAAGGAGAAAGAGAAAAATCACAAAATACGATTTCCGAAATAGTTTATGTTCGATGAAAGTTAGGAAAATTGAAAAAATCACGATTTGAAAAAGTTTATGTTCGATGAAAGAGAGTGAAGTCAACGAAATTCCTTCAAGAAAAAGTTAATGTTCGATGAAGGTGAGTGAGGAAAATAGAGAAATATGATTTTCGAAAAAGTTAATGTTCGATGAAGGGGAGTGAAGTCAACGAAATTCCTCCGAGAAAAAGTTAATGTTCGATGAAGGTGAGTGAGAAAAATCGAGAAATATGATTTTCGAAAAAGTTAATGTTCGATGAAGGAGAGTTAAGTCAACGAAATTCCTCCGAGAATAAGTTAATGTTCGATAAAGGTGAGTGAGAAAAATCACGAAATATGATTTCCGAAATAGTTTATGTTCGATGAAAGTTAGAAAAGCTGAAAAAATCACGATTTGAAAAAGTTTATGTTCGATGAAAGAGAGTGAAGTCAACGAAATTCCTCCGAGAAAAAGTTAATGTTCGATGAAGGTGAGTGAGAAAAATCGAGAAATATGATTTTCGAAAAAGTTAATGTACGATGAAGGTGAGTGAGAAAAATCACGAAATATGATTTCCGAAAAAGTTTATGTTCGATGAAAGTTAGAAAAGCTGGAAAAATCACGATTTGAAAAAGTTTATGTTCGATGAAAGAGAGTGAAGTCAACGAAATTCGTCCGAGAAAAAGTTAATGTTCGATGAAGGTGAGTGAGAAAAATCGAGAAATATGATTTTCGAAAAAGTTAATCGATGAAGGTGAGTGAGAAAAATCACGAAATATGATTTCCGAAGAAGTTTATGTTCGATGAAAGAGAGTGAAGTCAACGAAATTTGCGAGAGAAAGTTAATGTTCGATGAAGGTGAGTGAGAAAAATAGAGAAATATGATTTTCGAAAAAGTTAATGTTCGATGAAGGAGAGTGAGAAAAATCACAAAATATGATTTCCGAAATAGTTTATGTTCGATGAAAGTTAGAAAAATTGAAAAAATCACGATTTGAAAAAGTTTATGTTCGATGAAAGAGAGTGACGTCAACGAAATTCGTCCGAGAAAGAGTTAATGTTCGATGAAGGTTAGTGAGAAAAATATAGAAATATGATTTTCGAAAAAGTTAATGTTCGATGAAGGAGAGTTAAGTCAACGAAATTCCTCCGAGAAAAAGTTAATGTTCGATGAAGGTGAGTGAGAAAAATCACGAAATATGATTTCCGAAAAAGTTTATGTTCGATGAAAGTTAGAAAAGCTGAAAAAATCACGATTTGAAAAAGTTTATGTTCGATGAAAGAGAGTGAAGTCAACGAAATTCGTCCGAGAAAAAGTTAATGTTCGATGAAGGTGAGTGAGAAAAATCGAGAAATATGATTTTCGAAAAAGTTAATGTCCGATGAAGGAGAGTGAAGTCAACGAAATTCCTCCGAGAAAAAGTTAATGTTCGATGAAGGTGAGTGAGGGAAATAGAGAAATATGATTTTCGAAAAAGTTAATGTTCGATGAAGGAGAGTGAAGTCAACGAAATTCCTCCGAGAAAAAGTTAATGTTCGATGAAGGTGAGTGAGAAAAATCGAGAAATATGATTTTCGAAAAAGTTAATGTTCGATGAAGGAGAGTGAGAAAAATCACAAAATATGATTTCCGAAATAGTTTATGTTCGATGAAAGTTGGAAAAATTGAAAAAATCACGATTTGAAAAAGTTTATGTTCGATGAAGGAGAGTGAAGTCAACGAAACCCCTCCGAGACACAGTTAATGTTCGATGAAGGTGAGTGAGAAAAATTGAGAAATATGATTTTCGAAAAAGTTTATGTTCGATGAAATTTTAGAAAAATTGAAAAAATTACGATTCGAAAAAGTTTATGTTCGATGAAAGCTAGCCTAATCGACGAATTTCCATCGAGAAAAAGTTAATGTTCGATGAAAGAGAGTGAAGTCAACGAAATTCCTCCGAGAAAAAGTTAATGTTCGATGAAGGTGAGTAAGGAAAATAGAGAAATATGACTTTCGAAAAAGTTAATGTTCGATGAAGGAGAGTGAAGTCAACGAAATTCCTCCGAGAAAAAGTTAATGTTCGATGAAGGTGAGTGAGAAAAATAGAGAAATATGATTTTCGAAAAAGTTAATGTTCGATGAAGGAGAGTGAAGTCAACGAAATTCCTCCGAGAAAAAGTTAATGTTCGATGAAGGAGAGTGAAGTCAACGAAATTCCTCCGAGAAAAAGTTAATGTTCGATGAAGGTGAGTGAGAAAAATCACGAAATATGATTTCCGAAAAAGTTTATGTTCGATGAAAGTTAGAAAAATTGAAAAAATCACGATTTGAAAAAGTTTATGTTCGATGAAAGAGAGTGAAGTCAACGAAATTCATCCGGGAAAAAGTTAATGTTCGATGAAGGTGAGTGAGAAAAATAGAGAAATATGATTTTCGAAAAAGTTAATGTTCGATGAAGGAGAGTGAGAAAAATCACAAAATACGATTTCCGAAATAGTTTATGTTCGATGAAAGTTAGGAAAATTGAAAAAATCACGATTTGAAAAAGTTTATGTTCGATGGAAGAGAGTGAAGTCAACGAAATTCGTCCGAGAAAAAGTTAATGTTCGATGAAGGTGAGTGAGAAAAATAGAGAAATATGATTTTCGAAAAAGTTAATGTTCGATGAAGGTGAGTGAGTAAAATCACGAAATATGATTTCCGAAAAAGTTTATGTTCGATGAAAGTTAGAAAAGCTGAAAAAATCACGATTTGAAAAAGTTTATGTTCGATGAAAGAGAGTGAAGTCAACGAAATTCGTCCGAGAAAAAGTTAATGTTCGATGAAGTTGAATGAGAAAAATCGAGAAATATGATTTTCGAAAAAGTTAATGATCGATGAAAGAGAGTGAAGTCAACGAAATTTCTCCGAGAAAAAGTTAATGTTCGATGAAGGTGAGTGAGGAAAATAGAGAAATATGATTTTCGAAAGAGTTAATGTTCGATGAAGGAGAGTGAAGTCAACGAAATCCCTCCGAGAAAAAGTTAATGTTCGATAAAGGTGAGTGAGAAAAATCGAGAAATATGATTTTCGAAAAAGTTAATGTTCGATGAAGGAGAGTTAAGTCAACGAAATTCCTCCGAGAAAAAGTTAATGTTCGATGAAGGTGAGTGAGAAAAATCGAGAAAAATGATTTTCGAAAAAGTTAATGTTCGATAAAGGTGAGTGAGAAAAATCACGGAATATGATTTCCGAAATAGTTTATGTTCGATGAAAGTTAGAAAAATTGAAAAAATCACGATTTGAAAAAGTTTATGTTCGATGAAAGAGAGTGAAGTCAATGAAATTCGTCCGAGAAAAAGTTAATGTTCGATGAAGGTGAGTGAGAAAAATAGAGAAATATGATTTTTGAAAAAGTTAATGTTCGATGAAGGAGAGTGAGAAAAATCACAAAATATGATTTCCGAAAAAGTTTATGTTCGATGAATGTTAGAAAAATTGAAAAAATCACGATTTGAAAAAGTTTATGTTCGATGAAAGAGAGTGAAGTCAACGAAATTCCTCCGAGAAAAAGTTAATGTTCGATGAAGGTGAGTGAGAAAAATAGAGAAATATGATTTTCGAAAAAGTTAATGTTCGATGAAGGAGAGTTAAGTCAACGAAATTCCTTCGAAAAAAAGATAATGTTCGATGAAGGTGAGTGAGAAAAATCACGAAATATGATTTCCGAAATAGTTTATGTTCGATGAAAGTTAGAAAAGCTGAAAAAATCACGATTTGAAAAAGTTTATGTTCGAGGAAAGAGAGTGAAGTCAACGAAATTCCTCCGAGAAAAAGTTAATGTTCGATGAAGGTGAGTGAGAAAAATAGAGAAATATGATTTTCGAAAAAGTTAATGTTCGATGAAGGAGAGTGAAGTCAACGAAATTCCTCCGAGAAAAAGTTAATGTTCGATGAAGGTGAGTGAGAAAAATCGAGAAATATGATTTCCGAAAAAGTTAATGTACGATGAAGGTGAGTGAGAAAAATCACGAAATATGATTTCCGAAAAAGTTTATGTTCGATGAAAGTTAGAAAAGCTGAAAAAATCACGATTTGAAAAAGTTTATGTTCGATGAAAGAGAGTGAAGTCAACGAAATTCGTCCGAGAAAAAGTTAATGTTCGATGAAGGTGAGTGAGAAAAATCGAGAAATATGATTTTCGAAAAAGTTAATCGATGAAGGTGAGTGAGAAAAATCACGAAATATGATTTCCGAAGAAGTTTATGTTCGATGAAGGAGAGTGAAGTCAACGAAATCTGCGAGAGAAAGTTAATGTTCGATGAAGGTGAGTGAGAAAAATAGAGAAATATGATTTTCAAAAAAGTTAATGTTCGATGAAGGAGAGTGAGAAAAATCACAAAATATGATTTCCGAAATAGTTTATGTTCGATGAAAGTTAGAAAAATTGAAAAAATCACGATTTGAAAAAGTTTATGTTCGATGAAAGAGAGTGAAGTCAACGAAATTCGTCCGAGAAAAAGTTAATGTTCGATGAAGGTTAGTGAGAAAAATAGAGAAATATGATTTTCGAAAAAGTTAATGTTCGATGAAGGAGAGTGAAGTCAACGAAATTCCTCCGAGAAAAAGTTAATGTTCGATGATGGTGAGTGAGAAAAATAGAGAAATATGATTTTCGAAAAAGTTAATGTTCGATGAAGGTGAGTGAGAAAAATCACGAAATATGATTTCCGAAAAAGTTTATGTTCGATGAAAGTTAGAAAAGCTGAAAAAATCACGATTTGAAAAAGTTTATGTTCGATGAAAGAGAGTGAAGTCAACGAAATTCGTCCGAGAAAAAGTTAATGTTCGATGAAGGTGAGTGAGAAAAATAGAGAAATATGATTTTCGAAAAAGTTAATGTTCGATGAAGGAGAGTGAAGTCAACGAAATCTGCGAGAAAAAGTTAATGTTCGATGAAGGTGAGTGAGAAAAATAGAGAAATATGATTTTCGAAAAAGTTAATGTTCGATGAAGGAGAGTTAAATCAACGAAATTCCTCCGAGAAAAAGTTAATGTTCGATGAAGGTGAGTGAGAAAAATCGAGAAATATGATTTTCGAAAAAGTTAATGTTCGATGAAGGTGAGTGAGAAAAATCACGAAATATGATTTCCGAAAAAGTTTATGTTCGATGAAAGTTAGAAAAGCTGAAAAAATCACGATTTGAAAAAGTTTATGTTCGATGAAAGAGAGTGAAGTCAACGAAATTCGTCCGAGAAAAAGTTAATGTTCGATGAAGGTGAGTGAGAAAAATCGAGAAATATGATTTCCGAAAAAGTTCGATGAAAGTTCGATGAAAGTTAGAAAAGCTGAAAAAATCACGATTTGAAAAAGTTTATGTTCGATGAAAGGTAGTGAAGACAACGAAATTCGTCCGAGAAAAAGTTAATGTTCGATGAAGGTGAGTGAGAAAAATCGAGAAATATGATTTTCGAAAAAGTTTATGTTCGATGAAGGTGAGTGAGAGAAATTGAGAAATATGATTTTCGAAAAAGTTTATGTCCGATGAAAGTAAGTCACTAGTTTTAGATTGCGTTGATGAAAAGTTTATGTTTAATAAAGGTGCGAATAATATAAAAAATTGTGTTTCGTAAAAGTTAATGTTCGTTGTAAGCGATTTACATAATATATTATTAATCATTGTTTAAATGTTGTCAAGGCCTTATTTTTATTCATTGCCGACGTTTTATAACATTTTGTTATGTGTCTCGGAAATTTTTCTAAGTCCAAAATGACGAAATTTTTTTGGACCCCGAACCGCACGTTATTCCCCTCTAAGCCCCATGTATAAGCCGTCGGGCGCCGAACCGCATGCCGATGCTTTTGTTACTGTATGAGGAGTCGTTGCTACGACGCGACCTAGTTTCGCTACACGACAATTCATTGTCGACGATGTTGGCTGCGTATATACGCACTTTAGTTGTATTTTCTACAAATATCACACAGCATTACCACGAGTCGGTGTCTATGACCGAATGGCTCTTATGTGGTGAACGCCTCTGGCGATATAAACGAAATACACTAAATGTATACCGAGCATCAACTCTCCCAATTCCGGGCGAAAATACATGTACGAAAATATATAATTATATTTCGTTACAGAAACGAAACACGTGAATAAATGTGTAAAAAAAATTACACATCATGTCGCTCAGAACAAAAATATTTCTAGCGTCAAGAGAAATCTCAATATGAGGAAAAAAAAAAAAAAAAAAAACCCGAAAGATCGGGAAAACACGGATTCGCACACATATAATGAATAATAAACACAAGAGAAGTAAGAAAGAGGAATAAGAGAAGGTGCGATCCGTAGCCGAGCTTTGATGTCTATCTTGGTGGAGATATTCTTAGCTGAGCAATTTAATAATAAGGCACAAGAAATAAACGAACGTGTGTCATTCACTATCTCTGTAGCTCTGTGTGCTCGCACGTCGGAGTCTAATAGAGGTTTTGATGAACACTTCGAGAAACAAAGGTTGAGTCTAATCTCTTCCCGAGCTCCCTCGTTGAAAAAAAAACAACGAAGCTCCCTGGTTGATCCTGCCAGTAGTCATATGCTTGTCTCAAAGATTAAGCCATGCATGTCTCAGTACATGCCGTATTAAGGTGAAACCGCGAATGGCTCATTAAATCAGTTATGGTTCCTTAGATCGTACCCACATTTACTTGGATAACTGTGGTAATTCTAGAGCTAATACATGCAAACCAGAGTTCCGACCAGAGATGGGAGGAACGCTTTTATTAGATCAAAACCAATCGGTGGCGGGTTCGCTCGTCCACCGTCGTACTTGGTGACTCTGTATAACTTTGTGCTGATCGCACGGTCTCGTACCGGCGACGCATCTTTTAAATGTCTGCCTTATCAACTGTCGATGGTAGGTTCTGCGCCTACCATGGTTGTAACGGGTAACGGGGAATCAGGGTTCGATTCCGGAGAGGGAGCCTGAGAAACGGCTACCACATCCAAGGAAGGCAGCAGGCGCGCAAATTACCCACTCCCGGCACGGGGAGGTAGTGACGAAAAATAACGATACGGGACTCATCCGAGGCCCCGTAATCGGAATGAGTACACTTTAAATCCTTTAACGAGGATCCATTGTAGGGCAAGTCTGGTGCCAGCAGCCGCGGTAATTCCAGCTCCAATAGCGTATATTGAAGTTGTTGCGGTTAAAAAGCTCGTAGTTGAATCTGTGTGTCACGATGTTGGTTCACCGCTCGCGGTGTTTAACTAGCATGCCGTGAGACGTCCTACCGGTGGGCTTAGCTCTTCACGGGGCGGTCCAACTAATAGCCCATCGAGGTGCTCTTCACTGAGTGTCGAGGTGGGCCGGTACGTTTACTTTGAACAAATTAGAGTGCTTAAAGCAGGCTATCTTCGCCTGAATACTGTGTGCATGGAATAATGGAATAGGACCTCGGTTCTATTTTGTTGGTTTTCGGAACCCTGAGGTAATGATTAATAGGGACAGATGGGGGCATTCGTATTGCGACGTTAGAGGTGAAATTCTTGGATCGTCGCAAGACGGACAGAAGCGAAAGCATTTGCCAAAAATGTTTTCATTAATCAAGAACGAAAGTTAGAGGTTCGAAGGCGATCAGATACCGCCCTAGTTCTAACCATAAACGATGCCAGCTAGCGATCCGCCGAAGTTCCTCCGATGACTCGGCGGGCAGCTTCCGGGAAACCAAAGCTTTTGGGTTCCGGGGGAAGTATGGTTGCAAAGCTGAAACTTAAAGGAATTGACGGAAGGGCACCACCAGGAGTGGAGCCTGCGGCTTAATTTGACTCAACACGGGAAACCTCACCAGGCCCGGACACCGGAAGGATTGACAGATTGATAGCTCTTTCTTGATTCGGTGGGTGGTGGTGCATGGCCGTTCTTAGTTGGTGGAGCGATTTGTCTGGTTAATTCCGATAACGAACGAGACTCTAGCCTGCTAAATAGGCGTAATTTCTGGTATCTCGAAGGACCCCGGCTTCGCGTCGGGTGGTTTTTACTACCGACGTACAAACAAATCTTCTTAGAGGGACAGGCGGCTTCTAGCCGCACGAGATTGAGCAATAACAGGTCTGTGATGCCCTTAGATGTTCTGGGCCGCACGCGCGCTACACTGAAGGAATCAGCGTGTCTTCCCTGGCCGAAAGGCCCGGGTAACCCGCTGAACCTCCTTCGTGCTAGGGATTGGGGCTTGCAATTATTCCCCATGAACGAGGAATTCCCAGTAAGCGCGAGTCATAAGCTCGCGTTGATTACGTCCCTGCCCTTTGTACACACCGCCCGTCGCTACTACTGATTGAATGATTTAGTGAGGTCTTCGGACTGGTGCGCGGCAATGTTTCGGCATTGCCGATGTTGCCGGGAAGATCACCAAACTTGATCATTTAGAGGAAGTAAAAGTCGTAACAAGGTTTCCGTAGGTAAACCTGCGGAAGGATCATTAACGTACCTAGCTAGCTTATAATAGCAGCAAGAACAATAGAAACACAAAAGTGTATGAAAAAAAAAAAATTAAAAACATGCAGATGCTGACGCATCGATTTGTTTGTCGAACGTCCAAATCAATGAAAAAAAGAAAATACAATGAATTATAAATGAGTCCGCGATAGCGCGTGAGGAAACTCGTTGTGTGCGTCGTGCGAGACAATTGTACTTGCTTGCGATCGTATTAGTCACTTTTGTCTCGTCAACGACCCCAACATTTAGAGAAGCTCACTGTCGTTTCGTGTTCTTGTTTATTTTTCTTTTTTCTTTTTTCGCTCGAACGAGGCCTCACGTAACACGCGTGCGTGATAAAAGCCCTACGAACTCTGTCGCAACGTTCACGTGGCAACCTAATAGAACGGGGGAGAGATTCCATTCGCAAACGCGTCTCGGGAGAGAAACTCACGCGCGCCTTCGAAAGATGAGTGCGCGCGTTGTTTGTTTTTTCTCTCGTTGTACCGATCTCGTTATAGTGGAGGATCTCTGTCAAGAGAGGATAAGTCGTGTGAGCAGCTCGCGCTGCTCCGCTGTCCAAGGTTTTCCAATGAAATTTCGCCCGTAAACGAACGTTAGTCGATTTTAACATCGACGTTAGACAGTTTCGGTGTTGTCATAGAGAACTTTCAACGTTCTCTTAAACGACTCGCGAGTCGCGCCTAACAGCGGGCTCGCGAAACATCTTGTCGCGATGTACACAGAAGAAATATTAACGTTTCTTCAGTGTCTCCGTCGAGTTTGTTGAGATGAGAATAATTGAAACACAAAAATTACATATGATTACCCTGAACGGTGGATCACTTGGCTCGTGGGTCGATGAAGAACGCAGCTAATTTCGCGTCAACTTGTGAACTGCAGGACACATGAACATCGACATTTCGAACGCACATTGCGGTCCACGGATACAATTCCCGGACCACGCCTGGCTGAGGGTCGTTTTTCGTTAAATAAACTGCTTATTACGAGCGAATAATATGAACGTTCGTCGACTATTGCGCGCGCAAGCGCGTACGTCGGCGTCGTTTGAAATTAAAAGTCGGGGCAATCGCACTGGCCGCGCGCGAATACGTTAAATTATTTAATTGTGTCTCGCGCTTGTGCCATATGTGTCTCGAGGGCCACGACTACCGGTGTGAATTCAACGAGCCTCCGGTGTATTTGGGTGCGCGTGCGACATAGTCGCGCGCGCCCACGGCAGTGCTTCTCGTTGTCACATGTTTATTAATCCTTTCGAGGTGTTAAAAGACAATAGCCGCGTTTCACGTTGTATTACAATGAAAAATGTGTGATCGAGTGTATTGACGGAAAGTCATTAAGAGCCGGAAAGAGGTGAGTCACGTCGAGCGTGTCTGCGCGAGCGTTCTCTCTAAATTTCACACGGCCGGTCGATCGAGTCCCCGAGGCTACTTGTAGTTTGAAAGGACAGATACGACTGCGTAGCCGTGTATGAGAAAATCAGAGGGACACTGCAAGCGTCTTGTACAACACGCCATGTGTAAGATGACTCATAGAACGTCCATTTTGCAAATCTCTATCCAAGGCTCTCATCCGTTGCCGTACGCGCTTAAGATCAACACGATATTTCTCATTGTTGAAAATAAACGACATACAATCGACGACCTCAGAGCAGGCGAGACTACCCGCTGAATTTAAGCATATTACTAAGCGGAGGAAAAGAAGCTAACCAGGATTTCCTTAGTAGCGGCGAGCGAACAGGAAATAGCCCAGCACTGAATCCCGCGGCCCGGTCGCTGGGAAATGTAGTGTTCGGGAGGATCCACTTATCCCGAGGCGTATGCTCGAGTCCAAGTCCATCTTGAATGGGGCCAATTACCCGTAGAGGGTGCCAGGCCCGTAGTGACAGAGACACGCTTCGGGAGGATCTCTCCTTAGAGTCGGGTTGCTTGAGAGTGCAGCTCTAAGAGGGTGGTAAACTCCATCTAAGGCTAAATACGACCACGAGACCGATAGCGAACAAGTACCGTGAGGGAAAGTTGAAAAGAACCTTGAAAAGAGAGTTCAAGAGTACGTGAAACCGTTCAGGGGTAAACCTGAGAAACCCAAAAGATCGAATGGGGAGATTCATCGTCAGCGGTACTGGTACGTGTGCGGTTCGCGATGTCCGAGACTTCGGTCTCGCGGCACGCGTCCGCATGTTTTTATTGCCTGGTATCGTCGGCGTGCACTTCTCCCCTAGTAGGACGTCGCGACCCGTTGGGTGTCGGTCTACGGCCCGGGTGGGTGCCTGTTCCGTGTGCGCTTTATCGCGTCACTGCGGGGCAGACCCCCGGTTGCCTGACCGGCTGCTCGACGGTACTCGCAAGGTATCTGGCCGCAAACATTCGAACTGCGTCCGGCCCGTCGCAAGCGAGGCAAGTGTCCCCGAATGTACGGATTTAATGCCGTCATCGGGCCTAGCCAGCTGTAGGTTGACGGTGTCCTAGGACAGGCTATAACAATTATGATACCGGTCAGCGACGCTACTGCTTTGGGTACTTTCAGGACCCGTCTTGAAACACGGACCAAGGAGTCTAACATGTGCGCGAGTCATTGGGAACTATTAAGCCTAAAGGCGCAATGAAAGTGAAGGTCGGCCTTGCGCCGACCGAGGGAGGATGGGCCGCGTCACGATGCGGTCCCGCACTCCCGGGGCGTCTCGTTCTCATTGCGAGAAGAGGCGCACCCAGAGCGTACACGTTGGGACCCGAAAGATGGTGAACTATGCCTGGTCAGGACGAAGTCAGGGGAAACCCTGATGGAGGTCCGTAGCGATTCTGACGTGCAAATCGATCGTCGGAACTGGGTATAGGGGCGAAGGACTAATCGAACCATCTAGTAGCTGGTTCCCTCCGAAGTTTCCCTCAGGATAGCTGGCACTCGCTCATATGCGAGTCTCATCTGGTAAAGCGAATGATTAGAGGCCTTGGGGCCGAAACGACCTCAACCTATTCTCAAACTTTAAATGGGTGAGATCTCTGGCTTGCTTGAACGGTGAAGCCACGAGATTTCGGATCAGAGTGCCAAGTGGGCCAATTTTGGTAAGCAGAACTGGCGCTGTGGGATGAACCAAACGCAGAGTTAAGGCGCCTAAGTCGACGCTCATGGGATACCATGAAAGGCGTTGGTTGCTCAAGACAGCAGGACGGTGGCCATGGAAGTCGGAATCCGCTAAGAAGTGTGTAACAACTCACCTGCCGAAGCAACTAGCCCTGAAAATGGATGGCGCTGAAGCGTCGCGCCTATACTCTGCCGTCAGTGGCAAGTGAGGCGGAGAATTTATTTTCCGTCATGAAGCCCTGACGAGTAGGAGGGTCGCGGCGGTGTGCGCAGAAGGGTCTGGGCGTGAGCCTGCCTGGAGCCGCCGTCGGTGCAGATCTTGGTGGTAGTAGCAAATACTCCAGCGAGGCCCTGGAGGACTGACGTGGAGAAGGGTTTCGTGTGAACAGCCGTTGCACACGAGTCAGTCGATCCTAAGCCCTAGGAGAAATCCTATGTTGATGACGGTGTTTGAGTCACAGAATGTAATATCTAATTACGTGTCACACCCGTCGGGCGAGAGGGAATCCGGTTCCTATTCCGGAACCCGGCAGCAGAACCGTATACAATTCGGGCCCTCGCAAGAGAGTTCGTCGGGGTAACCCAAAATGACCTGGAGAAGCCGTCGGGAGATACGGGAAGAGTTTTCTTTTCTGCATAAGCGTTCGAGTTCCCTGGAAACCTCTAGCAGGGAGATAGGGTTTGGAACGCGAAGAGCACCGCAGTTGCGGCGGTGTCCGGATCTTCCCCTCGGACCTTGAAAATCCAGGAGAGGGCCACGTGGAGGTGTCGCGCCGGTTCGTACCCATATCCGCAGCAGGTCTGCAAGGTAAAGAGCCTCTAGTCGATAGACTAATGTAGGTAAGGGAAGTCGGCAAATTGGATCCGTAACTTCGGAATAAGGATTGGCTCTGAGAAGCGGGGCGCGTCGGGCTTGTTAGGGAAGCGGGTTTGGCTAACGTGCCGGGCCTGGGCGAGGTGAACGATGGGAAATTCTTTGCGGATTTTTCTGTTGCAGATCCGAGCTCGGTCCCGTGCCTTGGCCTCCCGCGGATCTTCCTTGCTGCGAGGCTTCCTTGGCGGTTCGCGCCGTCTTGGTCGTCCTCTTCGGCCGCCATTCAACGCTCAGCTCAGAACTGGCACGGACTAGGGGAATCCGACTGTCTAATTAAAACAAAGCATTGCGATGGCCCTTGCGGGTGTTGACGCAATGTGATTTCTGTCCAGTGCTCTGAATGTCAACGTGAAGAAATTCAAGCGAGCGCGGGTAAACGGCGGGAGTAACTATGACTCTCTTAAGGCAGGGCTTCCGGTCGCTCCGGCGATTGGAAGACGGGCTTGACGAACCCGCCGCTCCTTAGTTGGCCACCGTGAGGTCCCTTCGGGGACCATGTGCCTGCCTCCCTGCCCTAGGGCGGCGGTGGCCTGGCGTTTTCGTCTGGGAGGAGGCTGGAGCCTAGCTCCTCGGGTGCGGGGGGTTGCCAGCCCTCTGCGCCGACACATCGTGGGCCCAACATCAGAAAGAAGGAATAATGTTACGCGGCGTATTCGGAGCGCCGCACCCACGAGAGAGGCCGCGGCCCCCTCTTCGCCCCACGACACCACGCCACCCCCTGAAAACCCACCCGCCCGTTCTGCCCATCTACGCCCCCGTCGAAATCCACCTAACCCTTCAGGCCCACGGCCCGCTCGACGACCACCAGAGCAGGTCGAAGAGCCAGGGTTCATCTGCCCCCAATGCAGCCGTTCTTTCGTGACAAAGATCGGACTGGGCGTACACCGTTCACACGATCACCGTGAGGAGGTCAATGCGGAGATACGTCTTCTGGAGGAGAAGAGGCGCTGGAACCAGGAGGAGCTCCGGCTCCTAGCGAGAGAGGAGGCTTTGGCCGTGTCCCGCCGAGTTCGCTTCATTAACAAACATCTTGTTGAACAATTTGGCGGGACACGGACTCTTGACTCAATCAAGGGTGTCCGCAGGGGTGCGCAGTACAAGGCCTTGGTTGCCGCCGCATCCCTGGATCTCATCGCCGTTCCGGAATTGGAGCACTTAGGTGTGCCTCTTCCGGTAGACGGTGATGGTGACAGCGGATCCGAAGCCTCCATGCCCGAGCAAGAGCAGTTGGTTGGGGAACACCCCTTTGATGGGATGCCCCCACGTATACCAGCTGTGGCGACAAACGAACAACCGTTGTCGCCAGCTCGGGCCTCTCCTCGCGCCAGAACATCTGCCCGTTGGAGTGCTGCGTTCGGCGAAATCGATGATGCGATACTCCGGCTAATACCGGTTGTTGAGCAGATTCGTGCCTTCGGAGCCCTTGACCTGGTTGAGGTGGCAATCGATTGCCTCGACCACAGAGAGGTCTCCGCGGGTTGCCGAACGTGGCTCCAGCGAGTGTTCCCGCCACCTCCGGATAGGCGTCCGCGTCGACAAACTCACGGTAGTGTTCCACAAAGGGTGCCAAGGAAGCGACTCCGTCGCCGGGAGTATGCCCGCGTACAACGGCTCTTCAAAACATCCATGGGAAGAGCCGTCAAGGAAGTTCTGGATGGGGCGGTTGAGGCACATACCCCCAATGTCGAAGCTATGGCTGAACATTGCGGTCCCTATGTGTCTCAACCCTCACTAGAAGCCCCCCAGAAACATCGGGTCCGTCCTCGACCCGACCTTGCGTACGTGTGGCACCCGGTGACGTGTGAGGAAGTTGAAGGAGTCGCAATTCCACTTTCCTCGGCGCCCGGAACCGATCGTATAACTGCGAGGCAATGGCGCGCCGTTCCATCGAGCATCAAAGCCCTCTTCTTTAACATCGTCTTACTCCGGGGAGCATTCCCCGAAGAGCTACTGGTAAGTAGAACCGTGTTCGTCCCCAAGAAAGTCGGGGCCGCGCTGCCTGCGGACTTTCGGCCGATCAGTATTGCATCGGTCGTGGTCCGTCATCTCCACAAGATACTCGCGCAACGTTTGCGTGAGACTAATCTTGTGGATGAGAGGCAGCGTTGCTTCGACGACGGTTGCGCGGAGAACATCACCGCGTTGGCTGCGCTGTTGGAGGATTCGCGG